>ML795647.1:344161-371307 GCA_009831015.1 Picea engelmannii
AATAAAGTATAGATGATTAACTTTGTAGATAACTTGGTTCAATGTATTTAAAAGATGATTAACTTTGTATATGACTTGGTTCAATGTATTTAAAATTAGAATTTTCAATTTAATGATATATAATTTATTATGTTTTAAATTAAATAGTTTTTTTTGGATGCATGTTGATATTAATTTTTTTTACAGAGAAAAAAAATTTAAATATTTAATAAAAGTAAAAAAAATATTTAAAATTATTAATTAATATTATATAAAAAAAAAAAATTAAAGTGACAAATTTAACAAAAATATTAAAAATAAATGATATTTGAAAATATTTTTACAACATTATTTTCCTTAAAACATTAATTAATATAAAAGAAATGTCATATATAACTTAAAACTATATTTCAAATATGTTTACATACATTTGAAAAATAATATTTTAAATGTGTTTTCATCTTTTTAAAATATCATTAAATCTATTATATAACTTTTTAAGTTATATATATTCAAAATTTTAATAATAATAATAATAATTTATTTTTAAGTTTACGGCCAAGTCAACACACCAAATTGATGTTAATAATACTTTTTTATAATATTTAATCATTTAAAAATAAACACAAAATATTATATATATAAGATATATATAAATTCTCCTAGAAAATCAAAACAAAAGTTCTCATTTATATCACATATACAAAGTATAAATAATAAAATGTGTATATCATTTACTTCAATGATATACTAAGTTCTCCTAGAAAACTCAAAACAAAAGTTTTCATTTATATCACACATACAAAGTGAATATGCGATACTTATGCTTTTGATATAATGATGAGAGAAATATTTTTTTTGATTCGGAAGCTCGAAAGTTTAAGGGCTTGTGCTTCACTACAACAAAGTTGATATGGTGATGTTCAATATAGGTTCTCTATACCCCTTATAATTGATACCTTGCACGATCATTGTCTTAAGAGCTATGCAAATTATTTGCAAAGAAATATGTTTTTGAAAGGCTAAATTTTGGGTAATATCGTTTCCTTTAGGAGTGTTCAATTATGCGTCATTTTCCCCTTACAAATCTTTATTTCTTATTCTTGGAAATGTTAAATGTTGTGTTATTTTAATTTTAATTAGAATTGTTGTAAGTTTATAAATTTATTGATAGATATACTTTAAGTTTATAAATTCATTGATAAACATATTTCTTAGAGGTAGGTGAGGCGCGTAGTGAAGTGCATCGGGCACCCTCAAAGCAAGTTTGGTCATTATTGGGGTGGTTCCGTCAATTCAAAAACGTTCTGAAATGAGTTTTTTTATAAGGCAAACCCTCCCCCTCGTACCTCAGGAGAGTCCCTTCGGGTTTTTTTAATCCTGAATTCATCGATTTATAAATGTAATTTGTTTTAAGCGAAATCAATTCAGAAATGCATATGTTTTTAGAGGTTATTTTTCTTTAAGGTTTTTTCATGTAAATTTCTATATTTATAAAAAAAAAAATATTAAAATAAAAGTTTTTTCATGTAAATTTTTATATTTATAAAAAAATAACATTAAAATAGTTGTCTGTAACACACTCGACCTCTAAGTATCCTTTCTAGGGATGGGGCATCAAAATTTTGCTTACTTTAATAATCTCAAATCCCCTGCTATGGGTCTTCATCCTCTTCTACTCGCCCATAGCTTTCTAACGATTACGACCAGACTCAAATCCGACCTCTGGTTTGCAAGTTACGATATTTCGAA
The DNA here is from genome assembly GCA_009831015.1 of Picea engelmannii. NCBI lineage: Eukaryota > Viridiplantae > Streptophyta > Pinopsida > Pinales > Pinaceae > Picea > Picea engelmannii. The sequence goes on from ML795647.1 coordinate 345,893, forward strand.
GTTCTTCAGGCGTTATTAGTTGAGGGCCACACGGAGCCCATGTGGGTCCATCTCATTCATACCATCTCCAAGTTCCTACCTCCTGTAGGGAAGGTCCATCCACCGTCCAAACCAATGTCGATACTTAATCATCATCTAACACACAGGATAGAGGAGAATTCGACGTTCAACGCTAAATGTCCCTTTTCTTTTCTGCACTCATGTCCTCCGGAATCCCAAACTCCTAAACTCCCGAAGGAGCCCGAAATCCATCCACATGGCTCCGGACTTCGGGCCATTCAACTTACCCATGACACTGCATTTCAATCCCCTGGAGTCCTGAAGTCCCGGACTCTCGAAAGGTCCACCCTCGCATGTGGTGATGTACTAGATGCAAAGGCAAATACAAGTGGGTCCCGCATCCTCCTCTCGCCAAATGGACAAAGAAGTAAGCCATGTGTGATACGTGGCAAGGTAGAGATGACATGTGGCCCCTTCAATGGGTGACACTTATCACGTGTTAATGGGTGTGTAGGGTCTACGAGACATACGATTCCAAGTGACATGTGGCACGTCAGTCATGGGCCCACATCACCCTGGATGACATCATTGTGCCACATCACTCCATATTGATAGCCTTCCAAACCCATCAATCTCACAGTCAAGGTGTGTCCATGTAACCCCTGGATCGATGGCCTCCATTACTTCGTAACTTCAGCATTCAAGGAATCCATGGTGTGACTTCCTCCTTACTCCCGAAGTGGTCAACGTCAAGCTAACCATAGTCTGTATCTAACGGTCAGAGGAGGTCCCAAAGGGTCCCTAGATCTACGATCCTTGTCACTTCGCAATTTCAGCCTTTGGAGGTTTTTGCGTCATGGCCGCTCCGCTCTCCCGAAGTAGGACTTCGTCGAAGTACCATACGTGGGTCCCTCCATAGGATGATTGGACAGTTAAGAGGGGTTCTTAACGAACTCCCTAGATACACAACTCTCATCACTTCGTAACTTCAACATTCAATGATTTTGTTGCTATAACATCTTTGTTCTCCCGAAGTAGGAATTTGCCAAAGTTACCTTGGCGTAGCTCCAACGGCCAAGGCAACTCCCGAATACCCTCGGATTTGTGGCTCACGTTACTTCGTGATTAGTGAATGGATCAGGGTTTAACGGTGGGCAAGTCTATCTACCCTAGTTAAAGAAATCGCAAGGCACCGATCAACCTCATGGGTAACCGTAACAACCTGTTGCCTTCGTCTGGTTTACAAACAGTAAGGTTGTAATACTCCAGAGCTCTGAACTCCCGAAGTTTCGAAGCCAAAAGGGCTTAGCTCCTTTTGAGCCTAGAGCATATTTCCCAGACCTTGGTCATATGGGTCCTTCGAAAACTCTCGTGGGATACACGTTAATATCCTAGTCGTGAATTGGTTAAGGAAATGGGCATGATCCCTTTGTCATACGGGTGAAAGGTCTGAAGGAGGCGTCCTCCTTCCATAGGGTTTAAAATTGGTATTCCCGTGAAGGTAGATTCGAGAGGTCGATAGGACTTAAGAATTCCAATAAATCCTACCCCAACTCTCTTGCAGACTTACATCCCATAACTCTTTAACTACTAAGTTGAGGCTAGCAGAAGACCATTCAAAAGCACGGGTTCACAGAGAGACAATACACATTTCTACCTTAATCATTCAATACATAACTCAATCATAGACATGTAGATTCAAACATCATTTCCATTTCATTACACAGAGTATGAAAATACTTATCAGAAAACCAAAACCGTGAAGAGACTGCTGAAAGGGGTGCCTATTTCCACCCAACCAAGAAAGGAGGTCTACACAAGTACTTCCGCAGTCACTCATCAACCTCGTTTATCATCTTGTAACAAAAACCATGCCCACATATTCTTGTGCCCAGAATGAGCTTATTACCCAGTTCTTCCTCGAACCAGAGAGTTGTAACCGCTCTTTTTCTCTTCTTGAGATTGCTCTTTCGACTATGTTGTCTTCGCATATCTTATTTCTCGCTCTCCTACCTCTACCCACGAATTACCTCTTTCTTTCCTTCCTTGGAAAGGTTGTGTGTGTTAGCACATAAACTTGTCAAAGTCTTGTGGGTTGTGGTTTCCACCTAGGCCTGTAATTTTTCCTATTCTTCCTTTGTTGGCATACCCGATTGTAGGTTTATATTCTCGGCTTATAGTTTTCTTCTGTTTGCCTTCATCCATTTAATCGACCTATTTTTACTTATCGGATCACCGAAGAAGTATCGGCCATAAGCCTTTCTATTTTCTATAAAATCGATCACTTCTCTCTCTTTGCCTCTATCGTTGATTCTTTTTATTTTCCTGAGCCCTCAGCCAGTCATTCAAGTAAACTACACAGGACGCAGTCATGAGAACTAGGTGTAGAACTTGAAGCAGTCTAATATAAAATCAAATCAAGTGAGTGAGCAAGATCAAATTTTGGTGGCAGAGATCCATCAGGCAGATCAGATCGACGCCCATCGGGTGATCGAGATCATACATTTGCACCAAGTTTAGTGTCAAACAGAGGTCTGAAATTGCAAGGTCAATCGTAGCCATTGGTATGGGGGAGGACGCATGGCGCAAGATTATCATTTCGTGGTTTCGCGAGATGAATCGATCAAGGAGCAAGTCATCAGAACTCACAAAATGCGAAATCGCGATAAGATCGCAGTCGTTGATCAAAGGAGAGATCTGGTGTAACATACCCACTACCTAGATCAAAATTTTTTGTTTAGTTCTCAACAATGAGAACTCCCTGAAGGCGCATTAGCGACATGCCAACCCTGAGCAACAGGTCTTTCATTCGCCTATACGGCTCTCTACACCTAACCGTGGTCTTTTCCTGATGACAACTTCAAGTTTTTGGGGTTTTGTCCTTTATAATGTCGAGGGTTCTTATGCCCTCGATTCTCTGATATTCGATGAGCTCTCTTCCAGCCTTAGCCCCTCCTGGCTATGCCCTGGTCCACACAACCGTGCTCACGAGACCGCAACCTTATATTGTTTCTTTTCGTCGGGGTTTCGGGCTTTCTAATGCAAAAATGTATATGCCCTTTGGATCCGCGATCCTCCGATTCCCGACGCACTCCAACTTCCACTAGCCCCCTTGGGCTAGTCCTTTGAGTCCATACGACCTCCCTCTATATGACCGCAGCCATACCTCCTCATCGGGGTTTGACACTCGTGATGTCCCAACAATTTGGTTCACCGATCTCTGATTCCCGATACGCTCCTTTGCTACCTTGGCCTCTCGGGCTAAGTCTTTTAGTCCACGTGACCTCTATCTCACAAGACCGCAGCCTTGTCCCCCATCGGGGTTTCGGACCTTCCAACGTTGAAATGAAAACGTCCCAAGGATTTGTGATTCCTCGAATCCTGACGCATCCTTTACGCGCTAGCTCTCCTGGCTAGGCTCCTAACTCACATGACCACGATCCCCGTGACCGCAGTCTTATTCCTCGTCGGAGCTACGGGGTTTCCAATGCCAAAATGTATGGGCTCATGGGATTCTCGATCCTTCGAATCCCGTCTTCCCGCTATGCTGATAGCTAGCCCCCACCATGGTGCTTCCTACTTCTCTAATATACTAACGGTTGGCTCCCACTCATCGGGGTTTCGAGCGTCACAATTCCAAAATGCATAAATACATTATCATCAGGATTCCCGATATCCTGATGACACAAACGCCGATCAACAGCTTCCTGTCGGGACCTTCCCCGTCAGCGCTGATTGTTTCCATGCGTCCTCTTCTAATGGATGGTCCTGATTTCTCTGGGATTTCGAGACTTGTGATGTCCCAATTCTCACGGCCTCGGGAACTCTGATTTCCCGATGCCGAATATCCCAACTCCCGATAGTAACCTCGATCTTCGCCACGTGTATCCTCAACGGGCTATTCATATCTTCCCGACGTTTCAAGACTTGAAGTGTCTCGATTTTCTTGTCCTTGAGAATCCTGATATGTCGATGGCTAGACTCCCGATGGTAACCCTCGGACAGCTCCAGTTCGATCCGACGGCTGACGGGTAATTGGGCCAAGATCTAATGGTCTAGATCTGTCCTTCCTGCGCACACTACAGAGACTAAACTCTAAGCATCTTAACCCGATCCAACGGTCGACGGGATTCCTGAATGAGATCCAACGGCTCAGATTGTCCCACCTTGTGCATTCTTCCACTACTTCGTAGATGTGGAAGGATCAACGGTCCAAATATTCTCACGGACCTTGGGGGACCTACGATCCCAATTTCCCCGCCATTCTCGAAGATAGAGGAAAAAGGGCAAGAGGTGTAACGCTCTTACTACTTCCGTCAATCTGATGGTCGTGAATGAAGATCTCATCCGTCGATTCGTTACTTATCCCTACGCTGCTACTTTGAAATCTTAAGAGGGTCGTTCCTCCTCGTACAGGGTTATTAAGACTTGCGCGTTCAAGTCCTTTTTCTGGGTTCTTGGTGAACCTTTCTAAGGAGGGAAATTCTCTGTGATGAGATCTATTCTGGGACATCCCTAGAGACGGGCAAGGGAAAGAAAATAATTCTGTTAGGAAGCAAAAGATGAGACAAAATAAAAAAAATTCAAGTATGTTGTGACTGTTATTGTCCCTGTATTTGATCATCTGTTTGGTTGAAAAGCCTGCCTGAAGATTTGTATGTTGAAATTCTTTTTTTTATTACTATAAATTGGAAGGGACATCCAAGCCAGCTGCAAAATGTTCCTCTGTTTAATTACATATCTTCTTCCAGCAACACATATCTGGAAAGTGTATCAAATGTTGTAGATCACATCAGAAAATATCTTTCGTCGTAGGGTTGGAAGACATGGCGGCCCACAAAAAGGTCTGGAATGTTCAGAAGTGACACCAAATATTACTCCATGCCTGAATACACTCAAAAGGAAATTATAAAATTGGATACCCACCAACGTGAGAAATTGTATGCGCGTTTGAATCAACATTCTAAAATTACATAACATTTTATGCAGAAGTTGTAACAGAATTGATAGACAAACAATTTCTATGTCAAAGATTGTTGAGCAACCTCTGGATGCAGTAACAGACTCGACATACAAGCAACTTTCAATCACTATTGATACTAATGTCAAGTTTAAGAAGTTGTGATCCCAGGTTCCAGACAGTTTCACCTTCAGGCATCCACATAGGCGGGGAGCCCAGGCTCCAGATAACTTTGGCTTCGGACATTGACATTGGCGGTGGAAATGGGAACAGTGCTATTGACTGCAGTGAGACAATGCGGTGAACAAGCAGAGTTGTCATTGTCAAAGCACTTAAACTACAAGATTGTCAGACCTGCAAAGAACATCGACTTTAGTGTTTCTTTCTCACGAAAACAACAATGTTGATTTGAGTCTATAAATCTTTGGATGTCGGGTGTCATGTGCGATAATGACCTTGACATTAGGTACATGTCAGACATCTATTATCTGGCATTGCAGTGTTAATCCAATTTCCATAGTGGATGACGATTCAATTGGATTGGCACAAGCAATATTAATTTTGTGATTAATTAACATCCTTGAAGGACGTGAATCCCAAACAACGCCTAAAACTTTTCGAACAACCGTCTGTTCAAAAAATACATTGTTATATATTTAAAAAAATAAGAAATTGTATGGTTTGAACCTTTTTTTTTTCAAATATCGCATGAACTACAACAGAAGAAATGCATTTTCCTTATCCAAAGAAAGGGAAACAGCAGGAAGATTGACATTAGGTGGAAATAGCTCTGGAATAAACCACTACATTAAGGTCTCTTCTAAATAATGAAATAAAATGATTACATGAAGGTGGTAGTAAAAGGTGATTTTCATAAACCAAATCATTACTTGAACATGTTAAACTTCTTGCAAAAGGTGGTAGTATAAAGTAATCCTCAGAAAGTGTTGCAAATTCCATAATATAGAATTCCTTCCCATCAAATTTTTCCAGTTACATGTCAATGCAAGGATTAGAAAGTTTTGAGAGCATCGTTCCCTGGTTCTATACCCACCTTCAAGTAGGAGGGGAATATTCATGTAAATAAGGGCAATCCCATCGACCCAGATGCAAACATATGCATAGGAATAGTAAAATAAAAAATGTGCAGTAGCGATAGAAAGTTGATTGTACGTGGAGTCTGTAACTATATCCAGAGGATAGTGAACAAACTTTGACAAAGAATATGGTTTTCTGTCAATTCTGTTACCACACCCAGAAGTAGCTCAACAAACTTTGAAATAGAAACTTCTATAATTTTAGTATGTCGTTTTAGCCACCCATATAGTTTCTCATACTCGCAATGATCCAAATCTATAATTTCCTTCTAAGTATATTCACGAATGGAGTAATCTTTCGCGTCATTTTCGAATATTACAGACCATTTTTCAAGCCATGGTAAGTGCAACTCCTCTAACGGCAGACAAATTATTGTGTGCTCTGTAGAATTTGATACACTTGCCAAATCTGTGTTGTTGGAAGAAAATATATACCTCAATGAAGGAGAATTTTGCAAGTGACCTGAAAATCCCTTCCAAATCCCAATAAGAAAACAAAGAATATCAACAAACAAATCTCCAGGCAGGCCTTTCAACCAACCAAAGCATCCAATACAAGGAGAACACCAATCAGAAGATACTTGTTCTTCTTTTTTTTCCTGTTTGAGTTTATGTTGGCTAACAGAGTTTGTTTCTAGCTCAAAACTCACGTCACATAAAACCATTGTCTCATCTTTCAATTCGACCTCAATGGAATCTCTAAGTTTTCTTACATGTCCATGACCAGGAACATTACAATGAAGGCACCCTAAAGCCCAACTCTTTGATGATAGAGAGAAATGGGAATAAGTATTTAAAATCAACATTGGAGGATGAAATTACAATCTTCCATAGATTTTGTTTTAATTCGTCTTAATGGAATATGCCCTCGATATTTTCTCTTATTAATGCCAATCTTTTCAAATATGTGCGTTGAATAGTGACTAATAGAACATATTAACATTCCCATATCCAAGGAGATTCTCAAATATGAAAACCTGTAACATATGCACAGTATTAAAGAGGGACATGACGTCAAGACCTCTATGGATGACACGTTCATGGATGGCAGCGTGGTAGTAAAATATTTCACTATAACTATGATGATGCCATTAAAAAACTAAAATAGCCAACATTTTTTTGCAAATTCAAAATGCAAGAAAAACAATTTATCACATCCCATAATATTCGCTTGTTTATGCATTTTAATGGGAGATGTCCTCGAGCTTTCCGCTTATTAAAGACAATCTTTTCGAACCTGTCTGATCATTTGTCACTTTTAAAAGAATAATTAATGTGCATTGGGAAGGGATGAAGGTGGCGGGGATGCAGGGGAGCAACAAAATGCTTTTAAACTTTTATGAACCCGAGAACGCGTGAACCCGCGAAACTTTGAAGACTCGACTAAGTATGGAAAGGCAAGTCGGACATAAAGAGTCATCGTAGGTAGAAGAATGGTTGCGAGTTTGAGGAGTCCAGGGTAGAATTGTAGAGCACAAAAGTTTTGGGTGCAAGATTTATACCCCGAACACGGGTTACCATAGTTCGATAACACCTATCCGCGAACCCACATTCATAAAATTGGCTAAGTATGCAAATGAATGGCAGTCGGTCAAACTTGTGATGTGAATATATATATGGAGATGAATATTTTTTATCTCACCACACCGGGAACCCACGAGAACAGAAACGTGACAAAGTATAGAACCAGAAACACATAATAGAGGGTAAGAACAAAACGAAAAAACGAGCAAGTTTAAAAGAAATTGGATAAATATGCAAATGATAAATGGTCGATCAGACTCTTGATGTGAAGATATAGATGCAGATGGCGATTTTTCAATTGGCCACCCTGGGAACCCACGACCATATAAACGTGGCAAAGTATAGAACCAGAAACACATAATAGAGGGGAAGAACAAAAGGAAAAAACGGGAAAGTTTACAAGAGGAAAAAGAAAGGGAGAGAAGAACTTTATCGTTCACACAGCAACACTTACTCTCATAACTATGAAGCCATAGAAAGACATTAACCATGCAAAAAACATCGTCATGTATGAAATATAGTTTGAGCCCGACAAACTCTGGTTCAAGCCATAAGAGATGAAATTTACATCCACTGCAAAAAAATTCATATTATTTTATCTTAATAGTATTTTCTGGGGATCCAACTGTAAAACCATGTAACAACAGATGCAACTACAGACGCAGTACCCCAACATCGCAAAGTTTAATAAAACAAGAGCAAGAACCAAATAACAACCTAGTTAAGAAGCACCAAAAGGCCCAATTACAGTCGCAAGACCCAAACCCTGCAAAGTTGAATCAAACAACATAAAGCAACATCCAGCAAACAAAGAAGCAGGCACCAACCAACCGACCAGGAATGCCGGTGAAGAACAATATTGGCCAAATTCACTACACAAAAGATTGTATCAAAAAATTCAGAGAAAAATGTATTGTAACACATCTGTTAACCAAATATTTCAGGCTGTGAGACATGTCAGGTAAAATTCAAAGCTGGCAGGACCATTCAAAGCATGCCACTCTGCAAGCAATTAAGAAAGGTGTGGTTTTCATGGTTGGCATTTTTCAATACTAGGAGTGATCAAAATCCTCTTGCAGTCCATCTTTGTATGTGATTACTATGACTAGAGAAGCGAGACTGCAATGTTGTCTTCGTCTCATTATTGATTGCCAATGTTCGACCCAAAACCTACCTCCATCACAGGCACAATGATGCATAGGAAAAGGGAATCATATTTTCTCCTCACGTACAAAGATGTTCTGCAAGAGGATTTCGACTCAGGCATCCCCAATAGTCAAATTTCCCACCTGCAAACTGAAAATAGCAAGTGAAGCTAATCATGACACCTAAACCCTACCATCAACGGGGAACGACAGAAGGCCAATGTTCCACACAGAACCCACCTCCATCATAGCCACAATGACACATAGGAAAAGGGAATCGTATTTTATCCTCACATAGAAATATGTTTTATAAGAGGATTTCGACCCAGGCATCCCCAACAATCAAATTTCTCACATGCAAACTACAAATAGCAAGCGAAGCTAATCACGACACCCAAACTCGCTCGTCAATGGAGAACAACAGAAGGCCAATGTTCGACACAGAACCTACCTCCATCAGAGCAACAATGACGCATCACAAAAGGAAATCGTATTTTCTCTTCACATACAAAGGTGTTCTGCAAGAGGATTTCGACTCAGCCATCCCCAGTAGTCAAATTTCCCACCTTCAAACTACAAATAGAAAGCAAAAATAAACACGGCACCCAAACCCACCCGTCAATGGGGAACGACAGAAGGGAATTTCCAATCGCGGTTGTAGAACCCCAAGCGTGCAAACTGCAATAAGAACAACAGGAAAACAAGGACAACAACAACAAGAAAATAATAAATCAGTGAACATGCAAGAAGAAAACATGAACCAATGAACCAACAATGTCACTGAAGAACAATATTGCCCACATTAACTACAGAGAACATTGCATATAAAAAAAAATGGAAGAAAATGTATTGTAACAAGTCTGTTAAGTAAACATTTAAGGCTATGAAGCCTGTTAGGTAAACATTTAAGTCTGTCAAAACTGCTCTGTAAACATTTAAGAAAGAATGCATTGTAGCAGCTCTCTTACATACGAAAAAAAACAGTTATAACAATAATAAAGAAAAAATAGTAACAATAGTTCGAACAGTAGAGCCTATGTAAGAAAAAAAAAATTATTCAAAGGACAAACTGATATGAAGTCAACTTATAAAAAACTGAATATCTATCTTCAAAACTTTGGATATCCAAACATTTCAAGAAAAAAATAACAACTCATAAAAACCGTATATGATAAAAAAACTTTGGATATGCTAACATATCAAACATTGGGAATAGAAAAGCTGACAATAAGACCTCCAATTTGTTATCCAATCAGATCATGACAGATATGTTATTTTTTATTATATAGAAATCAATGTTTTTAGTTCCCTAGCTCAAACAATAGATATTATGCAAATATTTTTAGTCAAAGGAAAAACTAATATGAATTCAACGAATTATCGATCGATATAGTCCCTCTACGCCTTCGGCGGGGACTAATAAGAAAAAAGTTTCCATTTATATCACACATACAAAGTGAATAAGTATCCAAGTTATCCTTAAAAATTAGAACACTCAAAACAAAAGTTCTCATTTATATCACACATACAAAGTATACAAAGTGATACTTATGTTTTTGATAGAATGATTAGAGAAATACATGTTTTTAAGGGCTTGTGCTTCACTACTATAAAGTTAATATGGTGATGTTCAATCTAGGTTCTCTATACCCCTTCTAATTGATACTCAACATGATCCTTGTCTTAAGAGCTATGCAAATTATTTGCAAAGAAATATGTTTCATTTTGAAGTGTTCAATTATGTGCCATTATCCTCTTACATATCTTTATTTTTATTGCTTATTGTTGGAAATGTTAAATGTTGTATTTTTTTTAATTAGAGTTGTTGTAAGTTTATATATTATTGATAAGAATATTTTAAGTTTATAAATTTATTGATAGACATACTTTCATATATGTTTTAGAGGCTCTCTTTTATTAAGGTTTTTTCATGTAAATTTCTACATTTATTTAAAAAACAATATTAAGATAGTTGTAGCTTGTTCATCCCAATTATTTTATGTCCTTTTTTCATAATAAAACAATCCTTAGATATTTATCTCTTGACTCCATATGTACAAAACATGTTTAGGCACTATTTTCCCTTTCAACCACCCCATAAAAACTATAAAATCGACCTTTTATTTTGTTGATATGCAAATGTGAAATAATCTTATCATAATTTCATAAATTAAATTTTCTTCCTAAGTAAATCCCCTTTCCTTGTGATCATCATATATTAGACATAGGGTTTCCTAGGGATGTCCCCTTATGTTGAGGAGAGTCGATCTAAAGTGAGAGAAGGAGTTATTGTGGTGACAATGGATAGCTCTTCTTCATTATAATTAGGGTCTTACTTGTGATTTAGGACTTTATCACATTAAGTAAGGGTTTAAGTTGTAACATAAGATATTGCATAAAATTGGTAAGACTTGGAACAATACCACCTAAGTATGGAAATGAGTCATGTTAATTATAACATTATGATTCTCCTTCATACTTATAGTGTTGTGAGTAGGTTGTACAAAAATTGTTTTGTTAAGGTTAGATGTAGTAACAAGTGGTCAATGTAAATTAATTGTAATATTGATATTAAGCAAGGGTGTCTATTTCTCCCATTCATTTTGGCATCTATATTGATAAAATTATGTAATTCTTAAAAGAGGAAGGGTGCATCGTTATTAATATGGTGCATCGTTATTAACAAGGTTATGTTTATTATCATTGTTATCTTCTCTGTTTATGATATTGACTTTCTTGTAAAAACTATAAATAATCTCTATAAGGAACTCAATATCAAGCAATTTATGAAAAATTATAAACTTACTATTAATATTGATAAAACAAAAATTATGATATTCAGTTCTAAAAAAATACTTTATTCTGCAATATTATATGATGATAATACTGGTACATAACTAGAATTTTACAAATACTTAAATATGGAGTTCAATTACCATTCAAATTAATACTATAATGTCGAAAAAAATACGAGCCTAGTGGTTAAGAACATGATTTTCCTCCTCGGAGGTCACATGTTAAAATTTAGAGGGGGGTAGGTATGTACATCTACATAAAATTTAGTAGTCAAATCCTTGCACTGAGGAGGTCCCTTATCCCACAAACAAGAGAATCTCATACACTAATTTAAAATGTTATTAAATATATTATATAACTCTTGAAGTGTTAAGGGGTAACAAACCGGTCACAATTTTCAGTCGGGACTAAAATTTCATTTCCTCCGAGGACCCACTTGTGGGTGTCTAAGTTGGGGGAACTCTTCCTTTGGTACTGTGTGTGAGAATAGGGGCGTTAGTGTCTATCCTCTAGAAATTTCAGAGGAAGTGTTTATTAATAATCTTGATAAGCCACAAGGACTAGACTCTTCGCAAGGGGACCCAAACTGCCACACAAGCACTACAGATACTTTCTACCCTCCAGGTTTCAGGGAGTTGGAAATGGGGGATAGTTCTATTGGGGAGGTTCTAGAGACATTTGTACCTTCTTATAAAGAGGTTTTGTCACCATTCCATTTACCGATTTTTCAGGGGAGGCCTTTATACCAAAACACATGGTTTGAGGGGGACCCAAACCTATCGGAGTTAAAGGGCCTAAAGCTGAGAAATGAGTATACCTGGTTGAAGGGTTTAGGGGCAGAAATTTCCCCTATAAAAAAATGAAGTGAGAGTGCTATAGCGGGAAAACCCCCCTATGAACTACACTAGGGTTCAACATGTGGGCAGAGCTAACCGTATAAAGTATCCTACTTTTTATCAACTACCCCGAATACAGCCCACATTCATGCATAATAACACAATATAAAAGGATCCAGTAACTCTACCTTAAACTCTATGTCCGGTGTCGATCCTTTTGTGTTCGGTTGTTCCTCGACTACAAGTCTCCTCCCAAGGCTGACGTGCATTCATCAATAAACAAACAAAGAAATATGAACATGCATATTATATATGAATTATTGGGTTAGATGTCATAATCAAATATAAATCAAACATAAAGATTGAACACATCATATTCCGGATATAAAAAGTATTCATTTTTATTAATCTCACAAAGTTACTTACAATGAGATCGGTGACTGCTCCTTGAACCTGGGCCAGGATCCTCTTCACCTAGATCCAACTGTGCTTCCATGTATCTTTCTCCTCTTCATCTCTCTCTAGGGAATGGATTAGGCTTGCAATGGAGGAAAAATGAAAGAATAGGGAATTTTGGCTCAAAACTCACAATGTGGCTACAAATTCTTAGGGCAAGGGGGGAAAGTGAAATGGGTAGAGTTTCATTATTCTTATGCTTTTTCTTGGAATGAGACCCCAAAACCTCCTTTTATATGACAAAAGGATGGTTATTCGGTTGGGTGACGGGTTATAGGCGGTGGAACAGTTGGGAAACTACCCAATAGCCCATAATCTCAACGAATTCCTTGCAAATTTTTAATTTTTACAACTTTTGTGGGTATACGTGGGTTGTAATGGTGCATCTAGCATATGTACGCGAGTTGTAGTGGTGCAACAAGCGTTTGTATGCGGACAGTAGTGGTGCAGGGCACGTACATCTTCAAAAATATGGTTTTTAAGAAGAGTTGCTCAGTGATGACTTGGAAAAAATAACAAGTAATATTGCCTGATGAAAGGTATGCATGTATGGTGGAATTTAGGGTTATAACAGATTCCCCCTAATGTGTGAGGTCACAAGAGCATCTGACGGATGAAATACATTACAAAATATTCACCAATGTACGAAGCGAGTGAGCCCAGGACCAGAGTTCGGGAGGTGCCATCTGCAAAAATAACAATTGTCTCACCGAGGCGGGCATACCCATGCTCGGGATGAAATAAATCATGTTTTCAAATCAAATACACTGAAAATCCATGTCATATAACTATATAAAGTGTATCCGTGAGCAATACACAACGGATCTACATCTCAAAATCAAAGATATACATGTATAGTATCCATATTCAAGAAGCCAAATGACGTATGATGGCTGGAGATGAGGCCTTAAGAGCTTGAGCAACAACTTCAAGATCTTCAAAACTTGGGTAGTAGTGTAATATGAGTCTACAACTTCACTACCCAGAGGTCGTTGATGGCTCGTCGGGGAATAGATAAGAGGATCTCGATGATCAGGTAGAGAACTTCATTGATTTCGAACAAAAACTTGATTGGACTTATGGGGATGGTTGGGCATGAGGGAAAGAGACAAACTGCAGAAAGGTTGACTCAAGTTGAGTAAAAATTCCCTTGGAAAATAACATGACTGATGATCAGACTCAGGTAGCATGACATTGACATAAGTTCACGATGCAGGAGGCAACGCAAATTCTCCATGTGTTTTGAAGAATAACCAAACGAAGGAGGACACATCTCTATGTAGCGAGAATAGCTTCCTAAGGTCATATTAAATCCCAATGCTTGACAGAAAACGAAAGGATGTGCTTTGTCCAAGGGCGACTCATTGTGATGACATAAAAAGAAAATACTTTTCCTGTCCTCTTTTTGGGGTATATTTTATTTTTTTTGTCTTTTTCAATATTTTGAAGAGATTGAAAAAGAATAAAAGAATGCTACGTTACAAAGGAGGAACAAGTTTTGCAAGCATACTAGTTCCAAGCGCAAGGAACACACTAATTCTCAGAGAAAGGAGACATATGTAGGGAAAGGACACTCGGGAAAATTCCTCCATGGGTCAAGGTGTCAAGACACAAAGGCAAAGTGCTACAAGGCTTGCATATAAGGCATGCTTCAAAGGTTCAATTGAGAGAAACATGGACCTGGAATTAGGCCAAAGACACAGAGATGCAAATGTGATTAATAGAACACAATGATAACGTCCTTCAATGTAATTTTAAACGAGCCCAGAGAAGGTAAGCTCGGTGGTTTTTCATTTTTAGAGAGTCTGAAAAAACGCAAAAGAAGACTCCACTGGGGTACCTTTTTCGAAGGTAGTCTAGTCGGTTTGAAAAAGGGGTAAACTAGCACCGAAAATACATCTATTCAAAACCATTTTAATGAGTGTGAAAAAGACAAGATCACTCGGCAATATTTTCAATTTTAAGGAGTCTGAAAAGAGCTTAACTATGGACTCGCTGCCTTTTTCTAGATTTAGTCCCCTTAGCCTGAAAAAGTGAAATTTGTTGAGGAGAACTCTCTCGGTGAGATGAATCTCCTGAGGTGTACCTTTTTCCTTCTTAATCTACAGGCCGTAAAAAGGGGTAAACTCATGCCAGTAGATGTTTTTCTTAACCAATTAACAAGTGTGAAAGAACAAGGTCACTCGGCAATCTTTTCAATTTTAAGGAGTCTAAAAAGATCTTAACTATGAACTCTGTAAGGGGTGTTCTTCTGGACCATTTTAACGAGTGTGAAGGAACAAGGTCACTCGACAATCTTTTCAATTTTAGGGAGTCCGAAAAGATCTTAACTATGGACTCTGTGGGGGTTCCTTTTTCATAAATTTAGTCCCTCAGGCCCGAAAAAGGGTTAAACTTATACCTAAGAATACTCTTCTAGCAAACTGAAGTTTCTAGAGTCTACCTTTGCTCGTAAAATTGACCATCTGAACCGAAAAGGGGTAAACTACCGTCGAAAAGACGTGCCTTCAAATTTTAGTTTGGCGAGAGTGAAGGACAACAAGATCGCTCGACGATCTTTTCATGTTTATAGAGTCTGAAAAAGGCTTAAAGAAGACTCCAGGGGGCTATGACTCATGTATGAAATTGGTTCAGGTAGAGCCCACTGCTAGGATCAGACCAAGAGTCTCTTCGATAGTCAACTTAGAAAGTCTCCCAAAAGGGAAGAAAACAAAAACCACGGTGTAAGTCCTCCCACAGTATAGAAACCGTAGTCATGGCTTCAAGGATAGCCTCATCTGAAGGAAATTCAAAATCCGATAAATCACGCAAACAAGGGTCAACAGTCCCAAAGGGTGAAGTAAACTGACCATATTCCATATGATGATGGAGGCTCTAGCTAGGAATGGCAGAGTCTATCAACGAAGAATCACAAGCATGGGGGCTTGAGGATCTACAAACAACGAAATTAGACTCAGAAGGAGACTCAGGATCACTTGGACCTAGAGGGGGAAGAAAGGGATCCCATGCCCCCATTGGATAAACCAATGGATCAATTGTTGAGACCAAGTCCCGAGAAGGAAAACATGATTGTAGAGGTTCCTTCTCATAAGCAATTGAACACCGAGGATAAGACGCCACATAATTAACCCGTGGCGGGGTAGAGTCTACACAAACACTAGGAACATATAAAGGGGAATCTTGAACTAACTCTAAATTAGGATGGTGATTATTAGATGCCAGCTGGTCAATAGTGACAATGTTTCCATTATGAGGGAAATGCATCACCCGGAAGAGCATAGACACCACAACGTTCAGAGAATATACATAATCACGCCCGAGAAGCATATTGAAATCTAACGGGCCTTGCACCACTATAACATCAACAAGGACAGTCTTCCCGCCTAACAAGATAGGAAACTAAGGAAGAACCCCCAAATATTCACTAGGACGTCTGTCAAAAGCCAACAGCTCATGCAAAGCAGACACAATCCAAGACTTTCCAAACCGAGGAGGATAAAATACTTGCAAAGGCTCTTTCATCCACAATACATCGATAAATGTTTGTTAAATTAACTTCAACCCTTATTTGAAAAGGTGGAGAAGAAGGAAGATGAGGCTCAATAAGGTAATTCCAATCAAAGGAAATCATCCTAGGGCTTGGAGGGGGTGTGCTTGAAGCGATCAGAATTCCCCCTTGTTATGAAAGTAATGAACTGGAAATGCTAAAAACATAGTCAGTAGACACATCACTCTCCAAGAGAAGAGTGGGATCAACCGAAGATTGCATCGACATGACCACTTTCGCAACCAATGGTTGAATAGGCTGCGAGACTACATGGTCTAAAGGCACCTCACCCCCCAAAAGAGGAGTGGGATCAGTCGATGAATACATCATGACCATTTTCTCAACCAATGGTTGAATAGGCTGCGAGACTACATGGTCTAAAGGCACCTCACCCCCCAAAAGAGGAGTGGGATCAACCGATGACTGCATCGGCCTGACCACTTTCTCAACCAATGGTTGAATAGACTGTGAGGAAACCTCAGAAGACTCAGAATAAGAAGAGATTGCAGACAGGAACCACAATCTTTGTACCTCTGGAAGGTCAGGGCATAAATGAGTAAGGTGATCTCCCTTGCAAAGATTACAAGGGAACTTAGGCTTACGTCCTATCTGTCTAGGTTTCTCAACATAATCAATGCCCCCAGCATGAATAGTAGTGGTTGGTTTCTCATCTCCAACATGACTTGCAAAGGTTGGTGATGGGTTGATAACATGACTCGTAGAGGCTACAGACCCATCGCCAGTATGACTAGCAGTGACTGGACTTTTTCCCCTAGCATGACTTGCAAAGGCTAGGTGTCGGTCTTCAACGTGACTTGAAGAGGTTGTTGACCTATCTCCAACATGACTCGCAGAGGTTGGTGACTGAAATCTAGTATGACTTGCAGGGAATAGGTCCGTGCCCCCAGCATGACTTGCAGAGGCTGGGTGTTGGTCTTCAACATGACTTGCAGAGGTTGATGGCCTCTTCTTCCTATTCTTCCTCTTTCTACTTCATTTAGAGTTCCAATTACTAGTAATTGTACTTTCACCAGAGGCGGGAGAAGGAGGAGGAGAATACTTTGCTGACAAAGGAACATCAACAAGATTCCCATGACATAAATTTATTAACTGAGAAGCATCAAGAGCATTCGGGACATTTGGAAAGGTACCCAACCAAACCGGTAGTCCCACATTCAACCCAGGAATGTACAAAGTGGCCATCAAAGGGACACCAATGTTTCTGAAGAAAGGAAAAGCACAAGAATCCCCTTGTGAAGGGGTTCCTTGGTTGGTATCATCAGGAACTTTAGCCATGAAGATCTTACGCAAAGGTTCTCCCCCTCCGGGATCGTTCAATTCCATAAAACTCCCACACACTGACTCCGGCGAACCGGTGTTATCAAAACAACACCTATAAAGAGGCAGCTCCACGTTTCTAAGAGGAGGACTGAAAAGTCCTCATGACTAATGGAGTGGGCGATCTATCACCCTAGATCAGAGACCCAAAGAAATGACTGACTAAATCACTATGGAAAACTAGGGAGCACATAGAACACACTAAAAATTCCTAAAGGAAAATCAAGCAGACGACTAACTAGTAGGAAGAATAGTTATGCTAGCCAACACTAGAGAAACTTATTGGTGCAAGTGCAACAAGAACATGGAAGCACCCTCTAGGTATACTTTGCAAAGCATGGCCTGACGTCTGCCCTAGGTACCACATTATACCCCTGCAGTCACCTGTATAAGTCCCTAAAATAAAGGCAACTAGGTTGCCAACTCGTGAACAATCACCAAGTGGGTACAATCGATAGTCGGGTGGACCACAATGAGTAGGGTATCAAGCCTGAAACCTATCAAGGGTATCAAAAGCAAGTGTTTTGGAAGATGACTGAGGACCTCGAACGAGTTCGAGACCCATGAAGCTTTATGGAAAATGTGATCAAAAAATCCCAAGACAAGTCCTCTATATGTGTTCCCCACTACGCTTGGTCCGTCTTTGGAGGGGTTATCTCTGCTACTTTTCTGCATGTGACCTCGTGTTTAGACCCTGTGTTAGAGGGGGGTCCCAAATAAATTTCAGGTCACTAGACTTTAACACTCCCTAACTCAGACCCCAACATTTGATTTAACAGACTTGAAGAGTTTCCTCTCCAACCTAATTCAAGGCCCTAACCCTAAACTAGTTGGTTGACCCTACAAACATAAAAAGTCTAGTAAATTTTAATTTAAGCATTCGTTTTAAAGCTTGATTTACTCAAAAAGGGTGTGGTAGTGCAACTGATGTTGTTAAGACTCTTGCGAAAAATGAAAATTATAAGAACACTAGCAAAGAAGGATTACCTTTATTATTTTCTTTTGAAATGATTTTAAGATGAGAAGAAAACACAACACTATGCTAATTTCTTTTTCTTTTTCAAATAACAAGGCAAAGCAAATGCCAAGAAAGAAAGAGATCTAGCAAACTAAGTTTTTTTTTTATATATATTTTCTTCCAATCAAAGAAGAAATAACAAAAGATTCTAAAAGAATCTGATGAATACACGATTCATAGCCCCCCCATCAGTGTTATCAAAACTTATGAATACACGATTCATGGCCCCCCCATCAGTGTTATCAAAACTTATGAATACATGATTCAAAATGCAACTCATTTTTCTTAAAATTTCAAGCTAAAAATAAATTAAAAAAGATAGGAAACACAAGAAATCTTTTAATAGATAAGAAAATTGATGTCAAACCCAGGCCAAAAGACTGTAACAACAAAGACCAATACTAGATCAAGAAACCCCTGAGAATTATGACTTCAATCAAGGAAGAGGTTGATTGCCTCTTCTTGCAGAAAAAAATTCTTGACACAGGCACGCAACTGACACTTAAGCAACCTGTGTGTGTAAGCGGGTTGTCTAAAGGTAGGGCATGTATGTACATGTGCAGACCCATTGCAAGACGCGTACACCTTTGTAACTTCTCAGAAAGAAAACTAATATTTAGGCTGACAAGGCAGGGAGTACTGGTATGGCAGATCAGAATCCCTTAAAGACTCAGAAACTTACAGAAAACTCAAAAAAGGTAATCAAACCAATTAAAACACCCGAAACGATATCCCCTAAAAACCCTAGAGGCCTCCCTAGTATGGTCGTCAATTCTTCAATAGAGGCAAAACCCCCATATGGACTACACTAGGGTTCAACATGTAGGCATAGATAACCGTCTAAAGTCTCCTACTTTTTAGCAACTACCCCGAATACACCCCACATTCATGCATAAAAACACAAGATAAAAGGAACCGGTAACTGTACCTTAAACTCTGTGTCCGATGTCGATCCTTTTGCGTTTGGTTGTTCCTCGACTACAATTCTCCTCCCAAGGCTGACATGCATTCATAAACACAAAAAAAAAAAATACGAACATGCATCTTATATATGAATTACTGGGTTAGATGTCATAATCAAATATAAATCAAACATAAAGATTGAACACATTATATTCAGGACAGAAAAAGTATTCCTTTCTTTTAATCTCATAAAGTTACTTACAATGAGATCAGTGACTGCTCCTCGAACCTGGTCTGGTCTCCTCTTCACCAAGCTCCAACTGCGCTTCCACATATCTTTATCCTTTTTATCTCTCTCTAGGGAATGGATTAGGCTTGCAATGGAGGAAAAAGGCAAGAATAGGGAATTCTAGCTCAAAATTCACAATGTGGCTGCAAATTCTTGGGGAAAGGGGGGAAAGTGAAATGGGCATAGTTTCACTATTCTTATGTTTTTTCTTGGAATGAGACCCCAACACCTCCTTTTATATGACAAAAGGATGGTTATTTGGTTGGGTAACGGGATATAGGCAGTGGGACAGTTGGGAAATTACCCAATAGCCCGTAATCTCAACGAATTCCTTGCAACTTTTTAATTTTTACAACTTTTGTGGGTATACGCGGGCTGTAATGGTGCAGCTAGCGTACGTATGCAAGCTGTAGTGGTACAACAAGCATGTGTACGCGGGAAGTAGTGGTCCAGGGTGCGTACATATTCAAAAATATGGCTTTTAAGAAGAGCTTCTTAGTGATGGATTGGCAAAAATAACAAGTAATATGGCATGATGCCAGGTATGCATGTATGGTGCAATTTAGGGTTATAACAGTGAGAAAAAGGAAAGAGAAATTGGAGATACCTTCTAAAGTTTCAGTTCTACCGGTCATTGCAGAAATTGGGGCGCTTACAGGCATGAAAGACCTGGTGAGAGAAAAACCATGATTATGCTCTCTTTAAACATTAGAGGGGTGGGGGGGACCCTGAAATCTGCCTCCCTCTGAAGACTTCTTCGGAGGAATACTCCAGACATTATTTTTCTGCAAGAAACTATGGTGGAGGATACAAAGGCCCGGGACTTTATGAATTCCTTTTGTCCTAATTGGCTTTCCTGTGTTATAAGTGTTGTTGGAACCTCGGGGGGATTGTTAGTATCTTGGACTCCATTAATGTTTGACTTGTGTCCTTTTTTGTGCTATGGTGGAATCTTATTAACAGGTACTTGCTTGGAGCTTAACCTGTCGGTCACATTTCTAAATGTGTATGGGGCATGTGTGGACATAAAATATTTCTGGGAAAAGGTGGCAGTCAGGGGGCACTTAGATCATCAAAACTAGATTTTGTCTGGGGAATTAAACTTTATAGTTGATGAGGGGGAGTCTTCGGGAGAAAACACTCTACTAGACGCACCGTTGACCTTTGTAAAAGGATTTTTTAATGATTCGGGTTTGGTTGATGTAGCACCAGATGTTTTAGTACCAACGTGGAGAAATGGTAGGAGGGGAGCGATGATTATATCAAAAATATTGGATCGCTTCTATGTTGCAGAAGATCTACTTGCTGGAGTTTGTATATAAAAATAGTGGGTGGATTTTCCTTATTTCTCGGACCACGCTCCAATTCTTCTAAGACTTGATCAACTTATGCATTCGATTGTGTATCCCTTTAAATTTAATACTAGATGGTTACAGGAAGCAGAAGTAATTTCTTTACTAAAAATAATTTGGGAGGATCCTGTTCTATGTGAATAAAGGGATATACAACAGAGATTTTTTAATAAATTAAAGTGTGTTAAGAAACATTTAAAATTTTGGGCAACAGTTTTCAAAAAAAAATATGAGGAAAGTTTGGTCTTCTTAGAGGGACAATTGAAAGAATTGATCATGGAGGCGGCTCTAGAATCTGATAACTATGAAAAGGATTTACACATTAAAAGCTTGGAAGTTGAGCGCGATAAAATACTACAAGCAGAGGAAGAGAAGTGGCGACTCCAGAGTCGGGCCTTATGGTTAAAAAATGGTGATAAAAATACAAAGTTTTTTCTTAAATTTGCTAGTTTTAGGAGGAATAAGAATCACATTTGGGAGATCAGGATGATATTGGGGATCTACATGTTGGTCAGGAAGAAATCAAGTTAGAAGTGAAAAAATACTATAAATATTTTTATTCTGAATCTTCTCACATGGGGATCAGGGATCAAGTGCACACAGCTGGTCTTTATGGTTGCATTGTGAAGGATGTGGATAACCGATTATTAGATAATCTGTGTACTTTGGAGGAAGTTTGGGAGGTACTCAAGTATTTTGCAAAATACAAGAGCCCTGGGCCCGATGGGTTGACTGTAGAGTTTCTAATCCACCACTTCGACCTATTGGGAGCGAATTTTTTAGAATTGGTGGAGGATTCTAGAATTTGAGGCTATGTGAACAAGTTGCTAAATGCGACCTTTTTGACACTTATCCCAAAATTAAATAATCCTTCAACTTTTGGGGATTATAGACCTATAGCCTTGTGCAATATCTATTATAATATGATTTCAAAGGTTATAGCAAATAGGTTAAATCATGTTCTCTATAGCTCGATGTCGTAGGAATAGTTGGGTTTTCTCAAAGGTAGATAGATCTTGGATGCAATAGGTATGACGCAGGAGTGTTTGCACAACATTAAAGAAACAAATTCAAAATCACTGATACTAAAGTTGGATCTAAAAAAAGCTTATGATTGCATCAGTTGGGATTTCCTGCATTTAACTCTCTTGCAATCGGGTTTTAGTAATACTTTCACAAATTGGATTTTAAGTTGTGTGACCAATGCAAATTTTGTTGTCATGATAAATGGAGAGACATCTCAAATGTTCCAGAGTGGCAGAGGACTTAGGCAAGGCTGTTCACTTTTGCCTTTTCTCTTTATATTCATTATGGAAGGACTAGGCTTGTTATTAAAGAAAGGTAAATATGAAGGAAAGTTATCAGGTTTCAAGGTATCCGGGTTAGTCAAGATTTTACATTTGTTCTTTGTTGATGGTGTGTTAATAATGTCAAAAGCCTCACCTTATGAGTGGAAAGTTATTAAAAACATCTTATCGGCCTTTGGTAGAGCTTATGGACTTATGATTAACTGGTCAAAATCTATCTTTTACTTTGCAAAAGTCAATGGTGAGACTTTAGATAATTTAAAAGGAATTTTTCCATACTATTTTGAACAACTCAAAAAAGGCTTTTACTACCTTGGATATTTCCTAAAGGCGGATGCTTATAAAGCTATAGATTGGATATAGCTCTTAAAAAATATTGAAGATAGGATTGGATTGTGGTGTAACAGATGGTTAACATTTGGAGGCCAATTTACACTGGTAAAATCGATCCTAGAAGGAAAACCGGTATATTGGTTGGCCTTGGCGGCCATTCCAATATCCATTCTAGATAAAATAAGAAAAATTATGTTCAATTTCCTTTGGTCTAGTGAGGAGGGAAAAAATCATTTTCATCTCTGCAGCTGGGAACTTCTTGCAAAACCTAAATATTTGGGAGGATGGGGGATAAGAAAATTGTTTCTCTTCAATATCTCCTTGGTGGAAAACTCACTTTGGCGAGTACTTATGAAAGATGGAATTTTTCATAAGGTGGTTAAAGACAAGTACATTCAACATAGCTCTATTGTAACCTGGTTCAGATCGACCACAACATATGTCCTGATTGCTTCCCATACCTGGAAAATTCTCTTCAAGGCGTTACATCCAATAACCCACTGGTTGAGTTGGAAACCAGGATTGGGACACTTGATACACATTGGCTTGGATAGTATAATAGGTTTGGGTAACTCTTCTTTCTTATCTAGATAGTTGTTAGCAAAACTACTCAGATTTAATATTTTATTCTTCTTTTAAGCTATGGGTGAAGTGAGACCAGACGTCCTCTCGGAACATTGGAAAAATAGCGAGGACTTAGGCTTGAGAGGGAGCCTTTCCAAGGAATAGAAAGCCTTCATAAAGGCTTTGTGTGGAGCAAGAATACTTCTACAATATCAAGAGGATTTTCTCTTACAAACTAAAGGAGATGGGTCTGGAAGACCAACTGTCAAAAATATATATTTAGCTCTCGCAAAAAATAAATGGATGATTGTTATCGGGGGATGGAAAAGAGACTTGTGGAAATGGGACTTAGAATAGAAGATCAAATTGTTTATTTGGTTATCAAGTGAGAACAAAATTTTAACCTGGGACTCCTTGCGAAAAAAGGGATGGCAAGGCACAAATTGCGGTCCTTTATGCTTAAGAGAAGCTGAGACTGTGTTCCACATCTTTGTTTCTTGTGGTTTCTTCCAAGATGTCTGGTTGAGGGTAAACAAATAATTTGATTCTTTGGTTTTTTGGGAAGGCAGGTCATTAAATGATTGCTTGGAAAACTGGGCAAAAAGAGAAGGAGTTTACAAAACGTTGTCTGCCATCATATGTTGGTATGTATGGTTAGAGAGGAATGGAGTAATCTTTGAAGGGCACTTTCCCTCTAGCCTCGCAGTTCTTTGCAAAGTAAAAGAAAATCTTCCATCTAGGCCACCTTTGAAGAAGATACTTCCTCATAATATTCAGAGTCCAAGTTTTTTATCCTCCACAGTGAGTTGGTTCGATGGAGTTGCAGATCCAATTAACAATAGATGTGGGGCGGGGGGGGGTCTAATAAAGATTAATGAAAATTTGATTATAAAGTGGACTTTCAACTGTGGATGTGGGACCAATACCAAATCATAATTGTTAGGTTCTTGGGCAACTTTATGTCTAGCTTTTCGACTAAATCTAGATGTGTTACAGGTTATTGGGGACTCGAAGATTATCATAGAATGGTTGATGGAAAAAGGTAGGCTTCAGGTAACATCACTATTGGGATATATGGACAAGATTAATAGTCTCAAGTTAAGTTTTAGAAAGATCCACTTCACCCATGTTTTCAGGGAGCTTGACATGGAAGTTGATCACCTTTCGAAGTTAGCCCTGTCGAATTCTGAAAGTTTGGTGATCTACAACTATTGGGTCGATGGTAAAAAATGGCCCACTCTCTTCTTCTATCTGTTATAACTTCTCAACATCCTTTTGGATCATTCATAAAGTCTTGAAGATATCGAAGATATCGCTACATATTCTGAAGCAGCATAGAATATTAGTGTCGTGTTTTTTGGACACTATTATAGATCTTGTACTTTTATGGTCATTTCTACTAGCATTATGTCCAAAGGAATAGTTAGATTAATGCTTCTCTTTTTTATGAATTAAACCAAATTTTTTGGTATTTTGTGAAGATTTGAAGCTATGCACAGAGTGCAAACTCCTTTGTTTCTACTAGCATTATGTCCAGAGGAATAGTTAGATTAATACTTCTCTTTTTTATGAGTTAAACCAAAACTTTTGGTATTTTGTGAAGATTTGAAGCTATGCACATAGTGCAAACTCCTTGATGTTTGCGTAAAAAAAAGTATTTTATACTTATAATGTAAAGAAACATTTTTCTTCTTAAATTTTTTTTATATAACTCTTTAAATTATACCTATTCAAAATTTTAATAATGTTTCTTTGTAATATTGGTCTTTCTAAAACCATAAAAAAATATATATAATTATTTGATAAAATGTGTATATCATTTTCTTTAACCATATACAATGTTCTCTTTAAAAATTCGAAAACTCATAACAAAAGTTATCATTTATATCACACTTACTAAGTGGATAAGTGATACTTATGATTTTTATCTAATGATGAAAGAACTATATA
>ML795648.1:0-13068 GCA_009831015.1 Picea engelmannii
TTATGTTATACATTCTTGGAAATTATGCAAGAAGATGCTCCCTCATATATAATCCATTGATGAATGTTGATGTTTCTAATTGTTACCGAGATTTGAAATGTTACCAAGGATGGGAGCCTAGATTATTAGTTATCCAAATCAAATTTAATGATGTTATGTTTATAAGGGACTACCCCAAATGTTGATAGCAAGGAATTATGTTAATGGATGAAGGGGAGTAAGAAAAATAATCAACAATTTTGTAGCTATAAGTGGCCCTAGCATGAGGGTTATGAGTAGTATGCCTTAGATGATATTTTGGTACTTTTGGAGTAGCATGACCACTAGGATGCTGTAATAAACCTCAAAACTATCAAAAAAAATAAAATTCTTACTTTATGCATTCACCTTCGAATGGGTTCGTCATTAAAAGAAAAAGGGGTCCTAGCTGACGTTGATTAAATTTTCTACCCAATTTAACCTTTGAAACATTATTTCAAGTTGTGCTTACTCTGCACTCCACCACTCACTTATAGTCCTTCAGACTATGTTTACTTTCATATCGATATAAAAATTATATATCCATATAATTTCGCTTACCACTATGAATAATTTTGGGACTTATATCCCTAAGCCCTATGCGTAACCTTAACCACTTGTTCAAAGGAGTCATGTAAGAAGAATAAAGGTAAAGGGGCAGGTTATACCCCTCTACGAAATATTTGAATTAATAAGGATGTGGTTGGGGTAAGTGCTTCTTGGTTTAATATCAATGTAATGATTATTTGAAAACCAACATCCCATGCTAGATGTTCGTTGACTCCACCTGTTCCATATAAAATTCCGACTAAAAATTACCTTAACAAGGTTGGTGTTGGTTAGGGTTAAAACTTACCATAAACACGGAGACGCTTCTTTCATCCATAACCAATTAATTGGACTAGCAGGAATAAGTCAGTCAGGAGTTAAACCCTGACCAGGCCATTAATGGACCCTGATGTGTGCGAGAGTCGAGGCCATCACCTGACCCTTCGCCCATTGTGGATGCGCCAAGTTCCCTTCTTCACATGGACAACCCTTCCTTCGTACCAACGACATTTTTAATCTACGCGATAAGGTTTTTCTTTGGGTTATAGTGGTTCATTTCTGTAATGAGTAGATTCACAGAGGATTTAGCTCTGTGAATTTGAAATGTTGCCGAAGGAAAACTGGGGAACTCCCATGATGGAGGTGATATCTTTCATCCAACCTCCTCATAAGATTCATGCTTTCACTGTAACATTTGACTGTTATTAAATTATTTCCTCGTTACTGAAACTCAATAGAGGCATTATGGTTTTCCTCGCGATGGGTAGATAGCTCTTCTTTCCGCACTCCCGCCCTTCATTCTCTTGTTTCCTTGGGGCTTCTAAGGGTTATCCGTAAGCAGTTTGCCTTTATGCTTGTCATTCCCACTTGCATTGTGTTGTATCATTGTTTTGGTGAAGCCATACTATAATGCATTTTAGTTTTTTCGAGGTTAGCGAACTAATATATGGTTGGTTTTGACAATGATATCTGTCGTATTTGGGTATTCTCTGTATAACGACTAAATATCATTTTCTTATCCTAGCTCTGTCTACCCACCTCAATGAGCTATTTCAACTGTACCTTGTCCTTACTAAAAACCATAACCCCACTGAGGGGAACATATACCATTCATAACTTCCTCCTGTGGAACCCGAATTAGCGATACCTCTCTGGTTAAAATTCCTATATCATTCCACAGACAATGGTTTGTCAGTGTTGTATGTTCTTGGCCTCGGTTTGACCATCAGGAGGAGGGTATGCATCTTACTCCGTGGTTTAAATTAAATTTTTCTTTTCTTTTAAACTGGTTCCTGTGTTTTTAAAGATAATAGTTATCCTCATTCTATTAGTGTATAGGCTTACGAAACTCATGTTTAATATAAATATATTTCTACAACTTGTATATTCCTCTATATAAGTGTAATAAATTCTCCCTTTGTTTAATGTTTGCTCGATTCGATGTCGGAATTCCTGTACTTTTACGAAAACGCATTGCTTGTAAACCCATCTCTTTATACTGGATACTATAACTAATGATGGGGCCATGTTTGGTGCGAGGGTACCCATCAGCTTGATCACATTCACTCCTCCCCTTTTGGTCTAATGGTGGTCTCTATTTAGAATGGAAGCCTACCTATGGTGAATTGAAGATAAGTAAAATATTACACCCAGTTTGATAAAAGAAAGAATTTGAGTTCGGAAAGACCTATATTCCATGACTAACTGAATGCTTCGGTTCTTTTGTAGGCCGAAGTGGAATATGGCACTGGATCTAAATTGGGTTCTTATCGGAAAGGTATTGTGGTGTCTAATAAGAGAACTCTTAAAAGATCTGGAAAATACTTGGTGGTGTTGGGTTATTACCCTGGTGTTCTTGGCATACGACTGATGCCAAATCATTAGATGTACATAATTTTTAAAGAAGGGTTGTAAATTTCTTTCTTTGTTGAGGTTTATTATTAGTCTCTGCATAGAGATATTCCAAACATAATCTATATTGGGAAACACGATAGAGGTAGAATATACAGTGAATCGAATTTAATAGAAGCTTTACTTGTGTCAGTTGTTGATTAAATTGTTTTCATTTAGAATAAGTCTTGTGGTTGTGGTTATATGTATAGACTCATAAAGTATGCATGGTTATGTGCATACTATACAAATGTCTGCATTAACTTAAGTTTTCCCAGCGTAATCATTCCACATTGTTGAAGTCAAGGAATCTATAGTTTTAATGTCCGATCTATGACTGTGAGACTGCACTACCAAAAATGAATTTAATACTCCTGAAATTTGTTCTGGATCTCCTTAAGGGTTACACCAATTCTTAATTCACCACAGACTTTGACTGTGGAAAGGGTAGACTGCTCTTGGAATATAGAATGCATAAAATCTTATGATAGATGTCAATTTCCATGATTGTACTTTCGATTTTAGCGTCTGATAAACAAAAAAGGGTTTTCGAGATTTCTTTAAATTTCAAATTTTGTCATTCTTTAGACATATACTATTTCATTTGCATGTTGTTGGTGCATAAGATTGATCAGTAGAAAATTCCTATAATACAAGAAAAAGACGTATATCATATCAACCTTTCTGATGTAGATAGTTTACTTCCAGTTTACGGTTTTCCAAATGTATATATATGTATAATATATAAATACACAGGTGATCCATAATATTTTTGTTGTCCCATATTTCTCTTCAATTCCTAAATGTATTAGAAAGGAAGTCTCCGTTAAGGGGCATGATTGTTCTAAATTTTAATTCTAGAGATACATCTAAATGTTTCTTTTAGGTACATATTTACTTAACTCCAATTTATCAAAGTTAGATATATTTAATATCTTAGTCACAAAAATAAACTTATGCCTATAACAGATCGACTCTCTTCAAGCATATTAATACACAGATCATCCTAACTAGCATTTCAACTTCAGATTTAAACATATCCTGTAGATGGATCTTCTCTCTTAAGTTCAATCGTATATAGATAATTTTTCCTAGTATTCTAGATTTCGGGACGGATCAATCCATAATTTAGACTGTGATTATAAATTTCATACCACAAATAGATGTCATCCATGGAAAAATTATTTCAACTTAGTACAATTAGATGCATAATATTAGTTACACACAAAACATCCAAGAACATAGCAGGGAAAGGTTTACATATTTGAACCAGCTCGCACGAAGACAAAGGGAATAGCCATGTTCCTCCCAACCGTAGAATAAGGAAGCCAAAAAACTTGCCCGATTCACCCCCTAGCCCGACCATGAATCCATGAGGGCAAATTTGGAAGACTCCTGCTCAACAATGTTTTTCACATTCCTTAGATTCCTCTTGCCTCACACTCACTTTGTAGTGTTCATAAAAGAAAGGAAAAAATCAATAATCTCCTTTCCCAATATACTTGGCAGCGTCCTCCCTCTTCACATATGTTATTTATCCATAAAATAAATCCTTTTGCCAAGGTCTTTTCCCTCCCTTGGGAATTTTTGTAGCTTTCTAAATCCCTGATTTTGAGGGGCTTCCAATGGTCAAATCTCTGATTTTCCACTTATAATAATCATCCTAGAGGTAGTTCCAATAGGTTCCCCACTCATGGAGTCATGGTCAGCTGATTTTTAAAATGGTTGTTCCATTTGTCCTCCTGCAATCAACATAAAATATTTTGTTTTCATACAAGTGTCATAGTCAAATAGTTAGTTGGGTCAAATCAGATCGTTTCCCAACAATCATAATAATTAATTACAGTTATTAAATTCAAAATTTGGAAATGCCATAAAAGGCAAAAAATTTCCAAATTCGAATTTACTAAAAACGAAATAATTTTCCAACAAATTTAAATTTCAAAAATACTTTATTTTGGGATGTCACATCCTTTTTCCTTCAATAAAACATTGTCCTTAGTGTTTGTTCCTTTCTTTTAATAGGATTGGATGAGATCTTTGTAGATCTCCCTATAACTCCCAAGTGGCCTCCTCAGGACTAAAGTGCTTCCATTGAACCTTTACCTGAGCGACGACTCTGTTCCAAAGTGTTATTTCCCTCTAGTCCAAAATACGTAGGGGTTCCACCTAGAACTCACCTTCAGGTTCCACCTGCACCAAGTTCCAATCAATCATATGAGTAGGGTCATGAATATATGTTTTTAACAAAGAAACATGAAATACATTATGAATTCCTAGATTAGCTCGGAGTGCGAGTTGATATGCTACAGGTCCAATTAGAGTTAATATCTCAAAGGGACCACAAAACCTGGGTGCCAACTTGGCACAGTTTCCTAACTTCAATGAGCTTTTTCGGGATTTGACCTTCAAATAAACATGGTCCCCCACTTGGAATTCCAAGTGTCTTCTTTTTTGATCTGCATAGCTCTTTTGTCTACCGTGTGCTTCTTTCAAGTTCTGTTGTACTTTTCTCACCATGTTCTCCATTTCTTGGAGCATCTCTGGTCCAACCATGAGCCTGTCATCCAGGTTATCCCAGCTAATTGGAGTCATACACTTTTTGTCGTACAATATTTTGAAAGCGCTCAACTTGGCCGAAGTTTGGTACCCATTGTTATAAGGAAATTCTACTAAGTGCATATAGTCTTCCCACTTGTTTGGTTTTTTTCTTACGTACATGTGGAGCATATCCACCATGATTTGGTCTGTCGTCTCGGTCTGTCCATCCATTTGATTGTGATAACTCATACTAAAATCCAAATTAGTATTTAGCCCTGCAAACAATTCCTTCCAAAAGCCGGATGTGAATTTTACATCTCTATCTGAAATCACCATTTTAGGAATACCATGCAGTCTAAAAATTTCTTTCATGAATAATTCAGCAATGTTTATAGTTTTAAAAGTAGACTTTGTAGGAATAAAGTGTGCAGACTTACTGAGTTTATTGATTACAACCATGATAGAATCATTCTGTTTCTGAGTTTTAGGCAAACCTAATATAAAGTCCAGTGATATGGTCTCCCATTTCCATTACGGTACTGGTAATGGCTGTAATAGGTCGGTTGGATGTTGGTGCTCGGCCATAACTTGCTGACAATCTTGGCACCTAGCCAAGTATTCCGCTGTTTCACCCTTCATATTAGGCCAGTAAAATAGTTTTCTAAGTGTTGTTATTGTTTTCTGGTAACCTGGATGGCCAGAGTAAGGCTTCTTATGCACTTTGTCCAAGACTGTTACTTTTAATTCTGTTGAATCTGGTATGTAAAGTCTGTTTTTAAATCGTAATAGTCCCTTCTTGTCGATACTTAGATCTTTTTTATCTGAGTTTGTGATACTGTTTTGTAATTCTGCCATCATATTAGTGTAATTTCCATCGTTAATACATGTTGTCCTTATTCTTTGTTCCATATCACTTTCTGCCCTGTTGATATTTATCTGAAATAGCCTGTGGACTCTTCTACTTAAAGCATCTGCTACTTTATTTTATTTTCCCTTGATATGTCTAACTTCGAAATCGAAATTGCTCAAGAAGGTTATCCATCTGGATTTCCTTTCATTGAGCTCTGGTTGGCTAAACATATATTTCACACCGCTATTATCCGTCAATAGTAGAATTTTTCTTCCCATTACGTAGTGTCGCCAGATTTTTAAGGCGTGTATTATTGCTGCCAATTCTAAGTCGTGAGTGACATAATTTCACTCATGTTCTTTTAATTTCTAGGACTCATAACAAATCACATGTCCTTCCAGAGTTAGGACACCACCTAGTCCTTCTTTACTTGCATCAACACATACTATGAAGTCTTTATTTGGGTCTGCTACCTTCAAAATGGGTGCAGTTGTCAATAATTCCTTCATCTTGTTAAAACTATCTTGACACTTCTACGACTAGTTAAACTTGGTACCTTTCTTTTGTAATGACATGATAGGGTAGGCTATCTTTGAAAACACTTATATAAAATTGTGATAACATCCGACGATTCTTATGAATGACCGGATATCTTTCACATCCTTTGGTACTGGGCATTCCATAATGGCTTTTATCTTTTCTGGGTCTACAACAATGCCTTCTGCTGAAACTACATGTCCTAGATATTGTATTTCCTTTTGATAAAAGTCACACTTGTCAAACTTGGCATACTGTTTGTATTTCCTCAATGTTTGCAAAGCTATTCTTAAGTGTTCCTCATGTTCTTCCTCCATTTTAGAATAAACCAGGATATCTTTGATAAATACTACTATGAACTTGTCTAAGTACTAGCTGAAAATACTGTTCATCAGACACATAAACGTGGTTGGTGCGTTAGTGAGCCCGATAGGTATGACTACAAATTTGTAGTGTCCATATCTTGTTCTAAAATTTGTTTGTTTGTGTCCTCATCCTTTATCCTAACTTGATGATAATTGGATCGTAAATCCAACTTTGAAAAGATCTCGGCCCCACCTACTTGGTCGAACAAATTGTTTATCCTTGGTAAGGTGTATTTGTTCTTAATAGTCATTTTGTTCAGTTGTCTATAATCGATGCATAGTCTTAGAGTATCATCTTTCTTTTTCACAAAGAGGACTGGTGCCCCCCATGGTGAAACGCTCGGTCTGATATACTCTTTATCCAACAATTCTTGTAATTGTACTCTTAGTTCTGTCAGTTCTGGTAGACTCATTCGGTAAGGTGATTTTGACATAGGGGATGAGCCCGGTAGTAGGTCTATGGAGAAATCTATTTCCCTTCTAGGAGGTAATTCTGGTATCTCATTAACAAACATGTCTCTAAAATCACATAGAACAGTAAAGTCTTCTAACTTTGGCTTACCTACTTTCTCTAACAGATTCGTTACCTAGATGGCACAAACTTGACATCCCTTTCTCATACATTTCTTGAGTTGCATCATTGAAACTTGTCTGACTGATATAGGTTTTGGTATACCTTGGGTTGCTCTAGTAGTGCCAAAATCGTCTTTATAATTAAGTAACTTTTTATAACAATCTAGTATTTCTTTGTGCTGCTCCAACCAATCCATCCAGATAATCATATCGTAAGATCCTAGTGGTACGATGTTCAAATTTGTCCTTATATTTTGACCGTCTAGGATGAACTCAAAATGCGAAATAAATTCAACTAGTTTCCTTTTAGTTTATGTTGCTAGTTGTACCAGCCATGGTTTTGCATGCTTCAGTTTCTTAAGTTTGTTTGACTCTACTACATCAGGAGTAACATAACTTAACATAGATCTAGGATCAATTAAGACACATATTCAAGAGTTATTGATTTTACATTTGATCTCTACCATCGCGGACTGGTGGTCATCATGTCGACCATCTATGGTTTCATTTATCCGATGTAGGCTTTTGCCCATGTCTCCCATCGTCGAGGCTTCCTGCAAATTATGAATAACATTTTTGTTTGTTGAATTTAAACATGTACAGTTCTTCCTTAGATGAGGCTTTCCACATTCCTAACACTTTAATGGCTCGTGGAGGCTGTCCCCAAACTTCTTCATCCCCAGGTTTACCGGTTTATCGTTGCCTTGACTATTCGGATAATTTGAGTGATAATCCTTTCTCGGAAAACCTTTTGTTTCATTTTGATAAGGAGCTGGCTGATATCCCTTCTTCTGTTGGTTCATTTGATCTTGTTTCTTATCCTTCCAGGTTTTGGGAAACTTTGCCTGCTGTTTATACTGGTCATAGCACATTCATGCTTTCCTGAATACTTCACTCAAGGATTTGGGGTTGTCAAACTCAATTTTGTCCCTGTAGGACTGTGGTAAACAACTTAAGAACCGCTAGATTTTTACCTTATCCTCTCGGATGTATTGTATGAACCTTAGTAGTTCCATAAATTTATTTATGAATTCCTCCATCATCATATGTCCGAGTCATAACTCATAAAATTCTTTCTCTTTACTTTTGTAATAGCTTTCAGAAAGGTATTGTTTCTTGAAATACTTCTTAAAGTTGGACCATTCCATCTGTTTCTCCTTTAGGCTCTTGGCCAATTTCAGGTTGTGCCACTAGATGATGGCCTTCCCTTTTAGATTGTAGATGGCCATCCTGACCTTCATATTATTGGAATAATTGTAGATTTGGAAGTATTTTTTGATGTCCAACAACCATGCTTCGACTTCTTCTCCTATCCTAGATTCTCCATCAAAGGTAGCTGGTTTAATCTTTTTAAATTCTCCTTCAATGTGGTCTATTTG
The DNA here is from genome assembly GCA_009831015.1 of Picea engelmannii. Taxonomy (NCBI): domain Eukaryota; kingdom Viridiplantae; phylum Streptophyta; class Pinopsida; order Pinales; family Pinaceae; genus Picea; species Picea engelmannii. The sequence goes on from ML795648.1 coordinate 8,703, forward strand.
TTTTCTTTTCCTGTCTGTTTTAATTTTGTCCTCAGCTAAGGGTGTACCTTCAGACAAACTGTCTCCTTTTTCTGTTTCAGGCCCAAAATTCTTGGAGGCCCTTTTGCTGACCTCTTCATCATGGTTATCATCCTTTGGGATTTTCTTGGTCACCATACTGCATAGAAAAACTTCACTTATATCTTGTTGTTCTTGTTGTGATTTCTTCAATTTCTCATTATTTGCTTTAAAGACTTGTAGATCAACAATAAGATTCCTCATTGTTTCTAGTACTTCCGTAGGAAAGCTTCCATAACTATTTTGTTTTGGATCTTCATGAGGTCCCTGCATTGGATTTCCTTCTATTCTGATTTCTGCATCGTCCTGAGCTACCATAATTGACATGAAAAAAAAAATATGTTTGTACAATGTAGTTTTGTTAGTTTATCATCAATAAGAAAATATATATATATGCCAAAGTTCTAGTGTAGCCCTGTTCAAGGAAAAGTGTTGTAAAATCTTCTCTGATACCATATGTAATAAACCTCAAAACTGTCAAATAAAAAAATAAATTCTTACTTTATGCATTCACCTTTGAATGGGTTCGTCATTAAAAGAAAAAGGGGTCCTGACTGACGTTGATTAAATTTCATACCCAATTTAACCTTTGAAACACTATTTCAAGTTGTGCTTACTCCACGCTCAACCACTCACTTGTAGTTGTGCAGACTATGTTTACTTTCATACCGATATAAAAATTATATATCCATATAATTTTGCTTACCACTATGAAGAATTTTGGGACTTATATCCCCAATCCCTATGCGTAACCTTAACCAGTTGATCAAAGGATTCATGTAACAAGAATAAAGGTAAAGGGGCAGGTTATACCCCTCTGCAAAATATTTGAATTAATAAGGATGTGGTTGGGGTAAGTGCTTCCTGGTTTAATATTGATGTAATGATTATTTGAAAACCAACAACCTGTGCTAGCTGTTTGTTGACTCCATCTCTTCCATATGAAATTATGACTAAATATTACGTTAACAAGGCTTGTGTTAGTTAGGGTTAAAAATTACCTTAAACACGCAGACGCTTCTTTCATCCATAACCCATTAATTGAACTGGCAGGAACAAGTCAGTCGAGAGTTAAACATTGACCATGCCATTAATGGACCCTGATGTGTGCGAGAGTCGAGGCCATCACCTGACCCTTCATCCATTGTGGATGGGCCAAGTTCCCTTCTTCACATGGTCGACCATTCCTTCGTACCAACAACATTTAATCTATGCGGTAAGGTTTTTCTTTGGGTTATAGTGGTTCATTTCTGTAACGAGTAGATTCACAGAGGATTTGGCTCTACGACTCCAAAAATGTTGTCAAAGGAAAACTGGGTAAATTCCATGATGGAGGCAATATCTTTCATCCAACCTCCTGGTAAGATTCGTTCTTTCACTATAACATTTGACTGCTATTAAATTACTTCCTCGTTACTGAAACTCAACAGAGGCATTATGGTTTTCCTCGCTATGGGTAGATAACTCTTCTTGTCACACTCCCACCCTTCCTTCTCTTGTTTCCTTGGGGATTATGAGGGTTATTCGTAAGAAGTGTTCCTTTATGCTTGTCATTACCACTTGCGTTGTGTTGTATCATTGTTTGGAGAAGCCATATTGTAATGCATTTTAGTTTTTTCGAGGTTAGCGAACTGATAGATGTTTGGTTTTGACAATGATATCTGTCGTATTTGGGTATTCTCTGTATAACGACTAAATATCATTTATTTATCCTAGCTTTGTCTACCCACCTCGATGAGTTCTTTAGAATGTACCCTATCCTTACTAAAAACCATAACCCCAATGAGGAGAACGAATACCATTCATAACTTCCTCCTGTGGAACTAGAATTAGCGATACCTCTCGGGTTAAAATTCCTATATCATTCCACAGACAATGGTTTGTGGGTTTTGTATGGTCTTGGTCATGGTTTGATCATCAGGAGGAGGGAATGCATCGTGTATAGGCTCACGAAACTCATGTTTAATATTAATATATTTTTACAACTTCTCTATTCCTCTGTATAGCTGTATGCAATTCGCCCTTTGTTTAATGTTTGCTCGATTTCATCTCTAAATTCCTGTACTTTTATGAAAACGCATTACTTGTAAACCCATCTCTTTATACTGGATATGGTAACTAATGATGGGGCCCTATTTGATGTGAGGGTACACATCAGCATGATCACGTTCACTACTCCCCTTTCGGTCTAACAATGGTTGCTATTTAGAATGCAAGCCTACCTATGGTGAATAGAAGATAATTAAAATAATACACCCAATCATTTTATTATGTGTTTGATAAAAAAAAGAATTCGAGTTCGGAAAGACCTATATTCCATGACTAACTAAATTCTTCACTTCTTTTGTACGTCGAAATGAAAAATGGCACTGGATCTAAATCAGGTCATGCTTAGAAAGGTATTCTGGTGTCTAATAAGAGAACTCTTGAAAGATTTGGAAAAGACGTGGTGGTGTTGGGTTATTAACCTGGCGTTCTTGTCATTCGACTGATACCAAATCATTAGATGTACATAATTTTTAAACAAGGGTTGTAAATTTCTTTCTTTGTTGAGGTTTGTTGTTAGTCTCTGCATAGCAATATTCCAGACATAATCTATATTGGGAAACACGGTAGAGGTAGAATATACAATGAATCAAATTTAATGCAATCTTTACTTGTGTCAGTTGTTGATTAAATTGTTTTCATTTAGAGTAAGTCTTGTGGATGTGGTTATACATATAGACTCCTGAAGTATGCATGGTTATGTTCGTACTATATAAATGTCTTCATTAACTTAAGTTTTCCCAGCGTAATCATTCCACATTGTTGAAGTCAAGGATTCTATAGTTTTAATGTCTAACCCATGACTGTGAGACTGCACTACCAAAAATGAATCTAATACTCGTGAAATTTGTTCTGGATCTCCTTAAGGGTTACACCAATTTCTAATCCACCACAGACTTTGACTGTGGAAAGGGTATACCACTCTTGGAATATAGAATGCATAAAATCTTATGATAGATGTCAATTTCCATGATTGTACTTTCTATTTTAGCGTCTGATAAACAAAAAGGGGTTTTCCAGATTTCTTTAACTTTCAAATTTTGCCATTCTTTACAAATCTAGTATTTCATTTGCATGTTGTTGGTTCATACGATTGATCAGTATAAAATTCATATAATACAAGAAAAAGACGTATATCATATCAACCTTTCTGATGTAGATAGTTTACTTTTGCTTTACGGTTTTCCAAATGTATATATATGTATAATATATAAATACATAGGTGATCCACAAGATTCTTGATGTCTCGTATTTCTCTTCAATTCCTAAATGTATTAGAAAGGAATTCTTCTTTAAGGGGCACAATTGTTCTGAATTTTAATTCCAGCGATACATCTAAACGTTTCTTTTAGGTACAGATTTACTTAACTCCGATTGCTCAAAGTTAGATCTGTTTAATATCTCAGTCACATAAATAAACCTATGCCTATAATAGATTCGTTCTCTTCAAGAATATTAATACACAGATCATGGGTCGAATCACGAAGTTGGGTTACACTTTCGTGACAATCTAGTCTCCAAAATTTCAAAAAACCTTTTTTTGGCCGAACTAAAAATATTTTTCGGCCGAAAGATATTATTTTCGGCCGAACTATTTTTCGGCCGAAAAAATAAACATCAAATCGAACGGAGAAATAACTGCACTTTCGATTTGCGTGTAGAAATTTGGTCAACCGGATATTTTCTTTCCGTCAATAAGTTTTCGGCCGAAAGATAGTTCGGCCGAAACATTGTTCGGCTGAACTATATTTCGGTCGAACTATCTTTCGGCCGAACTATCTTTCGGCCAGAAGATGGTTTATATATTAGCCACACATTGAATTTACAATGTTTAGAAAAAATTATTCTAGCTCTGTGTCGCTCTGTGAGAGCTCTGTGTCGCGAGAGCAGCGGTCGTGGTGGCAGGGGTCATGGGTGTCGAGGTCGCAAGGGTCATGGGCGCCAAGGTCGCAGGGGTCATGGGCGTCATGGGCACCGAGGTCGCAGGGGTCATGGACGCCGAGGTCGCAGGGGTCATGGGCGCCGAGGTCACAGGGGTCATGGGCGCCGAGGTTGATATATTGTACAACAATTAATTCGTGTTAGATTATCACACAAGTATGTATCTATAAGTTATGTTTTTTTCAATTGCATATTTCATATTTAATGAATACTATTTATACCAAATTGTAAAATGTTTCATGAATAAATCAAATATAAATTTTTTACCCAATTGTAAAATGTGTGATGAATAAATCAAATATAAATTTTTTAAAGGTAAAAA
>ML795648.1:16695-39295 GCA_009831015.1 Picea engelmannii
TCCTATTTGGTTTGACATCTCATATGTCAAAAATCATCCCTTATTAATTTGAGAGCCTTGTATCTCATTGTTCCTACAACATAAAGGGAAACTAGATTTAACTTGTGTATGAGAGTGCACATTGTATTATTCTTGTCCAAATTAAAAAATAGTCTCAACTACTTCTTTTGTTTAATGAGAAGCAAATTGGTGGAAGAGTGAGAAAATAATTTAAAGTTAAACCCATGTGATGAGAAGTATATTTGAAGGATTCAATTGGTAATCAATTGAATTAATTAAGAAACATTCATATTTGGTTAGTAATTTTTAGGAGCAAGTTCCTATCCAATCCCATTTTCATGTTAGATCATCAAATACAGTTCTTGATGGAATTTTGATTAAGGTTGGGTCGAGTTCATAGAATACAATGTTGTTTTCATTAACATTTCCATTACACTCCCCTCGTATCCATTCATACTCAAAGCACTAAGCTATAAAAAAAAATTATTTACAAAGAAAACCAAACACCAAAATTAAACCTTGAAAGTAATTCAAAAGAATTTTATTTTACAAAAAATACAAAAGACCAAAAATAAACCCTAAAAATAATTTAATAAAGTTTGGTAATATCCATTAAGCTCTAAGAGGTAAAATAATTCTCTTTTACAAAGACAACCAAACACCAAAAATAAACCTTGGAAGTAATTTTGAGTTGGGATTGCTCGGAACAACAAAAATTATGTAGAAATTCTATGTAGGTGATGTGAGTGGACTATTCTCATCTTGATTATGATAGATATGGTATAAGAGTGGTTGATTGTGATGACATGTCAGAACTTTATAGACCAATCATGGTTGAAGTAGATAGAACCTTAGATGATATATTGTGATTGAACATAAAGGTTTTCCTCCAAAGTGTTGTAGAGACAAAGTGCTTGTAAGATGTGCAAGAACTAGAGAGTTGTTTGCATGCAAAAAACAATTAATCCTAACAAAACAACATAGAATTATCTTTTTTTTGTGGGGTTGTTGAATGTGGTCATAGTTTTTGAGATCTCAATAAAACAAATGAGCATGGATTCATTGATTTTGAATATGGATATCTCGAATTCTGAGAGAGGCAAGAATGGATTTTGGTTGAAGATTTTGTATTTCCAGATCGCTCACAGCTCAAAGAAATTCACTATACTTTTTAATTTCGGGAAAAATCCATATAGGAACCATGACTAGATCCATAGCCACAATAAGATCCTATATCAAGATGTAGGGTCAAATTTTCATCGAACAACCAAATTGAAATGCATGTTGTAGAGAAGGCACACTGATTTGAATTCATCGTCCAATAACTTGGAGACCAATTTTTTTTTAATGGGGAGGTGTGATGTGAAATGAAATGAGGTGTCATTTGAAATGGATCCTAACATAAATGATTGGTAGTAAAACTTAACATAGAAAATAAATTTGACAATCATTTATCATATAAGAAAAATAAAATCCAACATGATAAGTAAAATGGAAGAAAAAAGAGAGAAACAAAGTGAAAAGAAAAAAATAAAAAGGTAAGGCTTCTTTTCCTATAAATTGTTGAAATTCCACACTCAAAAGGCTTTTTGTTGGCTAAGAGGTGAAGATGAAAATGATAAGTTGTGTAAATTGTTGAATGACCCATGAGGATTCAACTTGCATTGTAAGAGTCGAAATGAAAATTGAGTAACTATTCAAATTTGGTTGTCCACTAAGTGTAGATCAGTTGGCAATATAGTGCATTATTAAGAAAATCCTTGTGGCATCATTTCTTCTAACATTGCAAATCTATGTATACCATCTTGAGATAGTAGGGGTACTCATGAAGGTGATAGTGGTAGTAGTCATAATTGATAGGGATTGTGAATACCAGCCCACCCAATTGTCTAGTCCATCCCATACAAAAGAAAATGACCATTAAAACTTGATTTTCCCATTTGAATTTCCATAGTAAAATCTGCATGTTTATGGTGTGTTTGGTTTTACTATTATGTATAATCTATGTTAACTTTGTAAGTGATACTAATGGCTAAAATCCATTATGAATTACATATTTTTGTAGATTCCTTTGTATTTTCATACTCCATGAATAAATGTAATATTTATGCATGAAAGAATGTAGTATTGATACTATTGGAAAAAATCCATGCACATACATAGTACATTCTTATTCCCAAGTGCCACTATAAATCATACATAGCACAAGCATATTCACTCAGACGTACATATGGATTGGAGGATAATTGGAGGTTGTACGTAGTTAGTATAGTCTATATCCAACTCATAAAGGATGACTCTATTGCGTATTGTGTATTGAGTGTGTTGGAAATAGTAATTATAAGTAGTTGATTTTCACATTTTTTCCAGTTGATTTTGTGTGTTAACTCATAAAGGATGACTCTATTGCATGTTGTGTATTGACTGTGCTCGAAATAGTAATTATAAGTCATTGATTTTCACATTTTTGACAGTTGATTTTGTGTGTTAGTGAGTTAGTGAGAAGATTTGTTATTAGGTTCTGTGAGTATGCAATTTTTGTTCATTAGTTTATTTAAGTTTATGCAAGATCAATTTAGTCAGTGAGGGGAGTCAATTAATGAAGTCGATCTTATCTTCTCCAGTTGAGATAAGTAGATGAAGAGACGGTCAAATTAATTGTAGTCTTTAATGTTGAGTCACTGGAGTTGAATTAAGTAGATGAAGAGTCTTTCAAATTAGTTGTAGTCTTTAATGTTGAGTCAGTATTACTTCTGTAAGAAATCTCAATTTTATCTTTATATGTTCGAGTATGTAGGAAGTGGATATGCAGAACTCTAAGAACACAAGATTTGTGTCTCTGAAGTCAACAAAAGTTGTTCGAGTAGAAGTTCATCATAGTTAATATTTTGTAATCCTGCACAAAAGTTTATCTCAATATCAAATATTTTGTACATTGACAATTTCATGTTATATTTATGAGTTTATGCGCTAAGCATAGCACTGTCTTATTTCTGCATGCTTAAATAATTTCATTAAGTATTATATCATAGCTCACAATAATTTCAGTAGGTTTCCCTTTGCATGGTACGTCTTGAGGGTTTAGTGATGAAGATTTTTTATTTTTGTGGTGCACAGTATTTTGTCACTGTGTTGGGCACAGTTTCGCTGAGTGTTGAAGATCCAAGAGAGGTGTAGTTTGTCTATTAAAAATTTAGGGACACCATCAGTTTTTAAATTTCTCTCTCCTCCAATTGGATGGACATATCTTATGGGTATAATTTTTATGAAGCCGTCACATGCGTGTTTTAAGTAGTTGTGTTTAAAATTCAATTGGAACTTGAATATTAGCATAGAAGCACTTAAAGTGAGCCGTCCCAAGAAAATTGAATGTGCCATCCCAAGAAAATTGAATGGCATTATATATACATATCTGCAATTGGTTATGTTTAGGTTTTTTTAATTCATGTGTAGCTTCCTTTAAAATTGAATTGGAACTTGAATATTAGCATAGAGCCGCCTCAAGCAAACTGAATGGCATTATATATATAGATGTATGGAATCGGTTATGTTTAGGATTTTGTTTATGTAAATGTAATTTTAAGGAGATTGTACTTATGAAGGAAGGATTTTTTTTTTTAATATTTCATAATTTTAAATATTAATTTGATGTTTAGTTTGATGGTGATCTTAAAAATAAATTATTATTATTATTATTATTATTATTATTGTTATTGTTATTATTATTATTATTATTATATATAAATTAAATTTTATTTATTTGTTTTCACTACATTTTCTGATTAATTTATTTATTTTTCTCGTTAAAAAATAATACATCATTTTTTTCATTGATTTGATATAAAATATGTTATAGAACCCTCCTTATTAATTTCATTTTTTCCATTGGTTTAATATATAATATGTTAAATACCCCTCCTTTTTAATTTCAGAGCGGTGTATCTCCTCTTTTCTACAACATAAATGATAAAGGAAAGTTCTATTTACTTGAGGGTTAATGTGCAGATTGCATACTTCCTTTTTTTTAATGAAACGTAGAGTGAGAAAAAGATAGAGTGTAGACCATGTGATGGGAACCCATTTGAAGGAGTCAATTGGCAACCCATTGAATTTCAATTGGGCACGATTCCTATTTGGCTGCCGAGCAACTACGGTTTAGAACTTATTCAGTACCCATTGCCTAGTTTTCCAATAAAGAAATTATCAAAAATAGTTGTTGATGACAAGAAATCATCAAAGACACTTGTCGATGGCATTTTGATTGAGGCTAGGTTGAATTCATGCATTAGACATGTGTTTTCATTTACTTCACCAATTTCTATTATCATGTGACATTTGTTTGCATTAGAATGTTACCATATGACATGATAGGAAAAGAATCTTCGAGCCCAACTCGAATACCGTGATACATACTTCCCTTGTGGTGTCAGCAAGAATTTTCAACTCAAAATTATGCCATATTTGATATTAAGTAATACGTTATTTATTAAATGTGAATTAGATCTGAGTGTAAAGTATTAAATATAAAGTAAGCTCAAGAGGCTGACTGTACACAACTGTAATTTCTTTTCTTGATTTACTTGAGCCTATTTAGCTCCGCTATTTTCCTTTTGCATAGGTCATCTTCATTAACTCTTCTCATTGTAATTTCTCCTTACAGTCTCAATATACTAAATACTATTTCTGCTCTATTATTTCTCTCTGCATTTCTTGCTTCACAATTTATCATGGTATCAGAGCTTCAATAGTAAGCCTCTTCACACTGGATGGAGAGCAGCGTGATCCTCACAACGCAAAGCTTACATGGATCACGAGAGCACGTGACACAGACTTTTCACAAGGCTTGGAAAGTTGTTGTCAGGCTGCTAAATTAAAGATTTTAAATGACCTGAAACACTGAATTGTCAAACCAGGGTAAGTAAACTTCGAGCTGCTACATTGTATGTGCGGGTAAGATTCTAATCCCTATTTAAAAAACTATCTTTAGAAGAAAACACAAACTTTCTCTGAGAAATTGAATCCTAATGACTATCCTGAAACTTATCATCTCCTATTTAATTCATCAACATAAAACAGTCTTATGCTTAAGTGTTGGTGCTTCTATTCCTACTCAATAGTGTAATTTCACAAAACTATTCTACCACTACTTTTAATCATCTATCATCACCATTTCTATTTAAGCCATGACAAAAAGAGTATTTCCTAAAATGCATTTAATCTGAACATCCACAATAAATCTAAATCTATCTACACGAAAACAGAGAAACACCCTACTTACCCTACTAGTACCAAAAACTTCCTCTAATTTAATTGCAGCCTAACTATCCTAACTAAGCAGGGTAACTAACTATCCCAACCAAAACGAAGTTCATTCCAACTCTAAGTTATGTTCAGATTGGAAGTTGGAATCAAAGCAACCTAATTCGTGCTCTAAACTCTACAGGAATCGATCATGCATTCAATACTCATCAACATAGCAGATATCAGTATGATGGAAATGATATAGCTGAAGAGAAATTAAGCATGATCTTGAACAAGTTAATTCTTAAACTTTACGCTATCATCCATGCAAATACCAAAACACGAAAATAAACTAAATCTACGATAGAGTAAAGCAACGACTTGAACCTGTTTGGAGGGCCCAACCAAAAGGTACAAACGCTGTAAGGAACGACCAGAACTAACTATATCATTCTACGCAACCACTGTGTACACTTCACATTCCATTTGTTCAAAGAAATAGCTCAAATCGTAGGACAGTGAAATAATATAACACAACCAAATTATATTCAGAGGTGTGTTTCATAACATAACATAATCTAACCGTCTCTTAGGAGTGATCCTCTGGTTATATATAGATCCTCCTCTCTAACATTTTAAAGCAAAAATACATAAATTCAAACGGATCCCCGATCCGAAAATAGCTTGAAATCAAGTTTAAAAACGGTCTTCACATCTTCGTGACACGTAGTGTCACGAAGTGTGAATCATGAAATATAACAACTCAGTTCTATCATTGTGCCTTCAATCATCATATGAGCGATGACTCCATCTGTCATGTATTTTTCACTGTCTCCCACTCTGGCCATAACGCGCGAATCTTGAGCAGCTTCGTTGGTATCTCCACGGGGTACGAGCTGGTACCTGGTACTGGCTAATCCTGTTTCAAAATAGAAATGGTACCTAACTCAAGCCACATTAGTCTCAATATTAATTTAAAGCATCAAAATGCATAAAAATAACTTCAAACATAAAGATACCTTGAGTAACCCCATTGAGTGGTAAAGAGATGTCAACTGTGTCAAAACAAAGCCAGAAGGGGTGATATTGGGTGTGGAAATGGAGGTCTTTGTGATATAATATAGGTAAAAACATGATCAAAACTGGAGACCAACATGCCCCCAAACTGAAGTCTTTGCCTGTCCTCAGGCAACAAAAAAAAAAGTCAAAGACTGATAGCAATCAAAGCGTTGCAGCAGCTGCAACCAACATTTGTAACCTCCCCTGTTTCTTCATATTTCTGATTTCTTTCTGGAGGACTCGGTTGATTATAATATGTTTTCTGGCAGTCTTCTGTAGTTTCTTGTTCCTTCGGAAAAGACCCTTATTCCTCTGTTTTAGTCTATCAATTTTGGACAAGAGATTAGTCACCCTGACTTTCATGAGTTCATTCTCTGTTTTTATATGTCGATCCAATACAATGTACTCATGTAGTTTCTCTTTCAACCTGTTATTCCTGCTTTCTAGTCTTTCTACCATTGGTTTCAAGGATCAAGTGGAGGATATTTCACAATAGGTTTCAAACGTTTGATCATGTCCTGGTTGTGGTTGAGGACTAGATGCATGAGTGAACTCGTCCGGACTCTGAGCGGGGGTGTTAGCTCTATCAGAATCATGATTTGGACTGAGTTCAGGAATGAACTCATCTGGACTGCGCTCATAGGTGTCAACTGGATCAAAATTATGATCTGGACTAGGTGCAGGAGTGAACTCTCTTTGTATCCGAGCAGGGGTACCTGTTGGTACATGAATTGACTCATTATGCTCAACTCCTTTGGGTGTAGTAGCCTGTCGATCCACTTTACGGGTTTTTCGAATGAATTGGGACAGAGTCCAAGTCATTTCAGAGGGCTTTGGGGACTCCTCATGACCATCCAAACTTTCTAACCTCTCCTGTGGTGGGTAACTGGGCACAGAGTTATCCATAACGGATAGTGTGTTCTTACATTTTCTTTTTGGATTCCTCCTGGGTTTGTCAGTCAACTCTGCGAGTTCCTCCACATCAATTATGTTCTCAGCAGCTAGGGAAGAACGTGGAATTTCAGCATGTGCCTCTATAGGAGTAGTATTCTTCATGGTTTCATTATTGGTTTCCACTCCATCAGACCCATGAGCATCAAATGAATGTTCTAGATCAGGGTCTCCAACATTGGCTTCAATGGTGCTATCGATTTTTCTCTTAGGGTCGACTTTGGTCGGGGTTGTAAATCTACAAAGGAACTCGACCATCATATGACAACAATATTTGGAACGTTGATTGTCCAAAAGGGAAATTTCGGTGCTTCGCATACCAGGATTCCTAAGGACCCAAGATCATTGCAACCAAACTCCCGAAGTCTCGAAACATGAAATCTCGAAAAGTGGTTTGAGAAGGAAAGGCACCAAGATATTTTGGAATTCGGCATTTTAGCCATCTAGGTGATAAGAAGTCGGTCAACTCAACATTGAAAGTCCCAAAAAGCGAAATCCCAAAAAGGCATTTGAATAGGCGCCAGGATATTTCAGATTTCATAAAATTGAGGGACAAAGAACATGCGAAGGCATCGCGATTCCCCGATTCACGAAAAGTCTGTAGCGCTTTAACATTTAGGCGCATGGTCACATTCAACCGAGACTAAGCACCAATCCAAGGTCCTTAAGCTCTCTTCGGCATTTCAACGATCGAAAGTTTGAGAGACAAGAGTTTGGAGGACTCGTATAACGAAGTCCCGAAGTCAGAATCGCGAAGCCAAAACTCTCAAAGTCGAAACTTGTGAAATATTGAAATGAAGAGTTATGAAGTCCCTGCAAGAAATTAGCAGACCTGTTTTTACACATGGGAAATAGGTAAATACGAAATTTTCTAACAATTTTTTTTTCTGTTTTGTTAAATTCTTTAAAAGATGGTGACATCTAGAAATTTAGGACCAAATTAGGGTCCGATTCTTCTTGGAAAGAACTATGAGTTCTGGTCTCTTCGAATGAGATTGTTCTTACAAGCACAAGAGTGTTGGGATCCAGTGGATCTTGGATATGTGGAACCAGATCCAACAGACCTTGCTGCCATGACAAACCAGCAGAGTATTGCTCAGGCAACTTAGAGAAATAGAGAAAATAAAGCCAAATTTTGGATCCAAAATTCTGTGGATGACTCAATTTTCTCAAAAATCACAAGCGTTGTTACTTCAAAATAGGCCTCGGACATCCTTAAATCAGATTACCAAGGAAATGACAAGGTTAAAACAGTGAAACTACAGAGCTTGAGGATGCAATTCAAGACTTTAAGAATGATAGAGTCTGAAAATGTGGATTAGTTTATGACCAGAGTCATGGGAATTGTGAACCAGATCAGATTGACTAGTGAATCCATCCCCAATCAACGCATTGTTAACAATGTCCTTAGAATTTTACCAACTAAATTCAAAATCGTCATTCAACAATCCTTGAATCCAAGGATCTGTCACGTTTTTCAGCAAATGAATTAATCGATTCCCTGGTGACACATGAGACCAGACTGCATCTCACAGATGAGTCAATCATCAATGCCTTCAAAACTCAATTCTCCTTCAGCAAAGGGAGAGGCAGAGGTCACCAAGGACGGGGGATTACTACAAGTGACCAACACTCAAATGGAGGTAATAGACAACAGAGCTAGCTCAAAATTTCCAAGGTCACACACAACAACACCAGAATCAGAATTTTCAACCTCAAAGAGGTAGAGGGAGAAGATCAAATGACAAATCAAGCATACAATTCTATTACTGCAAAAAATATGGGCACTATGAATCTGAATTCGAGAAGAAGTAGGCAGATCATCTCGCAAGCAGAGAACATGTGTCAAATCATACGGGAGAAACCTCAAAAGGTATGTTTCTCTCATGTCACAAGTCTGAAGAATAACCTAAAGATCTCTGGTTGCTGGGCAATGGACGTGGCAATCACATGACAGGTAACAAAGATTTACTTTCATGCATTGATTCTTCAATCTCTTTTGATATTACACTTGGAAATGATTCCTTAGTCAAGGTTCAAGGCAAAGGAACTGTACCTATTCTTACTAAAAAAATGAAAAGAAAGACATAAACAATGTCTATCATGTTCCAGATCTGAAACATAATCTGGTAAGTGTAGGAAAGCTCATTGAACATGGCTATAAGGTAATCTTTGAGGGAGCATCTTGTAAGATATATGACAAAATCCTAAGCAGAAAATTGATTTCTGAAATCCACATGACTCAGAATAGGATGTTTCCCTTTACACCAGAACTGCAAATCTAATTCCACCATATACACAAAGTGCGTCCACCCTGAATAAAATAATGGTTTGGCATACAAGATTTGGACATCTACCCATTAGGAGTCTAAGTATTCTTTAGAATCACTCCATGGTCAAAGGTCTTCCCATATTCAAAGAACAAAATTGCCCATGTGAGTCTTGCATACTTGGAAAACATAAGAGGACTAGTTTTCCACAGTCATCCAATCAAGCCAAACAACATCTCGTACTAATTCTAAAGCTTTTAGGCTTTACAGTGAAATATTTAAAGCTTATAGGCTTTACAATCCAACCTCAAAGAAACTAATTCTCAACAGAGATGTAAAATTTCTGGAAAATCAATTCTGGAATGAATCAGAAAATCGACAACTAGACAGTCAAAATCCATTGCTGCTAAGTTCCGAAAATACAAAAAAATCAGGACAACAAATACCTCTACCTGTTCTTCCAAGATTGCAGGTACATGGATGATCTGAACATTCTTAGGATAACTCAACTTCCAGTAGAGACTCCTCCTCTGAAATTCAAAATCAGAGAACTCGAAGTTTGAGAGAAATCCATCACCAGTTGGATGATTTTGAACAACAGAATCTTTTTGCATTAATGTCATGTCAACCTACATCTTTTAAAGAAGCAGCTACAGAGCCACATTGGGTTCAAGCCATGAGCCAAGAAATTAACTCCATTGAGAAGAACAAGACATGGGATCTTATTGATTTTCCAGGTCACAAGAAAAGTATTGGTGTCAAGTGGGTTTACAAAACTAAACTCAATTAAAAAGGGAAGATCGAAAAACATAATGCAAGACTTGTTGCCAAAGGATTCTCACAACAACCTGGTACTGACTATGGTGAAACTTTTGCTCCAGTAGCAAGGTTAGACATTGTCAGAACTCTATTGGCCATAGTAGTTCAACATAAATGGAAAGTATACCAAATGGATGTCAAGTCAACCTTCCTAAATGGTTTCTTAGAAGAAGAAGTTTATGTCGATCAACCACCTGGATTTGAAGTCCAAGAGCATCCAACCAAAGTATATCGGCTAAAGAAAGCCTTGTATGGCTTAAAGCAAGCTCCAAGAGCTTGGTACAACAGAATTGACACTTATCTGATCAAAAGTGGTTTCAGCAGAAGTCAAAATGAGCCAACTCTCTACACCAAAACTGATCAACACGGTAAAATTTTGATTCTATGTTTATATGTTGATGACATAACATATACTAGAAATATTGAGTTAACAAGCTTTAAACATGCCATGCAATCTAACTTTGAGATGATAGATCTTGGAATCATGATATATTTTTTGGGGATTGAGGTTGATCAATCAACCAAAGGAATTTTTGTGTGTCAGAAAAAGTATGCAACAGACATCATCAAAAGATTTTGCATGGAAGAGTGTAATCCAACAGAAACCCCTATACCTCTAGGCACAAAATTGATCAAGAAAGATGAAGCCCCTATAGTGGAATCTACCCTGTACAAAAGTTTAGTAGGTAGTTTGTTGTATCTTATAGCAACTAGGCCCGATATTAGTATGCAGCTAGCCTTGTTTCCAGATTCATGGAATCTCCCAAAGATTATCACTGGAAAATGGAGAAATGGATTCTAAGATATGTTGCAGGAACTCTCAATTTTGGCTTATGGTACACTAAATCTGATAATAATTAACTATCTGGTTACACAAACAGTGATTTTACAGGCATCCTAGATGACAGGAAAAGCACCTGAGGATATGCTTTTCGCCTGGGCTCGAACCTGATTTCATGGGAATCAAGGACCTAATTTCATGGGAATCAAGGAAGCAAGCAATTGTCTCAATATCTTCTGCAAAGGCGGAGTATGTTGCTGCTACTTCAACTTCCTATCAAGCTATGTGGATTAGAAGAATATTGAAAGATATGTCACATACAGAAAATATCCAACTACTATTTTCTATGACAGTACTTCAGCAATAGCTCTATCCAAAAATCATGTGTTTCATAAGAAAAGCAAACACATTGACACTCGCTTTAACTTCATCCACTAGCTAGTCGATAATGGTGATATTGCACTTCAATTCTATGGTTCTCGATATCATCTCGCAAATATCTTCACAAAGCCACTCGGGAAATCTGTTTTTGATTTTCAAAGACAACACTTGGGCATAATCAGTTCTGATGTTTGTAACTGTTGAGTTTAAGAGGGAGTGTTAAATATAATGTAACCTCAACAGGATGACTGTACACTGCCACCTGTACTGGCCAGCTATACTTTCTTTTCTTGATTTGCTTGAGCCTATTTAGCTCACCTATTTTCTTTTTTCATAGGTCATCTTCATTAACTCTTCTCATTGTACTTTCTCCTTAGATTCTCAATATACTGAATATTATTTCCGCTCTATTCTTTCTCTCTGCATTTCTTGCTTCACAATTTATCATAAAGTTGGCATTTGTTATTTATTACATGCCAATGAGATTTGAACGTGAAGTTGGCGTGCTTAGTATTGTTATATGATAATGCCACATTATCTCTACCAAAAATATAAAGTATAAAACATCTAACTGCCACAACAACATACAGAGGCACATGGATCCGACTGCAAAAGATGAAGAGAAAGGCGACAAGTGAAAGCTATGCTCTGAAACATTTGTTCTCACTATGTCAGTATGCAATTTTTGTTCATTAGTTTACTTAAGTTTATGCAATATTAATTTAGTTAGTCAACAATGAGGGGAGTCAATTAGTGAAGCCAATCTTATCTTCTCTAGTAGAGTTAGTAGATGAAGAGTCGGTCAAATTAATTTTAGTCTTTAATGTTCAGTCAGTCTTACTTCTGTAACAAATCTCAATTTCATCTTAATATGTTTGAGTATGTAGGAAGTGGATATGCAGATACACAATAGAGAGGTAGAAAGAATAGAGTCATGAAGAAGGTAAACAACAACAATTGAGGATTTGAACAACTCTAAGAGGATAATCTCTATGTCTGTGAAGTCAAGAGAAGTTGCTCGATTAGAAGCTCATCATAGTTAAGATTGTGTAATCGTTGGCTGCACGAAAGTTTATCTCAATATCAAATATTTTGTACATTGACAATTTCATGTTATATTTACGAGTTTATGTGCTAATCATAGCACTGTATTATTTCTGCATCCATAAACCATTTTATTAAGTGTTCTATCACAACTCACAGTAATTTCAGTAGGTTTCCCTTTGCACGGTATGTCTTGAGGGTTCAATGATGAAGATTTTTTATTTTTGTGGTGCACAGTATTTTGTCACAGTGCTGGGCATAGTTTCCCTGCGCGTTGAAGATCCAAGAGAGTGGTGGAGGTTGTCTATTAAAAATTTAGCGAGACCATCAGTTTTTAAATTTCTGGTTCCTTCGATTGGATGGACATATCTTATGGGTATAATTTTAAAGCCTTCACATGCATGTTTTAAGTAGTTGTGTTTAAAATCGAATCAGAACTTGAATATTAGCATAGAATCACTTGAAGTGAGTCGTCCCAAGCAAATTGAATGGCCGTATATATACATATCTGCAATTGGTTATGTTTAGGTTTTTGCTTATGCATGTGTTTAAATTAGTTATGTTTAAAATTGAATCGGAACTTGAATATTCGCATAGAGAACAATTAAAGTGAGCCGCCCCAAGCAAACTAAATGGCATTATATATACATGTATGGAAACTCTTATGTTTAGGATTTTGTTTATATAAATTTAATTATGTTTAGGATTTTGTTTATATAAATTTAAGTATAAGAAGATTTTATTTATTAATGAATGATTTATTTTCTAATATTTCAGAATTTTATATATTAATTTGGTGTCTAGTTTGATGATGATCTTAAAAATAAATTTATATATATATATATATATATATATTTTGTTTGTTTACTTATTTTTCTAATTGCAAAAATAATACATCATTTTTTTATTGGTTTGGTATTTAATATGTTAAAGACCCCTCCTTGTTAATTCCAGAGCCGTGTATCTCCTCTTTTCTACAGCATAAATGATAAAGGAAATTTCTATTTACTCGAGGGTGAAAGTGAAGATTGTATACTTCTTGTCTAAATTCAATAATAATCACATCTATTCCTTTTGTTTAATGATTGATGGTAACCCATTTGAAGGAGTCAATTCGCAACCCATTGATTTTCAATTGGGCACGATTCCTATTTGGCTGCCAAGCTACTACGGTTTAGAACTTATTCAGTCCCCATTGTCTCGTTTTCCAATAAAGAAACTATCAAGGATAGTTGTTCATGACAAGAGATCATCAAAGACACTTGTCGATGGCATTCTGATTCTGATTGAGGCTAGGTTTAATTCATGCATTAAACATTTGTTTTCATTTAATTCACCAATTTCTATTGCGTGTAGCCATTCATACTCAACTAATTAAGAAAGGACTTCCGTTTTACAAAGCAAACGGAACACTAAGAACAGGCGTGATAAGAAATTCTCACATTTTTTCTATTAGAGTCAACCAACGCAAACAATCCTTCCCCAATTTTTATTATTCACATAACCATTAAGGAAGTATGTTGGGAAAATACTAATATAGCTATTTGATAAGTTTAAAGAGCCTTAAATAAATTCTAACAACTTATTAAATTCCAATATATTATGGGAAAGGTCATATATTTAAATATGTATAAAGAATTGATTTTCTTGGTTTTTAAAGACATGTTTTGTCAAATTTAAATAGATGAATTTTGTTTTGTTTCAACTTAGAAGACATTAAAAAAAATGGGTTGAGGGAGTGTTGTACAAATTGGTCAACAAGCCACACAGGATCAAACACTACACATCCACCACAATCAATGGGAAATCACAGACAGGTGCAATAGCATAAAAAGGCTTAGCAGGGATGGGACACTTCCATTTCCTCCATTTGGCAACACAGAATAGACTCACACTCTGGATTCTCAGGGGTGCGTGACAAGTTGCCCACGCAGGGGTCGATCCAGACTCCCCGGTTTAGAACAGAGAAGGGAGTACCAGCTTTCCTAAACAAAACATACTCTTTCCCGAAATCAACATAGGCGTCTCATATAGGGAATGCACATGCAGGTTTTCTCAGAGCGAGACACCGATTTTTGAATCGCAAGGACGCACCAAGGTTCTCTACAAGAGTCAGGTTGGTCGTACTATCCAAGGCTCTGTACGCGTTCAGGCAATCGGGTCAAATGGAGGAGGAACTATGGGCAGTGATTGTGGGTGGTTCCTGGGAGAGAATACCTTCCTGTGGCTATGTGTTGTTTTCCCTATAACTTCAGCCCAACCTAAGATTCCTTGTCTCGGGGTGGAGCTTAGTCCCGGCTCAGGGGAGACCCACTGCTGAGTTGATGAGCAGTGTGGTCTAAGGCTGGGAGGTTCGTGGAAGGCCTGCACTTGGTTGGTGGACTCTACCACTGTTAAAAGATAAGTATATGATTATGTTTTAGTCGTGTTTTTGCATGACTCTACTGCATATGTTATCATGATTTCCGTTGTGTATATGAATTAGTATGAACGCTATCGATTGTTAATTATGGCAGTAACTCATATGAATACTCTGTGTAGAATGTGTTTATTTGTTTGAATGCATGTGGATTATATAATACATGTATGAATTATGTACCAAGTGGTGTTAAAGATTTATTTTAAGAGTCATTAAGCCATGGTAGCTAAAAAGGTGCGCTGCAATTTGGTATCAAAGCCTCCAACCTTAAGCCTCCAACATTTGATGGAGAACATAAGAAGGAGGAAGATGCCGAGACATGGTTTCTTGGCATAAGGAAATATTTCCAACTGCAGAATTATTCCGCCCATGCAGAAGGAAGAATTGAAATGTATCAACTGAAAGGAAAAGCATCCATGTGGTGGGATCAGTTTGCGTAGGTGCAACACATTAGAGAGAAAGAAGTCACTTGGAATGAATTTAAGAGGTATTTCGAGAAGAAATACCTGACTAAAAGGTATTAGGACAGAAAGATGAAGGAGTTCTTCGAACTCAAGTTGGACAGCATGACCATTGATGAGTATGAACGAAGTTTTCTAGAACTATTGAAGTATGGTCCATTCATCAAGGATGAGGCTGTCAAAATTCAGAGGTATCTGAGTGGACTACCACCTTCCATTGGTGACAAGATTTAGTATGACGATCCTAAGACCATGGAAGAAACCATAAGAAGGGAGAAATCTCTATACGAACAACAAAGAGAAAAGCCTACCTTTTGGAAGGCTTGGGATGACCAGAAGAGGATTAAGAAGGAATAGAGGCAGAAGGGAAACAAACCTCCCTCTTTCAGAAAAAGTCCTTGGGGAAAATCATCTTTTAGAGAGCCCAGGAAAGTTGAAGTGAGTGAGCAGATACCAAGACCGCCACCTATGGAGTGTTGGGGCTGTAAAGGGAATCATAGGTACAGAGACTACCCCCATAGAAAAGATAAAGCAAGAACTGTCCATATTGTTCAACAAGCTGAAACAGTGGACAATATGGGAAACAAAATGCCAAGGATCTACGCAGCCCTCGACAACAAACAAGAAGAATTTCAATCGCACATGATTGAAGTGGAAGGTATGATCAACAACCGACCACTTGTTATTTTAATTGATTCAAGGGCTAGCCATAGTTATATAGATCCTAGAGTGGTGGAAAGTTTGCATTTAACAAGAAGCAAACAGGAAAAGTCTTGGTTAGTGAAGTTGGCCACAGGGACCAAGAGGAAGGTCACTGAATTGGTTAAGTCTTGTTCAGTGGACATGAAAGGAATGAGCACTAAGGCTGAATTGAACATTTTTTCTTTAGGCTCATACGATTGCTTAATTAGGATGGACTAGTTGGACCAACACCATGCCCTTTTGGATTGCCATACCAAGTGGTTTACTTGCCTAAACGAAGAGGGAAATCCGGTAACAGTCCAAGGAATTCCCAGCGTCGTGGCTATTAGGGAAATATCAGCCATGCAGCTGAAGAAATGTTACCGGATAGGCTGTCAATTATATGCAGCTTGGGTGGAAGAAGCATCCTGAGATGTAGTATCGATTCTGGAAGATCCCGAGGTACTCAATGAATTCAAGGATGTATTTCAGGAGGTACCTTGATTACCTCCGAAGAGGGACTTAGATTTTTCTAGAAATTTGATGCCTGGAGTAGCTCTAGTTTCGAAGGCTCCTTATAGAATGAGTACGCCAGAGATGAACGAGTTGCAATTGCAGCTCGAAGAGATACTAAATAAGGGATACATTCACCCCAGCGTGTCACCTTGGGGAGCCCCGGTCCTATTCGTGAAGAAGAAAGATGGGACATTGAGACTGTGCATTGATTTCTGGCAGTTGAATAAGGTCACTGTCAAAAACAAGTATCCTCTACCAAGGATTAATGATCTTTTTGATCAGTTGAAGGATGCAAAAATATTTTCAAAAATAGATCTGAGATCTAGATATCACCAAGTGAGAATAAAGGATGAGGACATTAGCAAGACCTCCTTTAGAACAAGGTACGATCATTATGAATTCATAGTGGTGTCATTTGGATTGACAAATGCATCTATTGTTTTCATGTGCTTAATGAATGGACTGTTCAGAGATTATTTGGACAAGTTTGTCATAGTCTTCATGGATGATTTCTTGGTGTATTCCAAGACAAAGGAAGAACATGAACGACACCTGAGAATGGTGTTGCAGGTGTTGAGAAAACACTAGTTGTACGCAAAACTGAGCAAGTGCTCATTTTACCAAAGGAAGATTCATTACTTGGGGCACATTATATCAAGGGAATGGATCGCTGTGGATCCTCAAAAGGTTGAGGCCATTCGAGAATGGTCAGGGCCAAGGAATGTGGCGGAAGTGAGATCTTTTATGGGTCTGGCAGGCTACTATAGAAGGTTTATAGCTAGATTCTCAAAGATAGCTCACCCTATCACTTCCTTGCAAAGGAAGGTGAAGAAGTTCCAGTGGACGGAAGAATGTGAGAGCATCTTCCAACGATTGAAGCAACTACTAACCAATGCTCCAATCCTGAAGATTGCAGATCCAAATAAGGATTACATAGTGTGCACGGATGCGTGTAAGGAGGGGTTGGGAGGAGTTCTCAACCAAGAGGGATTTGTAATTTGTTATGAGTTCTGAAAGCTGATAGAGCATGAAAGGAATTATGCCACTCACAATTTAGAGCTAGCAAGAATCATCCACGCCTCGAGAAAATGGAGAAATTACCTCATGGAAAGGAGATTTGAATTAAGAACAAACCACAACAGTATGAAGTATTTATTTGATCAACCGACTTTAAATGCGAGGCAAACCAGATGGCTCGAGTTTCTGTGTGAATATGCTTTGATATCAAGCATATCAAAGGGAAAGAAAATAAGGTGGCTGATGCACTCAGCAGAAAAGTGCATGAATTACATGCTACAACCATTAGCATGTACAAAACTGAAATGAAAGATAAAATTTTGGAAGCTGCAAATATTGATTTACAGTACAGAGGTCTTGTAGCAAAGCTACAGCAGAGTGAGAGACCACAAACTAAGGAAAGTTATGCCTTGAGGACTGATAGTTTACTTCTCTGTAAAAACAGAGTGTATGTACCCAATGTACGAGAATTGAAGCTGGCAATTCTAAATTAGATGCATAACATGGCTTATGCTGGACATCCTGGATATCAGAAGACTGTGGCAGCAGTCAAAAGCCATTATTTTTGGCCGGGTTTTAAGAAAGAAATCATTGAATACATCTCCAGATGTATGGAGTGCCAAAAGGTGAAGGCTAAGCATAGGCACCCAACAGGGTTGCTGCAGCCTTTACCCATCCCTAAATGGAAATGGAATGTGGTAACAATGGATTTTATCACCAGACTACCTAGAACCAACAAGCAACATGATTCAATCATGGTGGTGGTGGACAAGCTTACTAAATCTGCCCATTTTATTCCACTGAAAACCACCCATAGGGCAACAGATGTTGCTGATATCTTTTTAAAAGAAGTTGCACACTTGCATGGAATTCCTAAGACAATTGTGTCTGATAGGGACCCAAAATTCACCTCGAATTTCTCGAAAGGACTATTCAAGGGATTCAGAATGAATCTGAAGTTTAGTACAACGTATCATCCTGAGTCTGATGGTCAGACAGAGAGGGTGAACAGGGTAATAGAAGACATGTTGAGAATGTATGTGATGGACAAACCATCAAAGTAGGAAGACTACCTGTATTTGGTAGAATTTGCCTACAATAATGGGCATCATGCATCATTGAAGATGAGCCCATTCAAAGCACTTTATGGAAGAAAGTGCGACACTCCAGTGAGCTGGGATAATCCAGCTGACAGAGCAGTAGTTGGGCCTCAGCTGCTCAAAGAGATGGAAGATCAAATGATAAAAATTAAATAGAATCTAAAAACTTCCCAGGACAGGCAGAAAAGTTATGCTCACAGTCACAGAACCCATAGAGAATTCAAAATGGGTGACCATGTGTTCCTGAAAGTGAAGATTAACAGGAGTTTCCTGAAGTTGGGAAGTTGCGCCAAATTGACAACAAGATTTTGTGGGCCATTTGAGATCCTAGAAAGGATCGGGTTAGTTGCATACATGCTTGCGCTACCTGCATCTATGACTGTACATAATGTGGTTCATGTTTCACTGCTTAAGAAATATGTACCGATATGCGTAGGAAGAAGTTATGCGGGCAGAGTACCCGCATCTTTTTGAAAATTTTGAAAGGCCTGCAAAGACAATGTAAGTTCCACTGAGGACAGTGAAAAAATAAGGAAGGGGGGATTGTAATGTCCCCAAGGACTAGCCCAGTTGTAAATCTGATGTATGAAATGAATTGTAAATATGTTTTATAGGCTGGTGAGTCAAGTTTGTATAAGTTGGTGGGCTTATGTGATTGTTAGGCCAGAGAGCCTAAGGGTTGGAGGCCAAGGGCCTAATTTTGTACTTGTATATATATGAAAAAACATTTAATAAAATTGTAAACACCGCCACGTGCAGACTAACCACGATAAATGAGTGAAGGGGGACTGAGAATCCACAGAGTCGGCAAGGAATTAGGGGCTGGAAGGTGGAAAGGGGCTAAGTGTTGAGCCTGGGGGGGCTTAAGCCTCAGAATAATATTTTAATATTATCTCATAAAGACATGTGCATTTTATGTTTATCCTAAGTTTGGGCAAGGGAGGACGTACAAGGGCCATGCGTGCTAGTGGAACGTATGCAGTTCCATGGGGGACAAGTGTCAACCCTGACGCATGCGAATAAAACGACCAGGGTGAGCCGTGAGAAGGGTCCCTCCTCCATTCAACCTGATTTCCTAAACGCGTACGGAGCCCTGGATAGTACGATCAACCCAACTCCTGTAGAGAACCTTGGTGCGTCCCTGTGATTCAAAAGTCGGTGTCTTTCTCTGAGAAAACCTGTGTGTGCATTCCCTGAACAAGACGCCTGTGTTGATTTTGGGAAAGAGTCTTTGTTGTTCGAGAAAGCTGGTACTCCCTTCTCTGTTCTAAACCGGGGAGTCCGCATCGACCCCTGCTTGGACAACTCATCATGCACCCTTGAGAATCTAGAGTCTCATTCTATTTTGTGTTGCCAAATGGAGGAAACGGAAGTGTCTCGTCCGTGCTAAGCCTGTTTATGTTGTTGCACCTGTCTGGAGCTATCCTGGGGTGTTCGTGTCAGATTTCCCATTGATTGTGGTGAATGTGTAGTGTTTGATCCTGTGTGGCTTGTTGACCAATTTGTACAACACTCCCTCCAAGTGAGAGAAGTGGTTGAAGTTGGAAGAACAGGTTGATGGATCTGTAAGCGACTCCCTCCACGTGAGAGAGTGTGCAGAGGAAGGAGAGGATTCTTTGAAGGAACCCTGTAGTTGCCACAGAGCCCGGAGACTTTCGGTCTGGTCTATTGTTGTAACCCAAGGAAACGGAGGTTAGCAGTCGAAGGACTGTCCAGGTGACAGAGAAGGTGTATCCTCCTGGGGTGGAACAAACATGTGGGGAATGAGGGACTGTGGGCAGTGAGTGTGGGTGGTTCCTAGAAGAGAGTCCCTTCCTGTGGCTATGTGTTGTTTTCCCTGTAACTTCAGCCTAACCTAGGATTCCTTGTCTCGGGGTGGAGCTTAGTCCCGGCTCGGGGGTGACCCACTGCTGAGCTGATGAGTAGTGTGGTATAAGGCTACGAGGTTCGTGGAAGGCCTGCACTTGGTTGGTGGACTCTACCACTGTTAAAAGATAAGTATTTGATTATGTTTTAATCGTGTTTTTGCATGACTCTACTGCATATGTTATCATGATTTCCGCTGTGTATATGAATTAGTATGAACACTATCGATTGTTAATTATGGCAGTAACTCATATGAATGCTCTGTGTAGAATGTGTTTATTTGTTTCAATGCATGTGGATTATATAATACCTGTATGAATTATGTACCAAGTGGTGCTAAAGCTTTCTTTTAAGAGTCATTAAGCCATGGTAGCTAAAAAGGTGTGCTACAGTTTGACTCATGCAGAATACTATTCTATAATTAATTATTCAATAACTAGCAAAAAAAAAAAAATAGCAAACAAAAAAAAGATAAATATTGTTTTCATGGAATAGACAATTTGTAAAAAAATTATAATTTAATATTTATTTCATGTTACTCTATACATATATGTAGAATTAGGGAGTATAAAATATGTAGGAGTATGGAGTTTGTATTTTTGTAGAGATAGAATAGAAAAACATTTATATATCTTAAAATATTATATATATATATATATATTAAATTTAAAAAAAGTTTAGAAATTTTATTTTATGAATAAGTATTTATTTATTTTATGAATAAGTGTTTATTAAAGAAATTATAATTTAATATTTATTTTATGTTAGTCCATATATATATGTAGGAGTAGGGAGTATAAAATATGTAGGAATAGAGAGTTTGTATTTTTGTAGAGATGTAATAGAAAAATATTTATATATCTTCTATTATATATATATATATATATATATATATATAATTTGAGTGAGTCTAATGATTAAGAACATGTGTTTCTTCCTAAGATCTCACAAGTTCAAAGGGTACACATTGACATAAAAATTCATAAATTAATGTTTCTCAAACTATGAATGTTTCTCAAACTGTATGATTTTATCAAATGATAGCGCTATCAAATAATAGCGCTGGTTGTCGTAAAAATGTTTATGACAAGCTATGATTTGATCAAAGGATAGTTCTGGTTGTTGTAAGCAATGGCATGAGAAGAATGCCATCATATGACTTGATATGAATAAATTAATGCAACCCAACCCTAATACTACGATTCAATACTTATGTTATGGCGTCCGTACGCATTTTGAGAAGAATAACAAACATGATATGAAAGAATGTTGCAACCTACCTCTAGCACTACGATTACATACAACTCTTATGGTTACCGTAAGCATTTGTGAATTCAATGTTACGACATATTCGATATTAGGTCAATGAAATTTGAGTTCAAAGTTGGCGTTTCTTATTTTTGACATAACAATTAGATTTGAGCTTAAACTTGGCATATGTTATCGTAAATGAACGCACTTGAATGAATGTTATCACATGACATGATATGAAAAGAATCTTGCAGCCCAACTCCAATACCGCGATCCATACTTCCCTTCTGGTGTACGTAAGCATTTTTAACTCAAAGTTACACCATATTTGATATTAAGTAATATGTTATTTATTAAATGTGAATTAGATCTGACTGCAAAGTTGGCATTTGTTATTTATTACATGCCAATGAGATTTGAACGTGAAGTTGGCGTATCAAGATGCCGCATGATATCCAGTATAAAAATATAAAGTATAAAACATCCAACAGCCACAAAAGCGTACATAGGCACATGGATCCGACTGCAACAGATGAAGAGAAAGGCAACAAGTGAAAAGCTATGCTCTGAAATGTTTGTTCCCACTTTATTGAGGAAAAGAATCCATATTTGATCGCTCAGTGCTGCGCCTTTTCTTTTGTATCGCGCATTGAAGAAGCTTATCGTTCAAATGTTTGTTCCCACTTTGACATTGTTTTATTGATGAAAAGAATCCAAATTTAATCGCTCAGTGCTGCGCCTTT
>ML795648.1:51945-63958 GCA_009831015.1 Picea engelmannii
TAGAAGGAAATCCAGTGCAGGGACCTCATGAAGATCCAAAACAGAATAGTGATGGAAGATTCCCTACGGAAGTACTAGAAACAATGAGGAATCTTATTGTTGAGCTGCAAGTCTTCAAAGCAAACAATGAGAAATTGAAGAAAGCACAACAAGAACAACATGAGATAAACGAAGTACTGCTACGCAGTATAGTGACCAAGAAAATCCCAAAGGACGATAACCATGATGAAGAGGTCAGCAAAAGGGCCTCCAAGAATTCTAGGCCTGAAACAGAAAAAGGAGATAGTTCATCTGAAGGTACACCCTCAGCTGAGGACAAAACTAAAACAGACAGGAAAATAAAACAAATAGACCACATTGAAGGAGAATTTAAAAAGATTAAACCAGCTACCTTTGATGGAGAATCCAGGACAGGAGAATAAGTCAAAGCAATGTTGTTGGACATCAAAAAATACTTCCAAATCTACAATTATTCCAATAATATGAAGGTCAGAATGGCCATCTACAATCTGAAAGGGAAGGCCAACATCTGGTGGCACAACCTGAAATTGGCCAAGAGCCTGAAGGAGAAACAAATGGAATGGTCCAACTTTAAGAAGTATTTCAAGAAACAATACCTTTCTAAAAGCTATTACGAAAGTAAAGCAAAATAATTTTACGAGTTATGACTCGAACAGATGACGATGGAGGACCTCATAAATAAATTTATGGAACTACTAAGGTTCATACCGTACATCTAAGAGGATAAGGTAAAATTCCAACAGTTCTTAAGTTGTTTACCACAGTCCTACAAGGACAGAATTGAGTTTTACAACCCCAAATCCTTGACTAAAGTATTCAGGAAAGCATGAATGTGTTATAACCAGTATAAATAGTGGGCAAAGTTTCCCAAAACCTGGAAGGATAAGAAACAAGATCAAATGAACTAGCAGAAGAACGGATACCATCCAACTCTTTATCGGAATGCAACAAAAGGTTTTTCGAGAAAGGATTATCACTCCACATATCCAAATAGTCAAGGCAGAAATAAACTAGTAAACCTGGGGATGAAGAAGTTTGGGGACAGCCTTCGTGAGCCATTAGTGTTGGGAATGTGGAAAGCCTCATCTAAGGAGGAACTGTCCATGTTTAAATTCAACAAACAAAATTGTTATTCATAATTTGCAGGAAGCCTCGACGGTGGGAGACATGGGCAAAAGCCTGCATCAGATAAATGCAACCATAGATGGCCGACAAGCTGACCCCCAGTCCTCGATGGTAGAGATCAAAGGTAAAATCAATAACTCTTGAATATTTGTCTGAATTGATCCTGGAGCAATGTTAAGTTATGTTACTCCTGATGTAGTAGAGTCGAAAATACTTAAGAAACTGAAGCATGCAAAACCATGGCTGGTACAACTAGCAACAGGAACTAAAAGGAAACTAGTTGAATTTATTTTATATTTTGAGTTCATCCTAGACGGTCAAAATATAAGGACAAATATGAAAATCGTACCACTAGGATCTTACGATATGATTATCTGGATGGATTGGTTGGAGCAGCACAAAGCAATACTAGATTGTTATACAAAGTTACTTAATTATAAAGACGATTTTGGCACTACTAGAACAACCCAAGGTATACCAAAACCTATATTAGTTAGACAAGTTTCAACGATGCAACTCAAGAAATGTATGAGAAAGGGATGTCAAGTTTGTGCCATCCAAGTAACGAATCTGTTAGAGAAAGTAGATAAGCCAAAGTTAGAAGACTTTACTGTCCTATGTGATTTTAGAGACTTGTTTGTGGATGAGATACCAGAATTACCTCCTAGAAGGGAAATAGATTTCTCCATAGACCTACTACCGGGTTCAACCCCTATCTCAAAAGCACCTTACCGAATGAGTCTACCAGAACCGACAAAACTAAGAGTACAATTACAGGAATTGTTAGATAAAGAGTATATCAGATTGAGCGTTTCACCATGGGGGGCACCAGTCCTCTTTGTGAAGAAGAAAGATGATACTCTAAGACTATGCATCAATTATAGACAACTGAACAAAATGACTATTAAGAACAAATACCCCTTACCAAGGATAAATGATTTGTTCGACAAAGTAGGTGGGGCCGAGATCTTTTCAAAGTTGGATTGATGATCGAGTTATCATCAAGTTAGGATAAGGGACGAGGACATAAACAAAACAACTTTTAGAAAAATATATGGACACTACAAATTTGTAGTCATTCCTATCGGGCTCACTAACCCACCAGCCACGTTTATGTGTCTGATGAACAATATTTTCAGCTAGTACTTAGACAAGTTCGTAGTAGTATTTATCGAAGATATCCTAGTTTATTCTAAAATGGAGGAAGAACATGAGGAGAACTTAAGAATATCTTTGCAAACGTTGAGGAAATACAAATTGTACACCAAGTTTGACAAGTGAGACTTTTATCAAAAGGAAATACAATATCTAGGACATGTAGTTTCAGCAGAAGGCATTGTTGTAGACCAGGAAAAGATAAAATCCATTATGGAATGCCCAGTACCAAAGGATGTGGCAGATATCTAGTCATTCATGGGAATCACCAGATCTTATCGCAATTTTATAGAAGTGTTTTCCAAGATAGCCTACCCTATCACGTCATTACAAAAGAAAGGTACCAAGTTTAATTGGTCGCAGAAGTGTCAAGATAGTTTCAACAAGCTGAAGGAATTATTGACAACTGCACCCATTTTGAAGGTAGCATACTCAGATAAAGACTTCATAGTATGTTTTGATGCAGGTAAAGAAGGACTAGGTGGTGTCCTAACTCGGGAAGGACACGTGATTTGTTATGAGTCCCATAAATTAAAAGAACATGAGTGAAATTATGTTAGTCACGACTTAGAATTGGAAGTGATAATACATGCCTTAAAAATGTGGCGACACTACGTAATGGGAAGAAAAATTCTACTATTGACGGATAATATCGGTGTGAAATATATGTTTAGCCAACCAAAGATCAATGAAAGGCAAGATAGATGGCTAGCCTTCTTGAGCGAATTCAACTTCGAAGTCAGACATATCAAGGGCAAAGAAAATAAAGTAGCAGATGCTTTAATAAGAAGAGTCCATGGGTTATTTCAGATAAATATCAACAGGGAAGAACGTGATCTGGAACAAAGAATAAGGACAACATGTATTAACGATGGAAATTACACTAAGACGATGGCATAATTACAAAACAGTATCATAAGAAGTCGTACTCTGGCCATCCAGGTTACTAGAAAACAATAACAAAACTTAGAAAACTATTTTACTGGACTAATATGAAGGGTGAGACAGCGGAATACTTGGCTAGGTGCGAATATTGTTAGCAAGTTATGGCTGAGCACCAACATCCAACCAACCTATTGCAGCCATTACCAGTACCGGAATGGAAATGGGAGACCATATCACTAGAATTTATAACAGGTTTGCCTAAAACTCAAAAACAGAAGGATTCTATCATGGTTGTAATCGATAAACTTAGTATCTCCGCACAGTTTATACCTATAAAGTCTACTTTTAAAACTATAAACATTGCTGAAATATTCATGAAATAAATTTTTAGACTGCATGGTATTCCTAAAATGGTGATTTCAGATAGAGATGTAAAATTCACATCCGGCTTTTGGAAGGAATTGTTTGCAGGCATAAATACTAATTTGAATTTCAGTACAAGTTATCACAAACAAACGGATGGATAGACCGAGAGGACAAACCAAATCATGGAGGATATGCTCCACATGTACATAAGAACAAAACCAAACAAGTGGGAAGACTATCTGCACTTGGTAGAATTTCCTTATAACAATGGGTACCAAACTTCTGCCAAGTTGAGCGCTTTCGAAATACTATATGACAAAAAGTATACGACTCCAATTAGTTGGGATAACCTGGCTGATAGGCTCATGGTTGGACCAGAGATGCTCCAACAAATGGAGAACATGGTGAGAAAAGTACAACATAACTTGAAAGAAGCACAGGACAGACAAAAGAGCTATGCAGATAAAAAACGAAGACACCTGGAATTCCAAGTGGGGGACCATATTTATTTGAAGGTCAAAGACGAAAAAATCTCATTGAATTTAGGAAAAAATCTCATTGAAGTTAGGAAAGTTGTTACCCAGGTTTTGTGGGCCCTTCGAGATATTAACTCAAATTAGACCCGTAGCATATCAACTCGCACTCCCAGCTAATCTATGAATTCATAATGTATTTCATGTTTCTTTGTTAAAAACATATATTCATGACCCTACTCATATGATTGATTGGAACTTGGTGCAGGTGAAACCCGAAGGTGAGTTCCAGGTGGAACCCCTACATATTCTGGACTGGAGAGAAATAACACTTTGGAATAGAGTCGTCGCTCACGTAAAGGTGCAATGGAAGCACTTTAGTCCTGAGGAGGCCACTTGGGAGTTATAGGGAGATCTACGGAGATCTCATCCAATCATTTTACAAGAAAGGAACAAACACTGAGGACAATGTTTTATTGAAGGGAGAAAGGATGTGACATCCCAAAATAAAGTATTTTTGAAATTTAAATTTGTTGCAAAATTATTTCATTTTTAGTAAATTCGAATTTGGAAATTTTTTGCCTTTTATGGCAATTCCGAATTTTGAATTTAATAATTGTAATTAATTATTAGGACTGTTGGGCAAAGATCTGATTTGACCCAACTAACTATTTGACTATGACACTTGTATGAAAACAAAATATTTTATATTGATTGCAGGAGGACAAATGGAACAACTATGTTAAAAATCAGCTAACCATGACTCCATGAGTGGGGAACCTATTGGAACTACCTCTTGGATGATTATTAAAAGTGGAAAATCAGAGATTCGACCATTGGTAGCCCCTCGAAATCAGGGATTTAGAAAGCTGTTAAAATTCCCAGGGGAGGGAAAAGACCTAGGCAAAAGGATTTCTTTTATGGATAAATAACATATGTGAAGAGGCAGGACACTGCCAAGTATGTTGGGAAAGGAGATTATTGATTTTTTCCTTGCTGTTATGAACACTACGGAGTGAGTGTGAGGCAAGAGAAATCTGTGAAAAGTGAAGAACATTGCTAAGGAGGAGTTTTCCAAATTCTCCCTCATGGATTCATGGTCGGGCTATGGGGTGAATCAGGCAAGTGTTTGGGCTGCCTTATTCTACGGTTGGGAGGAACATGGCTATTCCCTTTGTCTTCTTGCGAGATGGTTCAGATATGTAAACCTTTCCCTGCTCTGTTCTTCGATGTTTTTTGTGTAACTGATATTATGCATCTAATTGTACTAAGTTGAAATAATTTTTCCATGGATGACATCTATTTGTGGTATTAAATTTATAATCATAGTGTAAATTTTTGATTGGTCCCTCCCGAAATCTAGAATACTAGGAAAAATTATCTATATACGATTGAACTTAAGAGAGAAGATCTATCTACAGGATATGTTTAAATCTGAAGTCGAAATTCTAGTTAGGATGATCTGTGTATTAATATGCTTGAAGAGAGTCGATCTGTTATAGGCATAGGTTTATTTCTGTGACTAAGATATTAAACAGATCTAACTTTGAGAAATTGGAGTTAACTAAATATGTACCTAATAGAAACATTTAGATGTATCTCTAGAATTAAAATTTAGAACAATCATGCCCCTTAACGGAGACTTCCTCTCTAATAAATTTAGGAATTGAAGAGAAATACGAGACAACAAAAATCTTATGGATCACCTGTGTATATATATATTATACATATATATACATTTGGAAAACTGTAAACTGGAAGTAAACTATCTACATCAAAAAGGTTGATATGATATATGTATTTTTCTTGTATTATAT
Source organism: Picea engelmannii (assembly GCA_009831015.1). Classification (NCBI taxonomy): domain Eukaryota; kingdom Viridiplantae; phylum Streptophyta; class Pinopsida; order Pinales; family Pinaceae; genus Picea; species Picea engelmannii. The sequence continues at coordinate 57,788 of ML795648.1, forward strand.
GCATTTTATACTGATCAATATTATGCACCAACAACATGCAAATGAAATAGTAGATGTGTAAAGAAAGACAAAATTTGAAAGTTAAAGAAATCTGGAAAACCCCTTTTTGTTGATGAGATGATAAAATCAAAAGTACAATCATGGAAATTGACATATATCATAAGATTTTATGCATTCTATATTCCAAGAGCAGTCTACCCTTTCCACAGTCAAAGTATGTGGCGGATTAAAAATTTGGTGTAACCCTTAAGGAGATCCAAAACAAATTTCAGGAGTATTAAATTCATTTTTGGTAGTGCAATCTCACATTCACGGATCAGACATTAAAACTATAGAATCCTTGAATTCAACAACGTGGAATGATTACGCTGGGAAAACTTAATTTAATGCAGACATTTATATAGTACGCACATAACCATGCATACTTTAGGACTCTATACATATAACCACATCCACAAGACTTACTCTAAATGAAAAAAATGTAATCAACAACTGACACAAGTAAAGATTCCATTAAATTCGATTCATTGTATATTCTACCTCTTTTGTGTTTCCTAATATAGATTATGTCTGGAATATCTCTATGGAGAGACTAACAATAAACCTCAACAAAGAAAGAAATTTACAACCCTTGTTTAAAATTTTTGTACATCTAATGATTTGGCATCAGTCGTATGCCAAGAACACCAGGGTAATAACCCAACACCACCAAGTCTTTTCCAGATCTTTTAAGAGTTCTCTTATTAGACACCATAATACCTTTCTGATCAAGACCCAATTTAGATCCAGTTCCATATTCCACTTCGGCCTACAAAAGAAGCGAAGCATTCAGTTAGTCATGGAATATAGGTCTTGCCGAACTCGAATTCTTTCTTTTATCAAATTGGGTGTAATATTTTACTTATCTTCGATTCACAATAGGTAGGCTTCCATTCTGAATAGATACCACCATTAGACTGAAAGGGGAGGAGTGAACGCGATCAAGCTGATGGGTACCCTCGCACCAAACAGGGCCCCATCATTAGTTACAGTATCCAGTATAAAGAGATGGGTTTACAAGCAATGCGTTTTCATAAAAGTACAGGAATTCTGACATCGAATCGAGCAAACATTTAACAAAGGGAGAATTTCTTATAGTTATACAGAGGAATAGACAAGTTGCAGAAATATATTTATATTAAACATGAGTTTCGTGAGCCTATACACTAATAGAATGAGGATAACTATTATCTTTAAAAACACAGGAACCAGTTTAAAAGAAAATAAAAATTTAATTTAAACCACGGAGTAAGATGCATACCCCCTTCGTGATGGTCAAACCAAGGCCAAGACCATAAAACACCGACAAACCATTGTCTGTGGAATGATATAGGAATTTTAATTAGAGAAGTATCGCTAATTCGGGTTCCATAGGAGGAAGTTATGAATGGTATATGTTCCCCTCAGTGGGGTTATGGATTTTAGTAAGCATAGGGTAAAGTTGAAAGAGCTCATTGAGGTGGGTAGACAGATCCAGGATAAGGAAACGATATTTATTTGTTATACAGAGAATACCCAAATACAACAGATATCATTGTCAAAACTGACCATCTATCAGTTCACTAACCTCGAAAAAACTAAAATGCATTATAGTATGGCTTTCCCAAAACAACGATACAACACATCACAAGTGGGAATGACAAGCATAAAGGCACACTGCTTACGAATAACCATTAGAAGCCCCAAGGAAACAAGAGAATGAAGGGTGGGAGTGTGGCAAGAAGAGATATCTACCCATAGCGAGGAAAACCATAATGCCTCTATTGAGTTTCAGTAACAAGGAAGTAATTTAATAACAGTCAAATGTTACAGTGAAAGAATGAATCTTATGAGGAGGTTGGATGAAAGATATCACCTCCATCATGGAAGTTCCCCAGTTTTCCTTCAACAACATTTCAAAGTCACAGAGCCAAATCCTCTTTGAATCTACTCATTACAGAAATGAACAACTATAACCCAAAGAAAAACCTTACCGCATAGATTAGATGTTGTTGGTACGAAGGAAGGGTTGGCCATGTGAAGAAGGGAACTTGGTGCATGCACAATGTACGAAGGGTGAGGTGATGGCCTCGATTGTCGCACACATCAGGGTCCATTAATGGCCTAGTCACGGTTTAATTCTCGACTGACTTATTCCTACTAGTCCAATTAATTGGTTATGGATGAAATAAGCGTCTGTATGTTTAAGGTAAGTTTTAACCCTAACCAACACCAACTTTGTTAAGGTAATTTTTAGTTGGAATTTCATATGGAACAGGTGGAGTCAACGAACATGTAGCACGGGCTATTGGTTTTCAAATAATCATTACATCGATATTAAACCGAGAAGAACTTACCCCAACCACATCCTTATTAATTCAAATATTTCGTAGAGGGGTATAACCCGCCCCTTTACCTTTATTCTTCTTACATGACTCCTTTGAACAAGTGGTTAAGGTTACGCATAGGGATTAGGGATATAAGTCCCAAAATTATTCATAGTGGTAAGCGAAATTATATGGATATATAATTTTTATATCGATATGAAAGTAAACATAGTATGCAGGACTATAAGTGAGTGGTGGAGTGCAGAGTAAGCACAACTTGAAATAATGTTTCAAAGGTTAAATTGGGTAGCAAATTTAATCAATGTCAGCTAGGACCCCTTTTTCTTTTAATGACGAACCCATTCAAAGGTGAATGCATGAAGTAAGAAAAAAAAAATTATTTGACAGTTTTGAGGTTTATTACAGCATCCTAGTGGTCATCATACTCCCAAAGTACCAAAATATCATCTAAGGCATACTACCCATAACCCTCATGCTAGGGCCACTTATAGCTACAAAATTGTTGATTATTTCTCTTACTCCCCTTCATCCATTAACATAATTCCTTGCTATCAACATTTGGGGTAGTCGCTTCTAAACATAACCTCATTATATTTGATTTGGATAACTCATAAGCTAGGCTCCCATCATTGGTAACATTTCAAATCTTGGTAATAGTTAGAAACATCAACATTCATCAATGAATTATATATGAGGGAGCATCTGCTTGCATAATTTCCAAGAATGAATAACATAAGCAAGGCTCCTTGAATATAACCCCCTTTTCTACCACCCTTAGGGATTATGATGGTCATTCATCTCAACCCAAGGGCATTTTACAAAACATCCCAATAGAGCTAGTCATAAATTTTTTCTTAATCAATATTAATGTCATAGACACCCTCTTCGACTACAATATCCTCCTAGGACATAGTTACATGTACGCTCCTTTATTTCATCTATGTTTTAAACAATGATCTTCCCTCACAATGTGAAGGTCATCACAATAGACCAACTAACACACTATGAACCAAAACCAACCATGAACTTGGATAACATCCTTTCATTTATTAGGTAACATAAGGAGTTCTAGTCCTTCATTGAAATGGGTCATGSGATATTTAAAGATTATTTTCTTCTTCACACTTATCAAGGTGAACCACGTTTTATTTCACCTTGAAATTCTACCCAAGTGTGCACCATCAATTTTTTTTGTGGTGGAACCATATTCTCCCTTGTTTATTCTCGAGACTTCATTTATGAATGACCAACCACCTCCYATGCATACCATTTCTCACCCCCTCGAGGAGATCCCATTTTTCTACTGACCGCCAGGAGTTATAGTGTATCAAGTAATTTCYACGCTCACTCTCAAACATTGTGCTAGGGATACCTGTGTGGTACTTTGAACATCCATCTATGGTAGTGTTACCAACACCCTCASCTCACATGGTTGTACAACCAGTACAAACTCTTGTCAACCCAACATTGAAAGAAGCTCGTCACACCAATGGGATAAAGACTAAAACCATTGATAGAAAGAGGAAGAACGTAGGGGGATACTCAATCCATAGATCAAATACCTTCTCCTTGGACACTCTCTGATTCCCAGGTCATCCTACAAACCTATCGACCACACTTCGTGAACTAATGAACCTTATCGAACTATGAATGGAAGCACCACTTCTACACACCCCTTCCATTGTGGATACTTTTTCAACACCTACAATGGAATAAAACACAACCCACAACCAGACATTGTGTGAAAATCACCCTTGTTCCATAGGTTCAAAATATGGAAACTACAATGACCATTGTCCTCGTCTAGCAAACTTTAAGGACATGTTGGATGGAGTTCATGAAATGATGCTTCTAGAACCCCCCACCCAAACTACATCACAACCTACATTGGTCATTCAACAAGGTTCTTCTACTATTTACCATATGTTCACCTCAGTAAAATCACAAAGTAGTTTTTGATGCACACTTTTGTGGCTGATTTGACCACTTCACTTACCTTTTCCCATTTATTAGTGAGTATCAAACTCGTCACATGGATGGTATTATCGACCTTTTGGAATATCGCCTTGCAATGAGAACCCATATCATTGAAGCCAACCCTCAAGGATAACCTAACTCCTCTCCACAAGAGTAAGAACTATCATATTCCCCTATTTCCTTTCTAGTACACTAGTCATAGGCGCCCAACCATTTCTCTAGAAATTATTTGGGAAGAAATTATTCCCCCTCCTCTAGAGTATGACACAAATAATTGTGTGCACATTTTCTATATTTCCATAGTCATTTGTATCATACTTTCGATCCAATCTTCTTTTATTGTTTGTATCTCCTTTTATTATTTGTATTGATACCTGTTTCACATTTGCAAATAAAGATACAATTGCCCAATGGCCAGATTCTCACTTCTCCACATTATCGACATCCATAGTACATCAACAACTAGAAACCTATCACACACATGTGCTATTTATGTTTCCAAAATGTCAACCCATCTAGTTTATGACTTTTAAAAGTCACTCACTCGACAAGTATTATAGCGGGCTATCTCTATTTGTTAATTTTGTATGCCCAATCATATTTCTTTTTACTAATATCTCTATTTGTTAATTTTGTACGCTCAATCATATTTCTTTTTATCAATACGCTCACTTGAGGGATTTGATTTCATGTGTGTAAGTACATTCCATGAGGCTCATTATGTCTCTTGAATACATATGGTATGTTAATTCACCATGATCATTTTAGGTATATACTTTTTCAAATTGGCATGCTACGTACTCCCTTCAATTTAATTGCATGATTTAGTATCATCTCTGCTTATATATACCTCTAGGATCTTTTCTTTCTGCCTACACGACAATTTTCCACACCTATGGGTTACCTTGCTTTTATCTCCCTTTCCCATTATCAATATTGATGTTGTTACAAGATGTAGGACACGAGTCTTGATATTTAAACTTAATACTTTCTTATCATCATCAAGTTGATCTATCTCCTTAGAATCCTAATGGTTTACATTTTCATTTTTATTATTTGTTATGTGGAATGTTTTCTCTCATTTTTATTGACCTCTCATCTGCCTCTCATCTCCCCCTAATGGTTTACATTTTAATTTTTAATGTTTGTTATATCAAATGTTTTCTCTCATTTTTATCGGCCTCTTGTATCCCCCAATATGAATAGACCATTTTCATTCCAACTCATTAACCTCCCTCTGCCCATTTTTTCTTACTACTAATGCTTTCAATGGCCGATCTAGTTGATTATGTCATTGGGACACCCATCTATGTGTTTCAATGTTCAATTCAATTGGTTTTACATTCTTTGATTCATTGATAATTGTACAAAACACATTTATTTATGGGAAAAAATTATACTCATTCCATCTCACGTGATGGCTGGCATCGTTTCGCTCCGCAATAGTTCTAGTGTCGGTCACGGAATTCATATTGAGTCATCGATACATACACAAGCCTTGTTGTTTGCAACACCTCATGTATCCTAGTATCGCTCATTGTGATCCCTAGAGATTCTACCCTAAACTACATATTTGCATTAAATAACCATCAATACCAATTTTTCGAATACTTACTATACTTGATTGTTCCTTTAACTTTAGATTATTACAAGTCCAATTGTTTTTAAACACTCTCACTGTAAGTCGTCAATCATGCTCAACCCAAGGAAAGTGTTGATTCTCAACCTCACTCACACTTTTTGACCTTTCCCATCATTATCAATACCCAACCCGAGTCTCTCGTCCATCTTTAGTTTATTTCAAGAGACAATCTATCCTTTAAAGGTT
>ML795648.1:85970-102946 GCA_009831015.1 Picea engelmannii
GACATCACAACATGAGGAAGCAGATTTGCAGAAAAATATTCAAGACGAAGAGGTTTAAGAATTTGAGGAATCCTTCTTTAGGAAGAAGATGCAGAAGTAGTAGAGGAGAAACTACAACAACTATTAGATCAACCACGGGAATAGATCTTGGCCTTAAGATCAAGCCTAGATAGGACGAGTAGTTGTCAGATCAAGAAAAGAATAAATCATGACCTTCATATCTCATTGAAGGCGGATCGATGAAGGAGAGAAATTGTGGAAATCACAAGGTTTGTAGAGGACTCAAATCTCCTGAAGCTCCGTAGTGACTCTCGACCGTTGGATCTAGTAGACACATGGATCGTCAGATCCCACACTCTGCGAGATCACTAATTTGACAGTATTGTGCATTGAAAAGGCCTGAAGCCCTGAAGTCCTAGAGAGGATCGAAACCGTTGTTTTAAGTGGACGCATGGCACTAGATCCAAAGGTCCAGAGTACCAGCTAAGGTGTGTTGAGTCAAGAAATCCTGAAATCCTGAAGCTCCGAAGAACCAAAGTCAACCTAGGTCGTTCATGATGTTGTACACATGGAAGTCATATGACATTTTAACGATCTAACACTCTGTGATATTTGCGAAGAAGTGATGGAAAGAGCCATGAATGTTGAAGTGGATCCTGAACACTCTTTCGAGAAGACATTTGAATAGATGGACCGACCTTACTTCACTCTGGATATTCGACACTTTAGAGAATTTGTGTCATTGAGTAGATAGGGAGAAAACTCTTGAAGTCCCAAAAAGAATCTCGGCCATCGAATGACTGAGCATTGTGGGTTGTTGATATTTGTTTCCATATCAACATTTCAGTGTGGGATGATACAAAGGGTCATGCTATGTGGAGGACCAAAATAAATTGTCTAAGCCTCAAGAGAATAAATCTGAACCATCCATTCCTCGGAGCTTGAGGATAGTGGATTTAATACTTGGGTATATTCATCAATTTGATGATTCAGGCGATTTGTGAAAAGGTGTTGCAGAAAATTCATCGAATCTCGAAGTGTGAAGGAGGTGCAAAGTTGTTGATCTGGTGGAGGAATATGAGTCATTGTATCTTCCCTTTTTCATCGATTGACACTTTAAGAGTGTTGTGTGTGTTGGTGCGATCAACAAAAATCGTCGAAGCCCGAAACAACGAAATTTGAGTTATGGGTCTTGGTGCTTGTTTAAGACCGTTTATCTTGCTTTCTATTGTTTGGAAGTTTGTGAATTGTGTATTCGAAGATAAGAAGGGTAGAAAGTCCTGAAACGCCTGAAGCCCAAATCCTCGAAGAACCTAGTTCTCTGCCCTTGTTCATATGAAGGTTTAATCTTAAAAAAAAAAATCGTTAAAAAGGAAGCCCCAGAGCCCTTCATTTTCTTGATTAAAGGGTTACAGTCGATAAAGAATGCATCTCGGAGCTCTGACTCTACATGTTCTTGTGCTTGGATAATCAGATCTAGGAAGATCGATATGAGGAAACACAAAATTTTCTGTAGCTCGACCTTGAAACTTCTCTAATGTGTTTTACATGTTGAACATAGGATGAGGACCTGTATGCTTGCATCAAGCAATATCAAAGGAATTTTTTCATCCCTCAAAAATATCATTGTTCTGATTCTTTTACAAAAATGGCCACCTCTAACAATTTAGGAACAACACAAGGGTCGATTCTGTGTGGGAAGAACTATGAATTTTTGTGTCTAAGAATGAGAGCCTTCTTACAAGAACATGATTGTACATACAATATTTGGACATATGGCCTTTCAAAGTCTAATCATTTTGCATAATCACTCCATTGTCAAAGGTCTACCTATCTTCAAAGTGGAAAATCCCCCATGTGAGTCTTGCATTGTTGGAAAATATAAGAGAACAAACTTCCTACAGTCCTCCACTCAAGCCAAACAACACTTAGAGTTGGTTCACACTGACCTATGTGGATCAATGTAAATAAAGTCAATAGGTGGTAAATTTTATTTTCTCACATTTATTGATCACTTTAGCAGGAAAATATGGATCAATTTCCTCACACACAAGTTTGAAAGCTTTTCAAATTTCAACGAATTCAAGGTTGAAGATAAAACCAGAGTGGGAAATATGTGAAGGTTCTCAAGCCAGATGGAGGAGGAGAATAATATTCAACAAAATTTGCAAATTTCTACAAATCACAAGGCATAATCATGTAAACCATAGTGAGGTATACTCCCCGGTAAAATGGAGTGGCTGAGAAGAAAATATAGACTATAATGAACATGGAAAGGATCCTTTTTAGAGATAAATTTTTGTCAAATATATTTTGGGTTGAGGCTGTGGCATGTTGAGTTTATCTTTTGAATAGATCTGCAACAACTAGTGTCAACATGAAGGTCCCTCAAGAAGTATGGAGTGGGACAAAACTAAATGTTTCTCATATTAGGACTTTTGGATGCATTGCATTCCCTCACATACCTTCTTAATTGAGGAAGAAACGTGATGATCGAAGTGAGAGATGCATTTTTGCTAGCTTCAGTGAGAGATCCAAAGCCTACAGACTCTATAATCTGATTTCAAAGAAACTCATTCTCAACAAAGATGTCAAATTTCTTGAAAATCAGTTCTCAAGTGAGTGTGAAAATTTCCCTACGGAAAGTCAAAATCCATTTCTACCACTTCCTCAACACCCAAATATTTTAGGACAACAAACACATTAGTGCGTCCTTCCAAGATTATAGGTACAAGGAAAACCTAAAAGTTCTCAGTACAACTCTTCTTCAAGCATAAATTCATCCTTTGAACTTCAAAATCGGACAACTCGAATCTTGGGAGAAATCCATCAAGAGTTGGATGATATTAATCAACACAATCTTTTTGCATTAATGTCATGTCAACCTACATCTTTTAAAGAGGTAATCAAAGAGCCACATTGGGTTCAAGTCAAAGTGTATCAGCTAAAGAAAGCCTTGTATGGCTTAAAGCAAGATCTAAGAGGTTGCTACAACATAATTGATACTTACCTCATCAAGTGTGGTTTCAACACAAGAGAAAATGAGCCAACTCTATACACAAAAACAGATCAACAAGTTAAAATTTTGATTGTTTATCTTTATTTTTATGACATGATATATACTCGAAATCTTCAGTTAACCAATTTTCAAAATGTCATGCAATTTGAATTTGAGATGACAGATCTTGGCATAATGAAATATTTTTTGAGGATTGAGGTTTACCAATCAACCAAAGGGATTTTTGTTTGTTAGCAAAAGTATGTAGCAGACATAATAAAGAAATTATGCATGGAAGAATGCAATCCAACATAAACCCTTATACCCCTACGCACAAAATTCATCAGGAAAGATGAAGGCCCTACAATGGATACTACTTTGTACAAAATTTTAGTAGGGTGTTTGTTGGATCTTACAACAACTAGGCTATATATTATGTATGCAACTTGCTTTGTTTGCAGGTTCATGGAATCTTCAAAAGATTCTCACTCGAAGATGGAAAAAAGGATTTTGAGATATGTTGTTGGCACTCTCATTTTTTTTTTATTCTATAACCAATTTGAATATAATCATCTTTCTGGTTACTGATTTTGCAGGAAGCCTAGATGACTAGAAAAACACCTCAGGGTATGCTTTTCAGCTGGGTAGGAATCTGATTTATTGGGCATCAAACAAGCATGCCATTGTCTCAATATATTCTACAGGGGCAGAGAATGTTGCTGCTAGGACAACTTTTTGCCAAGCTATGTGGCTTTGAAGACTACTGAATGACATGTCTCATACAAAAAATGAGCCAACCCCTATCTTATGTGACAATACTTCAACAATTTCTTTATCCAAAAACCATGTTTTTCATAAGAAAAGAAGGTAGAATGACACCCGCTTTCACTTCATACTCGAGCTAGTCAATAATGGTGAAATCACACTTCAATTTTGTGGCCCACGAGACCACCTCGAAGACATCATTAGAAAGCCATTGGGGAAAACCATTTTTTATTTTCAAAGATAACACTTAAGTAATATACCAATCGTTAGGATTTTCTTCTGAATTCTCGATCTTCTTGGTTTTTTTTCCCTTTATAAATTTAGACTATCAACTAATACAATTACGCTCTATGTTTTCCTATTCTAAATCTGTCTCTTTTGAATTGTATGTTTCATTTATAGTTTTATGAACATTGAATTAGAGGTATAGAAGAATGACACAGGAGCGCCCAGCCTTGAGCATCTCCTACTGAATATGAGACATCCATCAATGTCTTTTCTGGGAAAGAGATCGATGGTCCAACCCTTTTTCGAGCCAGGACGGACTTTTGGATGGCCTAAGTCTCTCGTCCATCCTAAATCCTTGATCGTAATCTGATTGTAGGCCTCGCTTTTTGGATATCTTAGTGGAAAAGTTAATGTCTGTGACCTGAATCTATAATCAAATTAAGGGTGGCCTACCTAAATTCAGGTTATATTGGATATTTTCTCCAACGTCATTTGGGAAACCTACCCAGGATCGTATACAAGGAATTTAATTTGGTTGAGGATCGCTTCTATCAAGGTTTTTAAATGTCATTATTTTAGAAGGCTCCGGTTCACCACCTGGCATTTTCCGAGCGGATGAGATTCAACTCTCTTTTGTAGATTTTTATGTGAAAAAACTTTGTCCAAAAGTTTTGAAAGGGGGTTCATTCATACCTAAGTTCCTGTTACATTGGATATTTTCTCCAATGTCATTTGGGAAACCTACCCATGATCATATACAGGGTATTGAATTTGGTTGAGGATCGCTTCTATCAAGGTTTTTAAACGTCATTATTTCATAAGGGTTTCGCTCACTACATGGCATTTTCAGAGGGGATGAGATTCAGTTCTCTTTTGTGGATTTTTATGCAGAAAAATTTTGTCCAAAAGTTTTTGAAGGGGTTCATTCATTCATGCTCTGATGCAAAAATCTAATGACGAGAAAGTGAATGAAAGGGAAAAAAGTGAAGTAGAGTAGCAATAATATCTACTAGATGAAGACTCTGGTTTATTTATTTTTTATTTTGTGAATCTTCGTTACAGCCTTAATGAAGTCTGTAGAGGCATTTTATTTTTCAATTCAAAATTTTGTCAAATAGTTTTTGGGCTGAAGTAGTAGCATGCTTGGTTTATCTCTTGAATAGATCTCTAATCACCAAACTAAAGCTAAAAGTCCCTCAAGAAGCATGGAGTGGGAAAAAGCTAAATGTTGCACATCTAAGGATATTTGGATGCATAGCATACTCTCACATACATTCCGAATTAAGGAAGAAACTTGATGACATACGTGAGAAATATATTTTCACTGGATATAGTGAAACATATAAAGCTTACATACTTTAAATTCCAATCACTAAGAAACTTATTCTCAGCAGAAATGTAAAATTTCTAGAAAATCAATTCTGGAATGATTCAGAAAATCAGCAAATGGACAGTCAAAATTCATTGCCACCAAGTTCTGAAAATGCAGAAAATTCAGGACATCAAGTCCCTCAAACTATTCTTCCAATATTGTAGGTACAAAGACAACCTGAAAATTCTCAGGATAACTCAACTTCTAGCAGAGAATCATTCTCTAAACCACAAAATCAGAGAACTCGAAGTTTGAGAGAAATCCATTAGCAGTTGGATGACTTTGAAGAACAAAACCTTTTTACTTTAATGTCATGTCAACCTACATTCTTCAAGGAAGGAGCTAAGGAGCCACATTGGGTTCTATCCATGAACCAAGAAATTGACTTCACTGAGAAGAATAAGACATGGTATCTTGTTGATTTGCCAAGTCACAAGAAGAGTATTGGTGTCAAGTGGGTTTACAAATCTAAACTCAATGAAAAAGGGCAGATCGAAAAACACAAGGCAAGACTTGTTGCGAAAGGATTCTCACAACAACCACGTACTGATTATGGTGAAACTTTTTCTCCAATAGAAAGATTAGACACTGTAAGGACTCTATTGGCCATAGCAGCCCAACACAAATGGCAAGTATACCAGATGGATGTCAAGTCAACATTCCTGAATGATCTCTTAGAAGAAGAAGTTTATGTCAATCAGCCACCTGGATTTGAAGTGCAAGACCACCCAACCAAAGTATATCGGTTGAAGAAATCCTTGTACGGCTTAAAGCAAGCTCGAAGATCTTGGTACAATAGAATTGACACTTATCTTATCAAAAGTGGTTTCAGCAGAAGTCAAAATGAGCCAACTCTTTACACCAAAATAGATCAACACGGTAAAATTTTGATTGTATGTTTATATGTTGATGACATGATCTATACGGGAAATCTTGAGTTAACAAATTTTAAACATGCCATGCAATCTGAGTTTGAGATGACAGATCTTGGCATAATGAAATATTTTTTAGGGATCGAGGTTGATCAATCAACCAAAGGCCTTTGTGTCTGTTAGCAAAAGTATGCAACAGACATCCTCAAAAGATTTCGCATGGAAGAATGCAATCCAACAGAAACCCCCATACCACTAGGCACAAAATTGAGCAAGAAAGATGAAGGCCCTATAGTGGACTCTACCCTGTACAAAAGTTTACTTGGCAGTTTGTTGTATCTTACAACAACTAGGCTTGACATTATGTATGCAACCAGCCTTGTTTCTAGATTCATGGAACCCCCAAAAGATTCTCATTGGAAAATGGAGAAACAAATTTTGAGATATATTGCAGGAACACTCAATTTTGGCTTATGGTACACTAAATTTGATAGTAATCAACTTTCTGGTTACACGGATAGTGATTTTGTAGGCAACCTAGATGACAGGAAAAGGACATCTGGACATGTTTTTCAACTGGGCACAAACCTAATCTCATGGGCATCAAAGAAGCAACCAATTGTTTCAATATCTTCTGCAGAGGCAGAGTATGTCGTTGTTACCTCAGCTTCTTGTCAAGCTGTGTGGCTGTGAAGAATATTGAAAGATATGTCACATACAGAAAAGGATCCAACTCCTATTTTCTGTGACAATGCTTCAGCAATTGCTCTATCCAAAAATCATGTGTTTCACAAGAAAGAAAAGACATTGACACCCATTTTCATTTCATATGCGAGCTACTCAATAATGGTGATATTGCACTACAATTCTATGGTTCTTGAGATCAGCTTGCTGATATCTTTACAAAGCCACTAGGAAAATCTGTTTTTGATTTTTAGAGATAGCACTTAGGCATAATCAATGCTTATGTTTGTAATTGTTGAGTTTAATAGGGAGTGTTAAATATAATGTAACCTCAACATGCTGACTGTACACTGCCAGCCGTCCTGGCCAACTGTACTTTCTATTATTGATTTTCTTGAGCCTATTTAGCTCAGCTATTTCCTTTTGCATACTATCTTCTTCATTAACTCTTCTCATTGTACTCTTCTTCATATATTCTAATATATTGTTTTATGTTCTATTCTTTCTCTCTACATTTCTTTCTTCACAATTTATCACATGATGCCATTCTTTAAGAAATAAATGTCTCCAAAAATGTGATGATCACACGTGAAGGTTTGTGCATGATGTATAAATAAGAACGATTATTAAGAATCGTTATTAATGTAAAAAATATTTACTCAAAAGAAAATTAACTATATATCCCTTATAGGGATCACTATTAACATAACCTATTTGAAGAAAATAAAAGATACATGTCGAACAATCTTGTCATGTTCAAACCGGTACAACAGTTACCCTTCGAGAGTAATAAGAAAAATTTACATTGCAACTTGTTGTTCCAAATCTAGTTTAACATCATATGACAATGACGACGTAGCCATGCTAAGATGAAAGAGTAATTTTGAGCAAGTTTTGATGTGATCTATATAGTTTACCATGTCTTTTTTAAAGTGGTTGTTATTGCATTGGAGGTTATCCTAGGCCAACCAATCTAACATTTGATAGTTATAACATCAACAACCTATGACTGTACACTGTCAATTGTTCTGGATAGTTGTACAAGTGGTTATGATTTGCTTGAGCACTCTGCATTTTTCTATTCTAGATTTGTCTCCTCTGTATTGTCTATTTCATTTATAGTTTTTTCATGGTATCAGAGCATGGGAGGTAAGACTCTTCATGGATCCTGGAGAGTGGTCCACTAATGGAGCATTGGAGACATCAGTCTCCTAAAGGAGTGTTGGAGACATCAGTATGCTAAATGAGTGTTGAGCCATACGCTGAAGGATCCCTGGAGACATCACAACACGAGGAAGCATATTTGCAGAAAAATATTCAAGACGAAGAGGTTTAAGAATTTGAGGAATCCTTCTTTAGGAGGAAGATGCAGACATAGCAGAGGAGAAACTACAACAACTATTAGATCAACTATAGGAATAGATCTTGGCCTTAAGATCAAGCCTAGATAGGATGATTAGTTGTCAGATCAAGCAAAGAATAAATCATGACCTTCATATCTCATTGAAGGAAGATCAATGAAGGAGAGAAATTGCGGAAATAACAAGGGTTGCAGAGGACTCAAATATCCCGAAGTTCTGTATTGACTCTGGACCATTGGATCTAGTAGACACATGGATCGTAGATCTAGTAGACAGTATTGCACATTGAAAAGTCCTGAAGCCCTGAAGTCCTAGAGAGGATCGAAACCGTGGATTTCAGTCGACGCGTGGCACTAGATCTGAAGGTCCATAGTACCAGCTAAGGTGTGTTGATTCAAGAAATCCTAAAATTCTGAAGCTCCGAAGAACCGAAGTCAACCTAGGTCGTTCATGACATTGTACACGTGGAAGCCATCCCACATTTTGACGATCTAACACTCTATGAGATTTGAGAAGAAATGATGGAAAGAGCCGTGAATGCCGAAGTGGATCCTGAACACTCTTTCGAGAAGAAATTTGAACAGTTGGACCAATCTTACTTCACTTTGGAGATTCGACACTTCGGAGAATTTGTGTCGTTGAGTAGATAGGGAGAAAACTCTTGAAGTCCCAAAGAGAATCTCGGCCATCGAATGACCGAGCATTGTGGGTTGTTGATCTTTGTTTCCATATCGACATTTCAGTGTGGGATGATACAAAGGGTCATGCTATGTGGAGGACCAAAAGAAATTGTCGAAGCCTTAAGAGAAGAAATCTGAATCGTCCATTCCTCGAAATGTGAGGATAGTGGATTTAATACTTGGGTATATTCGTCGATTCGACGATTCAGGCGATTTGTGAAAAGGTGTTGCAGAAAATTTGTCGAAGCTCGAAGTGTGAAGGAGGCACAAAGTTGTTGATCTGGTGGAGGAATATGAGTCATTGGATCTTCCCTTTTTCATCATTTAACACTTTGCGATTGTTGTGCGTGTTGGTGTGATCAACAAAAATCGTCGAAGCCCGAAACAATGAAATTTGATTTATGGGTCTTGATGCTTGTTGAATACGGTTGATATTTCTTTCTATTGTTTGGAAGTTTGTGAATTGTGTATTCTAAGATAAGAAGGGTAGAAAGTCCTGAAACGCCCAAAGCCCAAATCCTCGAAGAACCTAGTTCTTTGCCCTTGGCCATATGAAGGTTTAATGTTAAAAAAAAAATCGTTAAAAAGGAAGCCCCAAAGCCCTTGGTTTTCTTGATTAAAGGGTTACAGTTGATAAATAATGCATCTCCAAGCTCTCACTCTACATGTTCTTGTGCTCGGATAATCAGATCCAGGAAGATTGATACGAGGAAACACAAAATTTTCTGTAGCATGAGCTTGAAACTTCTCTAGTGTGTTTTACATGCTGAAAACAGGACGAGGACCTGTATGCTTGCATCAAGAAATATCAAAGGAATTTTTTTATCCCTCAAAAAAATCATTGTTCTGATTTTTTTACAAAAATGGCCACCTCTAACAATTTAGGAACAACACAAGTGTCGATTCTTTGTGGGAAGAACAATGAATTTTTGTGTCTAGGAATGAGATCCTTCTTACAAGAACATGATTGTACATACAATATTTGGACACATGGCCTTTCAAATTCTAATCCTCTTGCATAATCACTCCATTGTCAAAGGTCTACATATCTTCAAAGTGGAAAATCCCCCATGTGAGTCTTGCGTTGTTGGAAAACATAAGAGAACAAACTTCCCACAGTCCTCCACTCAAGCCAAACAATACTTAGAGTTGGTTCACACTGACCTATGTTGACCAATGCAAATAAAGTCAATAGGTGGTAGATTTTATTTTCTCACATTTATTGATCACTTTAGCAGGAAAATATGGATCTATTTCCTCACACACAAGTTTTTAAGCTTTTCAAATTTCAACGAATTCAAGGTTGAAGCTAAAAACAAAGTGGGAAATATGTAAAGGTTGTCAGGTCAGATGGAGGAGGATAATAATCTTCAACAAAATTTGCAAATTTCTACAAATCACAAGGCATAATCATGTAAACCATAGTCAGGTATACTCCACGGTAAAATGGAGTGGCTGAGAGGAAAATATAGACTATAATGAACATGGAAAGGATCCTTTTTAGAGATAAATGTTTGTCAAATATATTTTGGGTTGAGGCTGTGGCATGTTGAGTTTATCTTTTGAATAGATCTCCAACAACTAGTGTCAACATGAAGGTCCCTCAAGAAGTATCGAGTGGGACAAAACTGAATGTTTCTCATATTAGGACTTTTGGATGCATTGCATTCCCTCACATACATTCTTAATTGAGGAAGAAACGTGATGATCGAAGTGAGAGATGCATTTTTGTGAGCTACAGTGAGACATCCAAAACCTACAGACTCTATAATTTGATTTCAAAGAAGCTCATTCTCAACAAAGATGTCAAATTTCTTGAAAATTAGTTCTCGAGTGTGTGTGAAAATTTCCCCACGGAAAGTCAAAATCCATTTCTACCACTTCCTCAACACCCAAATATTTTAAGACAACAAACACATTAGTGCATCCTTCCAAGATTACAGGTACAAGGAAAACCTAAAAGTTCTCAGTACAACTCTTCTTCAAGCATAAATTCATCCTTTGAACTTCAAAATCGGATAACTCGAATCTTGAGAGAAATCCATCAACAGTTGGATGATATTGATCAACACAATCTTTTTGCATTAATGTCATGTCAACCTACATATTTTAAAGAGGCAATCAAAGAGCCACACTGGGTTCAAGCCAAAGTGTATCAGTTGAAGAAATCCTTGTATGGCTTAAAGCAAGATCTAAGAGGTTGGTACAACATAATTGATACGTAACTCATCAAGTGTGGTTTCAGCAGAAGAGAAAATGAACCAACTCTATACACCAAAAAAGATCAACAAGTTAAAATTTTGATTGTTTATCTTTATGTTGACGACATGATATATACTGGAAATCTTGAGTTAACCAATTTTAAAAATCTCATGCAATTTGAATTTGAGATGACAGATCTTGGCATAATGAAATATTTTTTGAGGATTGAGGTTTACCAATCAACCAAAGGGATTTTTGTCTGTTAGCAAAAGTATGTAGTAGACATCATAAAGAAATTATGCATGGAAGAATGCAATCCAACATAAACCCCTATACCCCTATGCACAAAATTGATCAAGAAAGATGAAGGCCCTATAATGGATACTACTTTGTACAAAATTTTAGTAGGGTGTTTGTTAGATCTTACAACAACTAGGCTATATATTATGTATGCAACTGGCTTTGTTTGTAGGTTCATGGAATCTTCGAAAGATTCTCAATCGAAGATGGAAAAAAGGATTTTGAGATATGTTGTTGGCACTCTCATTTTTTTTTATGGTATAACCAATTTGAATATAATCATCTTTCTGGTTATTGATTTTGCAGGAAGCCTAGATGACTTAAAAAACACCTCGGGGTATGCTTTTTAGCTAGGCAGGAATTTGATTTATTGGGCATCAAACAAGCATGCCATTGTCTCAATATATTCTACAGAGGCAGAGAATGTTGCTGCTAGCACAACTTTTTGTCAAGCTATGTGGCTTTGAAGACTACTGAATGACATGTCTCATACAAAAAATGAGCCAACCCCTATCTTTTGTGACAATACTTCAACATTTGATTTATCCAAAAACCATGTTTTTCATAAGAAAAGAAGGTAGAATGACACCCGCTTTCACTTCATACTTGAGCTAGTCAATAATGGTGAAATCACACTTCAATTTTGTGGCCCACGAGACCACCTCCGAGACATATTTAGAAAGCCATTGGGGAAAACCATTTTTGATTTTCAAACATAACACTTAAGAAATATACCAATCCTTAGGATTTTCTTCTGAATTCTCGATCTTCTTGTTTTGTTTTCCCTTTATAAATTTAGACTATCAACTAATACAATTACGCTCTACGTTTTCCTATTCTAAATCTGTCTCTTTTGTATTGTATGTTTCATTTATAGTTTTGTGAAAATTGAATTAGAGGTATAGAAGAATGAGACAAGAGCTCCCAACCTCGAGCATCTCCTACTCAATATGAGCCATCCATCTATGTCTTTTCTAGGAAAGAGATCGATGGTCCAACCCTTTTTCGAGCCAGGATGGACTTTTGGATGACCTAAATCTCTCATCCATCCTAAATCCTTGATCGTAATCTGATTGTAGGCCTCACTTTTTGGAGATCTTAGTGGGAAAGTTAATTTTTTTTACCTGAATCTATAATCAAATTAAGGGTAGCCTACCTAAATTCCTGTTACATTGGATATTTTCTCCAACGTCATTTGGGAAACCTACCCATGATCGTATACAGGGAATTTAATTTGGTTGAGGATCACTTCTATAAAGGTTTTCAAACGTCATTATTTTAGAAGGATTTGGTTCAACACCTGGAATTTGCTGAGGGGATGATATTCAGTTCTCTTTTGTAGATTTTTATGTGAAAAAACTTTGTCCAAAAGTTTTGAAAGGGGGTTCATTCATACCTAAATTCCTGTTACATTATATATTTTCTCCAATGTCATTTGGGAAACCTACCCATGATCATATACAAGGTATTGAATTTGGTTGAGGATCGCTTCCATCAAGGTTTTCAAACGTCATTATTTTATAAGGGTTTGGCTCACCACATGGCATTTTCGGAGGGGATGAGATTCAGTTCTCTTTTGTGGATTTTTATGCAGAATTTTTTTATCTAAAAGTTTTGGAAGGGGTTCATTCATTAATTCTCCGATATAGAAATATAATGACGAGAAAGAGAACGAAAGGCTAAAAAGAGAAGTAGAGTAGAAAAAATATCTAGTAGATGAAGAATCAGGTTTATATATTTTTTATTTTGTGAATCTTCGTTACAGCCTTAATGAAGTCTGTAGAGGCATTTTATTTATCAATTCAAAATTTTGTCAAATACTTTTTGGGCTGAAGCAGTAGCATGCTCAGTGTATCTCTTGAATAGATCTCCAACCACCAAACTAAAGCTGAAAGTCCCTAAATGTTGGACAAAGATAAATGTTGCACATCTAAGGACATTTGGATGCATAGCATACGCTCACATACATTCCAAATTAAGGAAGAAACTTGATGACAGAAGTGAGAAATGTATTTTCACTAGATATAGTGAAACATCTAAAGCTTACAGACTTTACAATCCAATCACCAAGAATCTTATTCTCAGCAGAAATGTAAAATTTCTAAAAAATTAATTCTAGAATGATTCGGAAAATCAACAAATGGACAGTCAAAATTCATTGTTGCCAAGTTTTGAAAATGCAGAAAATTCAGGACAGCAAGTCCCTCAAACTATTCTTCCAAGATTGCAGGTACAAAGACTACCTGAAAATTCTCAGGATAACTCAACTTCCAACAAAGAATCATTCTCTGAACCACAAAATCAGAGAACTCGAAGTTTGAGAGAAATCCATTAGAAGTTGGATGACTTTGAACAACACAACCTTTTTGCTTTAATGTCATATCAACCTACATCCTTTAAGGAAGGAGCTAAGGAGCCACATTGGGTTCAAGCCATGAACCAAGAAATTGACTTCATTGAGAAGAACAAGACATGGGATCTTGTTGATTTGCCAAGTCACAAGAAGAGTATTGGTGTCAAGTGGGTTTACAAAACTAAACTCAATGAAAAAGTGAAGATTGAAAAACACAAGGCAAGACTTGTTGCAAAAGGATTCTCACAACAACCAGGTACTCATTATGGTGAAACTTTTGCTCCAGTAGAAAGATTAGACATTGTAAGGACTCTATTGGCCATATCAGCCCAACACAAATGGAAAGTATACCAGATGGATGTCAAGTCAACATTCTTGAATGGTTTCTTAGAAGAAGACGTTTATGTTAATAAACCACCTGGATTTGAAGTCCAAGACCACCCAACCAAAGTATATTGGTTTAAGAAAGCCTTGTATGGATTAAAGAAAGCTCCAAGATCTTGGTACAACAAAATTGACACTTATTTGATCAAAAGTGGTTTCAACAGAAGTTAAAATGAGCTAACTCTTTACACCGAAACAGATCAACACAGTAAAATTTTGATTGTATGTTTATATGTTGATGACATGATCTATACGGGAAATCTTGAGTTAACAAATTTTAAACACGCCTTGCAATCTGAGTTTGAGATTACAGATCTTGGCATAATGAAATATTTTTTAGGGATTGAGGTTGATCAATCAACCAAAGGCATTTGTGTCTATTAGCAAAAGTATGCAGCAGACATCCTCAAAAGATTTCGCATGGAAGAATGCAATCCAGCAAAAATCCCCATACCACTAGGTACAAAATTGAGTAAGAAAGATGAAGGCCCTACAGTGGAATCTACCCTGTACAAAATTTTAGTAGGCAGTTTGTTGTATCTTACAACAACTAGGCCTGACATTATGTATGCAGCTAGCCTTGTTTCTAGATTTATGGAATCCCCAAAAGATTCTCATTGGAAAATGGTGAAACAAATTTTGAGATATATTGCACGAACTCTCAATTTTGGCTTATGGTACACTAAATCTGATAATAATCAACTTTCTGGTTGCATGGACAGCGATTTTGCAGGCAGCCTAGATGACAGGAAAAGCACATTTGGACATTTTTTTCAACTAGGAATGAACCTAATCTCATGGGCATCAAAGAAGCAACCAATTGTTTCAATATCTTCTGCAGAGGAAGAGTATGTCGTTGCTACCTCATCTTCTTGTCAAACTGTGTGGCTGAGAAGAATATTGAAAGATATGTCACATACAGAAAAGGATCCAACTCCTATTTTCTTTGATAATACTTGAGCAATTGATCTATCCAAAAATCATGTGGTTCACAAGAAAAGAAAACACATTGACACTCATTTTCATTTCATACGCGAGCTACTCAATAATGGTGATATTGCACTACAATTCTGTGGTTCTTGAGATCAACTTGCTGATATCTTTACAAAGCCACTAGGAAAATCTGTTTTTGATTTTCAGAGATAGCACTTAGGCACAATCAGTGCTTATGTTTGTAACGGTTGAGTTTAAGAGGGACTGTTAAATATAATGTAACCTCAACAGGCCGACTTTACACTGCCAGCTGTCCTGGCCAACTATACTTTCTATTCTTGATTTGCTTGAGCCTATTTAGCTCAGCTATTTCCTTTTGCATATTATATTCTTCATTAACTCTTGTCATTTTACTCTTCTTCATATATTCTAATATATTGTTTTATGTTCTATTCTTTCTCTCTACATTTCTTGCTTCACAATTTATCACATGATGCCATTCTTTAAGAAATAAATGTCTCCAAAAATGTGATGATCGCATGTGAAGGTTTGTGCATGATGTATAAATAAGAATCATTATTAAGACTCATTATTAATGTAAAAAATATTTACTCAAAAGAAAATTAACTATATATCCCTTATAGGGATCACTATTAACATAACATATTTGACGAAAATAAAAGATACATGTCGAACAAACTTGTCATGTTCAAACTGGTACAACAGTTAGCCTTCGAGATTAATAAGAAAGATTTAGATTGCAACTTGCTGTTTCAAATCTAGTTTAACATCATATGACAATGACAAAGTAGCCATGCTACGATGGAAGAGTAGATTTTGAGCAATTTTTGATGTGATCTATATAATTTACCATGTCTTTTTTAAAGTGGTTGTTATTGCATTGGAGGTTATCCTAGGCCAACCAATCTAACATTTGATAGTTATAACATCAACAACCTATGACTGTAGACTGTCAATTGTTCTGGACAGTTGTACAAGTGGTTAGGATTTGCTTGAGCACTCTGCATTTTCCGATTCTAGATTTGTCTCCTATGTATTGTCTGTTTCGTTTATAGTTTTTTCATAGTATCAGAGCACGGGAGGTAAGAATCTTCACGGAGCCTGGAGAGTGGTGCGCTAATGGAGTGTTGGAGACATAAGTCTCCTAATGGAGTGTTGGAGACATCAATCTACTAAAGGAGTGTCGAGCCATACGCTCAAGGAGCACTGGTGACATCACAACACGAGCAAGCAGATTTGCAGAAAAATATTCAAGACGAAGAGGTTTAAGAATTTTAGGAATCCTTCTTTAGGAGGAAGATACAGAAGTAGCAGAGGAGAAACTACAACAACTATTAGATCAACCGCGAGAATAGATCTTGGCCTTAATATCAAGCCTAGATAGTGTTGGGTGTGTGTTATATTCTTTGCATGTGTGTGTATGTGGGTGCGTCAGATACGAAAACTGCGTCTGACGATCCCTAGGGGGGTCCCAAGGGGGGGCAGGTACGCCCCCCCCTGGTTACGCGCAACGTTCGGGGGAGTGCCTCGAAATTTTTTTTTGGGATGTTTTTGTTATTTTTAGTGGATTTTTCTATTTTTAGATGATTTTGCTATTTTTAACGGTTTTTTCTATTTTTAGGTGATTTGTAAATTAATCCAGGATTAATGGATTAGGGTTTTGGTATCTATGAAATACCGAAAAACATTGTATATATTGTATGGCGAATGGTGAAATTCGATATAATGAAAATAAGAAAGGTTTTCCCGGTTGAGGGTTTCCGGTAAAAATCTCTGTGTACTCTGTATATGAGCCATTGATTAATTTCTGTATTGCTTAAGAA
>ML795648.1:106107-126718 GCA_009831015.1 Picea engelmannii
GACACATACATCCTTGGATTGGGATTTGTAAGAAGAAGGGTTGATCACTGTGTATATTCCAAGCAGGTTGGTAATCACTTCATTTATGTAGTGTTGTATGTTGATGACATGTTGTTGGTAGGAAATAACATGGATGTTATCAGGGAGGTGAAATCGCAGCTATCATCCAAATTTGACATGAAGGATCTCGGTGCTACTAACTTCATTCTAAGAATGGATATTAAAAGAGATTGTGCAAACAGGAAACTCTGGTTGAATCAAAGAAAATATGTTGAAATGATATTGCAGAGGTTTAATATGCTTGGAAGTAAGTCGGTCAAGGTTCCTATTCCTATAGGTGTAAAGTTATCTGCAGATCAGTGTCCCAAGACATAGGAAGAAAAAGAGGACATGTCCCATGTTCCATATGCCAGTGCAGTTGGCAGTTTGATGTATGCAATGGTTTGTACTAGACCGGACATTGCACATGCAGTGGGAGTTTTGAGAAAACTAGGGAAGGAGCATTGGACAGCAGTAAAGAAGGTCTTCAGGTATCTTCGTGGCACCACCAATTATGGATTGTTCTACCAAGGAAGACTGGGATTGGACAGAGTGGTGAACATACATGGCTTTGTTGATGCAGACTGGGCTGGAGATTTGGATCGCAAAAGAGCTACAAGTGGGTATGTGTTTAACCTATTTGGAGGAGCAATCAGTTGGATGAGCAAAAGATAGGCTGTAGTGGCACTCTCAACTACAAAAGTTGAATACATGGCAACCACTCATTCAAGCAAGGAAGAAGTATGGTTACAAAGGTTGTGTTTAGGTATTGGGTTGGTACAACAAGCAGTTAGATTATACTGTGACAGTCAGAGTGCAATATTCCTGGCAAAGAACCCAACTTATCATTTGAAAACAAAGCATATTGATGTTCAGTATCACTTTGTGAGAGACATGGTTGAGGAAAAGAAGGTGTTGCTGGAAAAGGTTGACACTTTGAAGAATGGTGCAGATTCATTGACAAAGTCTGTGAGAACATAAAAGTTCTCTTGGTGTAGATTAACAATGGGCATTGCTGCCCTGGATTGTTGACTATATAATCCCCTGGACCCCTGGATGCAATGAAAACAACAAGTGTGAGAATTTTGGGTGTGTGTTATATTCTTTGCATGTGTGTGTGTGTGTGTGGGTGCGTCAGATATGACAAATGTGTCTGACGATCCCTAGGGGGGTCCAAGGAAGGGGGATTTTGCTATTTTTAGCTGATTTGTAAATTAATCCCGGATTAAGGGATTAGGGTTTTGGTATCTACGGAATACTTGATAATCAATCATTTTAAATCCATTTAAAAGTTTTACACAATATTACACTTATAAACTATAATCACTAAAATTAATTCTTAAACTAAAATAATGAAACAAAAATCACTTCAACCTAAACTTATAATCACTTATATATAAGTCTTAAACATGAAACCCTAGTACTATTAATAATTCAATCTAACTCTAACCCTAGACCTTATATTAATATTATCGAAAACCTAGTATTATGAAGTATTATTAATAACCTAATTACCTCATTTACTAAACACTAAAATTGAATTTAATTTCTAGTTTTAGAAATATGACATTACAGCTAGCCAACCT
Organism: Picea engelmannii; assembly: GCA_009831015.1. Taxonomy (NCBI): domain Eukaryota; kingdom Viridiplantae; phylum Streptophyta; class Pinopsida; order Pinales; family Pinaceae; genus Picea; species Picea engelmannii. The sequence continues at coordinate 107,733 of ML795648.1, forward strand.
AATTACAAATCTCAAAATTGTCCTGCGTCTACTATTAATTGACGAAGATCAGCAAGATTTGTAACTGACGATTAGTCCTGATGATGAATCCTAATTCGGATTCGAAACGTCGATGACAAAAATGACACCAACTGTGGATTATCCGGCAATTAATATCGAAACTGCTCACCACAGAAATCTGAAAACAACATTGTATATATTGAATGGCGAATGGTGAAATTCGATATAATGAAAATAAGAAAGGTTTTCCCAGTCGAGGGTTTCCAGTAAAAATCTCTGTGTACTCTGTGTATGAACCATTGATTAATTTATGTATTTCTTAAGAATCTATATGCATTGCTTTACTTCGCAGGTTTAAAACTTATAGATAGGATGAGCAGTTATCAGATCAAGTAAAGAATAAATCATGACCTTCATATCTCATTAAAGGCAGATCGATGAAGGAGAGAAATTGTGCAAATCACAAGGGTTGCAGAGGACTCAAATCTCTTGAAGTTCCATAATGAATGTGGACCATTATATCTAGTAGACACATGGATCGTCAGATCCCACACTCCACGATATCACTAATTCGACAGTATTGTGCATTGAAAAGGCTTGAAGACCTGAAGTCCCAGAGAGGATCGAAACCGTTGATTTCAGTGGACACGTGGCACTAGATCCGAAGGTCCAGAGTACCAGATAAGGTGTGTTGAGTCAACAAATCTTGAAATCCTGAAGCTCCGAAGAATCGAAGAACCGAAGTCAACATGGAAGCCATCCGACATTTTGACGATCTAACACTTTGTGATATTTGCGAAGCAATGATGGAAAGAGCCATGAATGTCGAAGTGGATCCTGAACACTTTTTCGAGAAGACATTTCAACAATTGGACCAATATTACTTCACTCTGGAGATTCGACACTTTAGAGAATTTGTGTCGTCGAGTAGATAGGGAGAAAACTCTGGAAGTCCCAAAAAGCATCTCAGCCATTGAATGACCGAGCATTGTGGGTTGTTGATCTTTGTTTCCATATCGACATTTCAGTGTGGGATGATACAAAGGGTCATGCTATGTGGAGGACCAAAATAAATTGTCGAAGCCTCAAGAGAAGAAATCTGAACCGTCGATTCCTCGGAGCTTGAGGATAGTGGATTTAATACTTGGGTATATTCGTTGATTCGACGATTCAGGGGATTTGTGAAAAGGTGTTGCAAAAAATTCGTCGAAGCTCGAAGTTTGAAGGAGGTGAAAAGTTGTTTATCTGGTGGAGGAATATGAGTCATTGGATCTTTCCTTTTTTATCGATTGACACTTTGCGAGTGTTGTGTGTGTTGGTGCGATCAACAAAAATCGTCGAAGCCCGAAACAACGGAATTTGAGTTATGGGTCTTGGTGCTTGTTGAAGACCATTGATCTTGCTTTCTATTGTTTGGTAGTTTGTGAATTGTGTATTCGAATATAAGAGGGGTAGAAAGTCCTGAAATACCCAAAGCCCAAATCCTCGAAGAACCTAGTTCTCTGCCCTTGGTCATATGAAAGTTTAATCTTTAAAAAAAAAATCATTAAGAAGGAATCCCCAGAGCCCTTGCTTTTCTTGATTAAAGGGTTACAGTCGATAAGGAATGCATCTCAGAGCTCTGACTCTGCATGTTCTTGTGCTCGGATAATTAGATCAGGGAAGATCGATACGAGGAAACACAAAATATTCTATAGCTCGAGCTTGAAACTTCTCTAGTGTGTTTTACACGCTGAACACAGGACGAGGACCTGTATGCTTGCATCAAGAAATATCAAAGGAATTTTTTTATCCCTAAAAAAAATCATTGTTCTGATTTATTTACAAAAATGGCCACCTCTAACAATTTAGGAACAACACAAGGGTCGATTCTTTGTGGGAAGAACTATGAATTTTTGTGTCTGAGAATGAGGTCCTTCTTACAAGAACGTGATTGTACATACAATATTTGGACGTATGGCCTTTCAAAGTCTAATCTTCATGCATAATCACTCCATTGTCAAAGGTCTACATATCTTCAAAGTGGAAAATCCCCCATGTGAGTCTTCCATTGCTGGAAAACATAAGACAATAAACTTCCCACAGTCCTCCACTCAAGCCAAACAACACTTAGAGTTGGTTCACACTGACCTATGTGGACCAATGCAAATAAAGTCAATAGGTGGTAGATTTTATTTTCTCACATTTATTGATCACTTTAGCAGGAAAATATGGATCTATTTCCTCACACACAAGTTTGATAGATTTTCAAATTTCAACGAATTCAAGGTTGAAGCTAAAAACAGAGTCGGAAATATGTTAAGGTTCTCAGGTCATATGGAGGAGGAGAATAATCTTCAACAAAATTTGCAAATTTCTACAAATCGCAAGGCATAATCATGTCAACCATAGTTAGGTATACACCACGGTAAAATGGAGTGGCTGAGAGGAAAATATAGACTATAATGAACATGGAAAGGATCCTTTTTAGAGATAAATGTTTGTCAAATATATTTTGGGTTGAGGTTGTGGCATGTTCATTTTATCTTTTGAATAGATCTCCAACAACTAGTGTCAACATGAAGGTCCCTCAAGAAGTATGGAGTGGGACAAAACTGAATGTTTCTCATATTAGGACTTTTGGATGCATTGCATTCCCTCACATACCTTCTTAATTGAAGAAGAAACGTGATGATCGAAGTGAGAGATGCATTTTTGTTAGCTACAGTGAGACATACAAAGCCTAGAGACTCTATAATCTGATTTCACAGAAACTCATTCTCAACAAAGATGTCAAATTTCTTGAAAATCAGTTCTCGAGTGAGTGTGAAAATTTCCCTGCGGAAAGTCAAAATCCATTTCTACCACTTCCTCAACACCCAAATAATTTAGGAAAACAAACACATTAGTGCGTCCTTCCAAGATTACAGGTACAAGGAAAACCTAAAAGTTCTCAGTACAACACTTCTTCAAGCATAAATTCATCCTTTGAACTTCAAAATCGGATAACTCAAATATTGAGAGAAATCCATCAAGAGTTGGATGATATTGATCAACACAATCTTTTTTCATTAATGTCATGTCAACCTACATATTTTAAAGAGGTAATCAAAGAGCCACATTGGGTTCAAGCCAAAGTGTATCAGTTGAAGAAAGCCTTGTATGGCTTAAAGCAAGTTCTAAGAGGTTGGTACAACATAATTGATACTTACCTCATCAAGTGTGGTTTCAGAAAAAGAGAAAATGAGCCAAATCTGTACACCAAAACAGATCAAGAAGTTAAAATTTTGATTGTTTATCTTTATGTTGATGACATGATATATACTGGAAATCTTGAGTTAACCAATTTTAAAAATGTTATGCAATTTGAATTTTAGATGACAGATCTTGGCATAATGAAATATTTTTTGAGGATTGAGGTTTACCAATCAACCAAAGGGATTTTTGTCTGTTAGAAAAAGTATGTAGCAAAAATCATAAAGAAATTATGCATGAAAGAATGCAATCCAACATAAACCCCTATACCCCTACGCACAAAATTGATCAGGAAAGATGAAGGCCCTACAATGGATACTACTTTGTACAAAAATTTAGTAGGGTGTTTGTTGGATCTTACAACAACTAGGCTATATATTATGTATGCAATTGGCTTTGTTTGCAGGTTCATGGAATCTTCGAAAGATTCTCACTCGAAGATGGAAAAAAGGATTTTGAGATATGTTGTTGGCAGTCTCATTTTTTTTTATGGTATAACCAATTTGAATATAATCATCTTTCTGGCTACTGATTTTGCAGGAAGCCTAGATGACTAGAAAAACACCTCAGGGTATGCTTTTCAGCTGGGCACGAATCTGATTTATTGGGCATCAAACAAGTATGCCATTGTTTCAATATATTCTACAGAGGAAGAGAATGTTGCTGCTAGCACAACTTTTTGTCAAGCTATGTGGCTTTGAAGACTACTGAATGACATGTCTCATACAAAAAATGAGCCAACCCCTATCTTCTGTGACAATACTTCAACAATTGCTTTATCCAAAATCCATGTTTTTCATAAGAAAAGAAGGTAGAATGACACTCCCTTTCACTTCATACTTGAGCTAGTCAATAATCGTGAAGTCACTCTTCAATTTTGTGGCCCATGAGACCACCTCCGAGACATCTTTAGAAATCCATTGGGGAAAACCATTTTTGATTTTCAAAGATAACACTTAAGAAATATACCAATCGTTAGGATTTTCTTCTGAATTGTTGATCTTCTTGTTTTGTTTTCCCTTTATAAATTTAGACTATCAACTAATACAATTACGCTCTACGTTTTCCTATTCTAAATCTGTCTCTTTTGTATTGTTTGTTTCGTTTATAGTTTTGTGAACATTGAATTAGAGGTATAAAAGAATGACACAGGAGCGCCCAACCTTGAGCATCTCCTACTCAATATGAGCCATCCATCGATGTCTTTTCTGGGAAAGAGATCGATGGTCCAACCCTTTTTCGAGCCATGACGGACTTTTGGATGACCTAAATCTCTCATCCATCCTAAATCCTTTATCGTAATCTGATTGTAGGCCTCGCTTTTTGGAGATCTTAGTGGCAAAGTTAATGTTTGTGACTTGAATCTATAATCAAATTAAGGGTGGCCTACCTAAATTCTTGTTACATTGGATATTTTCTCCAATGTCATTTGGGAAACCTACCCATGATCATATACAAGGAATTTAATTTGGTTGAGGATTGCTTCTATCAAGGTTTTTAGACATCATTATTTTAGAAGGCTTTGGTTCACCACCTGGCATTTTCCGAGGGGATGAGATTAAGTTCTCTTTTGTAGATTTTTATGTGAAAAAACTTTGTGCAAAAGTTTTGAAAGGGGGTTCATTCATACCTAAATTCCTATTACATTGCATATTTTCTCCAATGTCATTTGGGAAACCTACCCATGATCATATACAAGGTATTGAATTTGGTCGAGAATCGCTTCTATCAAGGTTTTTAAACGTCATTATTTTATAAGGGTTTTTCTCACCAAATGGCATTTTCGAAGGGGATGAGATTCAGTTCTCTTTTGTGGATTTTTATGCGGAAATATTTTGTCCAAAAGTTTTGGAAGGGGTTCATTCATTCATGCTCTGATGCAGAAATCTAATGATGAGAAAGAGAATGAAAGGGAAAAAAGAGAAGCAGAGTAGCAAAAATATCTAGTAGATGAAGACTCAGGTATAATTATTTTTTATTTTGTGAATGTTTGTTACAGCCTTAATGAAGTCTGTAGAGGCATTTTATTTGTCAATTCAAAATTTTGTCAAATACTTTTTGGGCTGAAGTAGTAGCATACTCAGTTTATCTCCTGAATAGATCTCCAACCACCAAACTAAAGCTAAAAGTCCCTCAAGAAGCATGGAGTGGGACAAAGCTAAATTTTTCACATCTAAGGACATTTGGATGCATAGCATACGCTCACATACATTCCGAATTAAGCAAGAAACTTGATGACATAAGTGAGAAATGTAAAGCTTACAGACTTTACAATCCAATCACCAAGAAACTTATTCTCAGCAGAAATGTAAAATTTATGGAAAATCAATTCTGGAATGATTCAAAAAATCAGCAAATGGACAGTCAAAATTCATTGCTGCCAAGTTCTGAAAATGCAGAAAATTCAGGACAGCAAGTCCCTCAAACTATTCTTCCAAGATTGCAGGTACAAAGACTACCTGAAAATTCTTAGGATAACTCAACTTCCAATAGAGAATCATTCTTTGAACCACAAAATCAGAGAACTCAAAGTTTGAGAGAAATCCATTAGCAGTTGGATGACTTTGAACAACACAACATTTTTTCTTTAATGTCATGTCAACCTACATCGTTTAAGGAAGGAGCTAAGGAGCCACATTGGGTTCAATCCATGAACTGAGAAATTGACTTCATTGAGAAGAAAAAGACATGGGATCTTGTTGATTTGCCAAGTCACAAGAAGAGTATTGGTGTCAAGTGGGTTTACAAAACTAAAGTTAATGAAAAAGGGAAGATCGAAAAACACAAGGAAAGACTTGTTGTGAAAGGATTCTCACAACAACTAGATACTGATTATGGTGAAACTTTTTCTCCAGTAACAAGATTAGACACTGTAAGGACTCTATTGGCCATAGCAGCCCAACACAAATGGCAAGTATACCAGATGGATGTCAACTCAACATTCATGAATGGTTTCTTACAAGAAGAATTTTATGTCAATCATCCACCTGGATTTGAAGTCCAAGACCACCCAACCAAAGTATATCGGTTGAAAGCCTTGTATGGCTTAAAGCAACCTCCAAGATATTGGTACAACATAATTGAGACTTATCTGATCAAAAGTGGTTTCAGCAGAAGTCAAAATGAGCCAACTCTTTACACCAAAACAGATCAACACGGTAAAATTTTGATTATATGTTTATATGTTGATGACATGATCTATATGGAAAATCTTGAGTTAACAAATTTTAAACATGCCATTTTATCTGAGTTTGAGATGACAAAGCTTGGCATAATAAAATATTTTTTAGGGATTGTGGTTGATCAATCAACCAAAGGCATTTGTACCTGTTAGCAAAAGTATGTAGAAGACATCCTCAAAAGATTTCGCATGGAAGAATGCAATCCAGCAGAAACCCCCATACCACTAGGCACAAAATTGAGCAAGAAATATGAAGGCCTTACAGTGGACTCTACCCTGTACAAAAGTTTAGTAGGAAGTTTGTTGTATCTTACAACAACTAGGCCTGACATTATGTATGCAGCCAGCCTTGTTTTCAGATTCATGTAGGAACTCTCAAATTTGGCTTATGGTACACTAAATCTGATAGTAATCAACTTTCTGGTTACACGATGTTGACGGGCAAAATCAATCGTCCGTTAATTGAGAGAGTGGAACCGGTCCGGGGTTCTCTAATAACCCAAGCCGTTTGGAATGAACCACCCTGACGGGTTTAGCGGCTCCGTTAGCTGATCTAAGTTCCTAAGAAAACCAAAGAGAAAACTAATCTAAACTAACTAATCTAACTAATCTAATTAAAACTAAACTAACTAAAACTAAATAAAACAAACTAAACTAACTAACAATAAATAAAATGAACTAATCTAACTAATCTAATTAAAACTAACTATTAAACAAACTAACTAATCTACTATTTCTATATATACAAACTACTAACTGAAATATAACTTATTTATAAAATATACAATATCTACAAAATACAGATTTAAATAAAACCTGGAAAACTCATTTGCTTTCTACCCAAAGACAGAGAAAGATATTTTTGTTGATTTTTTTATTTTATGAACAAGAAATAAAACTTACTGAAATTAAACAATCTAATATACTAACTACACATATATCTAACTAAAATACTAACAAATATACTGAACAAATAAACAACAAACAGACTTGGAAACGCTCCAGATTCGTCCTGTGTATGATGATTGTACCAGCAGATCGGAGGAAGGAAACTCGCACCAAATAATCCAAAATATTCTCGTAAACGATAGTTGTGATGCTATTTAAGTTTGTTTACAAGAAAAACAAGACATAAAAAATCATAACAATTATATGATTTATAAATCTCTGCAATTAGGTAAACCTGTTATGCAAAAGCTTATACTTAAAAATTCAATTGATGAAGAAGAGAAATATGTCATTCATAAACTAAATCAAGTAATTGCTATGTTTTTAAATAATGGAAGAAATCAGATATGGATCATATTAATTAATTCATATCATTTGCAAAAGGCTAAGATAGCTAAAGTAGTCATTAATCAAATGCAAACTGATAACATAAACATGAAACAAAAGATTGATATTATGAAAGCTAAAGCTGTAGCAGAACATCAATTTTTGTCTCAGTCTGTTCTAGATATCCATTATCCTGGTTCTCCCACAAGAGAGGATGATCCTTATTACAAAAAATAATAAGTATTTAAAGTTTTTCCATAGGGTAAAACCTCCCTGTGGAAGTTATAAAACTATTTACATGAAATCTGGGAAATATCCCAAAGTTGTCTAAACTAAAAAACTAAAATAAAACTAAAACACCCAACTATCCTCTTGAACTAACCATCAAATATTATGCAATTCGAATTTACCTGAAACAGGCCAGAAATAGACAAGTTAGAGAGATATTTTATTAATAAAACAATAAAAATCTAATTCTATAGACTAGCTACAGAATCATGCGATTTTGTAGCTAGTCTAAATAAGATACATAATCAACATTGAGATTAATTCAAATCTTTTCAAAGATTTAAATTTAATCATCATACAAGAAATATCTAAAAATGAATCATTCAGTTTGAAATAATTGATCCAACAGGATCCACATCATTCAATTGAATACAAAGATAGAAATACTCTGTTTCGATTATTATCATAAGTCGGGTAAATGAAATCATATGAAACATCACCGTAATCGTTCCTCAACAAATTGAATCCATCATTTATGAAATCATTTTAATATTCAATTGAAAACGAAACAAATCGCAAACACTTCTTTACAATTGTCTTATAAACAAGGGAAATAATCGAATCGAACAAGATTATTTTCAAATCATGATAACTGTATAGCAAACGATTTAGGCTGTGAACGAATTCAAACCATAACTAACACATAACCAAAATCGTAACAGGATCAATCAAACAGAGTTTGTTATATATTTCGGTCGTTGATCCTTTCACAGTGAAAAAACAAGATCGATTAATTTTGATGACAATCATTTCAATCAAACAAATCATAACAGGGTTTGACCAATTCATTTCACAAATCTAAAATACAGAGCATCAATTATAATCTGAACTCGACTCATAGTACAAACTTGCCAAATTAGAATAAGAGCGAATTGATTGGCTAAGGTTTTCACATAGTTGTTATGATTCAAATTCATTTCCCGATTCGGGTGCGAATGTTATTTGAGCGTATTTTATTCATCAAAGAAACAAAGTCATTATCTTTACCTTGGAAACAATCAAATATAGAACATCACATGACACAGCATCGTAACAAGTATCCTCTCGAAGACATTTACCAATCATAGCATACCAATGATAACGAAATCAAATCCGAGCAAAATCGTTTTCTAAATTAAGCATAAAAACTTCCTGTTGTGAGTGGGCACAAAACGAATTGAATTGAAAACACACCATTACTTTTTTTATTTCAATCAGACAAACTTAGAAAATTAAATCCAAACGAATAACCATTCCAATCCAAATAAAAATCTATAAGCAAATCATATATCGAAATTCCTTCTATTTTTATCAAAATGAGGCCATGCACAGGATGATCACCAAATGATAGAGGCATTTGGATGAGTGATCAAACTATTTAAAATTTGAATTAAAATCATTATATCAAACTAGATTATTTACAAAACAAAACGATGTCAAAACCATACCTGTGTAGTGACGAGGCTGATTGATTATGCCAGCTTGGAATTTACAATAGCCATGGCGAATTCCACGTTTTTGAACAGGATGGAGCCGATTGTCTTTTTCTTTTTATCTGTCGCTTGGAGCTTGGATTTTTGACTGGTTAGGATTGCAATCTGGTCTACCAATGATTGAATTTTCGATTGGAGTATAGGAACATCAATAAAATATCGTTCTAACCATGAATTGCATTGGTCACAATGTGACTATGTGGGTTTCGAGGATTTGGAAAAACGACCGAGGGTTTCACAAGGAAATTTAATACCTGGGTAGTTAGGGTCGTCCTTTAGGTAGGGGGTAGGTTTGATACAAAATCATAAGGGGGTTCGAGACATAAACCCTGCGAGTAGGGGTACTCGCTGGCCAGAATACGCTCAATATCCGAATCAAAATCCTTGCTCAGAACTATAGGGTTGGACTCGACAGAGGGTTTCAGTTTGTTTCTGGCCATTCTCGAAATGAGTCGGGCATTCGTTTTCCCTTTGGAATTTGCAGCAATGTTTGCCTTGGGATTTTTGCTCATAGGCTTTGTAATGGCCTCTGCACTCTTAGTTACAGTGTCGGGTAAGTCGATAGGAGGGTTGGCCGAGGGTTTAGGCAGTATAAGATACAAGGGTACAGGTGGTTCGGGCTTGGTTTCAATTACCACAGGTTTATCAACCTGTACAGGGTCGGTGTCTTCAAATCCATTACGGGCGATGAAAGCCTTCCAACTATCACCATGCAAATTCAAATGATAAACAACGATGAGCTTAATAAGCCCATGGTGAATCAGGGTGTTGTCAACCTTGTGCCTATTATACATTTTTGACATTTTATACAGGCTCCGATGGAAGTAGAACGACATGTTTAGAGGATACCCTATAAAAATCATAAGAAGACGCAGGTGGTAGAGGAACACAAGCCCGTATCGACCTTCACAAGTCACAAACTTCTTGACTAGCATTAATAAATCATGCCATCGTTGTTTGAGCATAGTTACGGGCATACCTCTATCACAGGAGGTGATTTTGCGTGATTGAAATAACAATGTCCATGGTACTTCCTCGACCTTGCAATTCTTAAACCAACGTTGTCCTGAAGTAGGTAACCCCATATCTGAGCTGATAAATTTTTCATCAATTTCTAACTGTATGTCGCCTACCTTGGCTCGACATCCATCGAAGGTCATGGAAAACTATCATGCTACACAAAGGTTAAAACCCTCGAATCGCTTCACGAAGGTAAGCCATCCATTGTCTTCCAAATCTTGGTGGGCATTGTCAAACATTAACAGGGCTTGATTGCCATTGGGCTCAACTCGCACGACGGGTGCCATGGAGCTGAATGCATGGTAAGGGAAGGGTTTGAATTCACCAACACACACAGGAACAGAGCTACCCAAGATAACAGGAATGAATGAGCAAAAGGGGGAGGCATAAATGAGATCATGCGAAGGTGGTGGAGTTTGCCATGCATAATATTTATTATCCAAGTACAACCACCGATTTACATAGCTATTCAATTCATAATAGTAGTTCAACCATCGAATCGTACACCCAACTAATGAAATCAAATGTGTATACCAATACGCTCCAACACTATGCCATAGTGTTTAAACACCCGACATATAAATCAACACCAAAATCAACTATGCGCCAATGAATTAATTCATATAAACAAAAGTTTAACCAAGGTGCCAAAATGATATTCATATAGTTGACAAGCCAAGAGTTATGAAAAGATTATGATAAGGATTATATCATATATATATAAAAACTTAATCATAACCCTTATGCATTTTCATAGAATCAATGATCAGGCAAGTCATATAAAGTTCAGTTCTGAATGCTAAATACCTTACAAACTTAATAGAACCAAGTCATATAATCAATCGAAGTATGAGAACCGATCAAAGTATCTTGCCAGTCATATAGTGATCAATAAAAGCTAAGCGCAATAGGCATAATGACAAAATAAATATTCACAGTTCAGATAATGATCGAAATGTGACTTCGAAAGGATAAGTTTTCACGCTTATAGTCGTGAAAACTTAACGAAGACAAAAGTGCAAATGTCGTGAAAAATGAAAATGTCGTTTATCTGAAAATTGCGACAAAATCTTGATGTTTGCAAGACATAGGTGTAGGCAGCTTATAGGATAATAGAAAAAGTGAATTGGCTACCAACAATGGCGACACACTGGTAGAAGCAGTTATCTCTATCAAAAGAAACAAATTCAGATTAGGACAGCAAAGAAAATTTCAACTCAAAAATAACAACCAAAAAATCGTACAAACATCATCATTAACCATCTTTTCCAGCAGTGTTTCAAAAGATGAAAGCCAATAGCAGTCTTAAGATTAGCAAGTCACAATATTAAAGATAAAATCTCCAATACTGTTGGCATAGCCACTGCTACCAGCAGGCATCCATAGCCTCGACAGGTTTCCATTTAACCCACTCTGACATCCGTATCCTGTCAGGAAGTTCTGGATCAGAATAAAGGACATTAAAGAGGTTTCTTATTTTTTTTGCAGATTTTCATATACCCATCATTGCTTCGCTGCCAGCGGGCCTATTCAGTACCCCGACAAAGTTCTCTTGGCATCATGCATGCATTTACTCACTCCCAGCAGACCTGTTCAACATCCCGGCGGGTTTACAAGCATTTCCCACAGCTCTTATTAATAATTTTATTTTGTTTTTCATAGATATATATTTGAGCGGGGTGACGCTGAAAATCTTGATATTTTAACATATTTTTTAGACCTCATCAGATTTTTTTTAGAACTGTCCTTTATTAAGATCCAGAGATGTTTTATTTACAAAAAAACTTCCTATGACAGGGAGACATCTTTTGAGTCAATCCTTTACGGAAAAGGGACAGTGTAAAAAGATAATAGATGATCTTGACAAGTTTTGCTCAGATATTGAAATCAATAAAATTCTTTCAAACAACAAAATTTTCCAACACAGATATCAGTTTTAGAGATATACCATTGATGTTTGTACAAATTTTTCAGAATTTATTTCAGTGAAGAAATTTTTCTATCGTCTTTGTCTAAATATCTCAATGTACAGGTATGTGTATTTTTCAAAAAAAAACACAAACTGATAAATTAAAATCAAAATCAACAACAGAAAGCAAACGAAATGCAAACAAAAATGAAATATTTACATAATATACAAGGGTAGTTATCAAGCAAAGTATCTTTTCAGGGCTTGGCCATTCACTGGATAGGTGTCAAGCTGCCCTTCAAGATTCTGCAATCGAAAGGAACTAGGACCCAACTTTTCAGCAATTAAAAATGGTCCAAGCCATAAGTTTTGAAATTTAGTGTGCTCACCCTTTCCGTCATGTGGTTTGTCCCATTTTAAGACGAGATCACCTACCTCAAAATTCCTATCAGAAGTAGAATTAGAATCGAACCATATTTTAACCAATTTTTGATGTTGATCTAACTTACGCTTAGCATGGGATCTTACTTCTTCTAGCTTCATCAAAACGTTAATTCGGTTTTCTAAAGGGGGACAATATTCTTCTTGAACTTTTTGTGACAACAGAAGCGAAGGAAGAAGAATGTGAGGTGGCAGAATTGCTTCTCTGTCGTAAATGAGAAAAAAGGGGGAGTTACCTATAGCAGCTTTTAGCGTTACCCTATCATCCCACAGTGCGTTCAGCAGTGCATTGTGCCAATTCTTGTGATTTTCAGCCACCGTTCTCTTGATAATTTTAATCAAGTTCTTGTTTGTTGATTCTGCTAATCCGTTGCCCTAGGGGTAGTAACTAGTAGAGTACTTCAGCTTAATTCCTTTCTCCAAAGTGAAATCACGCATCTCAAGAGAGAAAAAGTATGAAGCGTTGTCAAAGACTAGACAATCAGGGATACCGAAATGAGTAATAATATTCGAATCTAGAAAAGCGATTACCTGGCTGGTGTTGATAGTTCTTAACGCAACAGCTTCAGACCATCGAGTAAAGTAATCTGTGGTTTTCACAATATACTTGTGATATTGCAAGGACAGAGAGTTAACTAGACCTATGATATCAAGGCCCCATTGCTAGAAAGGAGAATCTACTGAAACAGGTTGCAAGGGAAAGTCTGGTTTTTGCAACCGCCCTGATGCTTTCTGACATATGATACATTTACGACACAAGGCATGGGAGTCCCTAAAATGCGTGGGCCATTAGTAACCGGTTCTTAAAACCTTATGAGCAGTGGTGTCACCATCGAAGTTACCACCAGCTTCTCCTGCATGCAACTCGAGCAAGACTTTTTCTGCTTCGTCTTTCTCGAGACAACACATTAGTACGTCGTCAAAATTCTGACAAAACAGTACACCATTAATTAGATTAAAGGAGGTAGACTTTAGTCTCAATGCTCTTCTCTTGGTGGGATCAAGGTGGCGGGGTGCCGCCCATGTTCAAGACAGAATCTAATATCGCCATACCAGGGACTAATGATGTTTTTTGTGCAACAAATCAAACTTTGATCGCTTTATCCTATGTTTGACATATCAATATCTTCTTGCTGTTCTGTTTCCGAATCAACAACCAACTTACACAACCCTTGGCCTCTCATGATCTGAGTTGGGGTGATCTCTAATTCATACTCCTGCAAGGAGGTGACCCAGTTAGCTCTCTTCTCTCCTAACTCCTTCTGCACTAACAAGTTTCTCATGGCAGGGTAGGGGACAATGAATTTCGTCCTTGACTTCAAAAGATAGGACCGAAAATGCTTAACTTCTTTGAAAATAGTGTAGTCTTGTCGATCAACCGCTGGATAGTTAAGTTCGACACCTTTGAAAGCAGAGCTCATAAAGGCGATGGGTACTTCGTTGGTATCGACATTCTTTTGAGTTAGGACGGTGGCATAGGAATGATCAGAGGAAAAAGTATAGAGTGTAAAATCTTGAGAGAAGTCAGGGCTCATGAGAGACGGAGCATCTATTATGGCCTTCTTTATGGCATTAAAAGCTTGATTTTCTGTGGGTCCCCAGTGATATTGGGTGTCTTTCTTAATTAGGTTCTGCAAGGGTCTTACCATTTCAAAGAAGTTGGGAACAAATCTTCTCACGAAGTTAATCTGGCCTAAGAAAGACTGCATGGATTTTTTGGATGTAGGAGGGGGAAGTTTAGTGATGTCTTGAGTCATCTCGGGGTCAATAATCATCCCATCACTAGACACAATGAATCCTAGGAGTTTACCCTATTCTACTGCAAAGATGGACTTTTTGGGGTTCAAGGAGATGTCGTATTTACGACATCGTAGCAGGATGACTCGTAAGTGAGCTAGATGATCGTCTTTATTTTTAGAATAAACGGTGACATAATCTAAGTAAACTACGACGGGGTGATTGATTAAGCCTCAAAAAGCAATGTCCATTTCTCTCTAAAAGGTAGCACCATCGTTAATCAATCCAAAGGGCATTTTGCGATAAGCGAAAGTGCCCCACGGGGTACGGAAGGTAGTTTTGAGTTGGTCTGGCGGAGACATCAAGACTTGGTTGTATCCAGAGAAACCATCTAACAAGGATAGCCTCTCGGAACCAAATACCTATTGAAGGATCTGTTCCATGGGTGGGATAGGATAGTTGTCTTTGTCAGATGCTTTATTGAGGTTTCAGAAATTGACGCATAGTCGGATTTCCCTGTTTTTCTTCTGAACTGGGACAAGGTTGGACACCCATTGAGTGTGTCTAACAGGAAAAATTATTTTAGCACTTAGGAGTTTATTCAATTCTTTTTGAACGGTCGATTCTAGTTTAGGGTGCATTTTCCTCAGTTTCTGTTGGAAGGGTAAAGTTTGGGGTTTCATTGGGGTGACATGTCCTATGATATTAGGGTCGAAATTTTTAAGATCATCATACGTCCATGTGAAGACATCCTTCAATTCTTTAAATAATTTAATGAAAGAAGCGTTTTCTTGTTTAGAACATCCCAAGCCTAGGTTAATACACTAAGGATTTTCATTAGTTCCTAAGTTCATTTTTTCATAAGACAACGACGAACTATTGGTTTTACAATTGACCGTCTTTTTAAATTTATCTTCAAAATCATAAAACTTTTCTAATCTAACTATAGATTTGGGTATGGAATTTACCATGTCTGATAGTGCTTCACGAGATTTTGGATAAGGTATTACCGTAAAATCGTGCAAATTGTCATCATGCGTGCGTTCATCTATCACTGCACCTTGAAAGGTTTCTTCCATATGCAGAAAGTTAATGATCCGCTGATCACCATCAAACACTCTCCAGTTTGTGATGTTGTCAGGAACATATGGTTGAAACAATAGCTCGACGGAGAATGCGTCTGGGGACAAGCCTTCTGTAGGAAGAAGTTTAGAGGCTACATTAGCTAACAGATATGCTTCAGCATTATTTAGTCTAGGAATGGAATTTATATTGAAAGCAGAAAATTTATTCATTAAACTCCATACCTCAGACTCGTAACTTTTGAGATGCGGGGAAAGACAGTGTATAGAATATTTTACCTGTCTAACCACTATTTTAGAGTCGCCAAATACAACCAGGTTTGGAATGTTCATATCCAGAGATTTTCTGAGACCTTGTAGTAAAGTCTCATATTCTGCAGTATTGTTAGTACATTCAAATTCTAGTCTACAAGCCAGTAATGTCTTGTTACTTGCCGGATCGATAATGATGGAGCCTGTGCCAGCTCCTTCTTCAGACTTAGAACCATCAAAATATAGAGACCAAATTTGATTTCCATCGGGCTCATGGGACTATTGCATAGAAGTTGTTGGTTGCGTATATGCTACGATCTTGGACAGTTGTTTTGGATTGTTGATAGGTGAAGCCTCGGCCATGAAATTTTCGAAGAAGGTGTCCATCCCTTGGACTTCAGGTGAATCAGCAGAAGGTGTATATGTTTCATTAGGATCATTCAAATGTGTGACCGTGAGCTTAAGGTAGCACTCATGATTCACCTTGATCTTGTTAGGCTTACCATTCTCAAGGAGCCATAAGTGAGACCAGTTTGTCACGAAGTAACCATGTAGCTGCTCCGACCAGTCCCTGCTTAAAAATAGACCATACACTTCTGGAATATCCACAACAATTATATCAATAACCTGATGAACTTTTTGGTTAGACAATAATCTAATCAATACATTTTTTAGTTCGCCTATAAATTTAACATTGGTTCGATCAAGTTGTATGATTTTCAAAGTAGATGGTTCCACTTCAGCGTTAATCTTTTGGAAGACAGACCAAGGGATCACATTGGACGACGCTCCTGAGTCCACCATACAATTATGCACATTTATGTTGAAAATCTCGAAAGTTAAAAGAAAAGGAGGTACATTTTTGTGAGTAGTAGTAGTAGCTTGTGGCTTCTTACTCACAATTTATGATGCTACTTTATCTACATTATTTACAATATTTACATTATTTACAGGGACTACAAGAAGGCTTCCTTTATCTTGAAGATCAAGATTATTTTTAGTGGAAGTCTTCTGCGGAACTTTATTTTGCACAACCTTGTTACTACTTGAATTACCATTCTTGTCGTTCTCTGAAATATTTTGTAACATCTTTTGTAACAAAAATGGAAACTTCAATAACTCATAAATAGAAATTTTAGCCCTTAACTTTTTAAGATCTTCGACAACATCATAATCTAAGTTGGCGTTCACATTACTCTGTTTAGGCTCAGCTGATTTAGATGGCTTTGGAGGCGAATTTGTAGTGTTTTCGGTAGAAGGCTTGTTTGTTGTCTTACTCCTAGTATTATAAGGGTGAACAGTCTCGAAGTTAGCTTGAAATATGCTATCTGAGAAGTGTCCAAAGATGTTTGGAGAAGACTCTTCTTCTTGAACTGTTTCTTGTCCAACTACCACCTGAGGGATCTCAGGAGGTATCAAGTTATCTTGGGCTTCTAGAATTGTTTGAAGGGCACATTGCAAACTTTCTAGATTTAAGCCTTCAGGGTTTGGATTAGGTCGGTTGGTATGAAAAATCTTTCGGAAAGGAGGGTTGTAGGGTCCTTTACTCGAGGAATATTCTTTAGTCGACCTTTTTAAGTCTATAACTTGATTGGACATTTTTTGAACAACTTTTGTTAAATTTTCCAAATCAGAGTTTTCAGGTTGTGTTTTACTTTGAGTAGGTCTAGGGAGAATTTCAATATTCTTTTTGGAAGAAGAACTAGTCTTGGTATCATTGCTAGAAGAGTCATTAAGACTAAGTATGTCTTTTTCAATCTGGCTGGCCTCCTCGAAGGTTTCTAACAACGTGGCTTTCTTGGATCGTTTAACCCAAATAGCTATACTTTGATGTAAATATTTAGTGTAGTAAGTTATTACAAGACTCTCGGCAGACATAGAATCTGCAGGGATTCTGTTTTTAAATGTTAAGAATCTTTGATTAAAGTCTTTAACTTTTTCTTTTGGGTTCATTATTAAGCTAGAAAGATCCATGACTAAGACTTCCGGAGGTTTACTATCTCCAAAATTTTCCAAAAATCATGACTCAAACTTTTCCCAAGACATGATGGTATGGGATTGTTGGGCGAAGTACCAAGTGGATGCATTACCCTCAAAAGTATAAGGGAACAACCTGCAGACAATGTCTTCATGTTCGACATTGCGGAGTCTTATGGCTAACATAATTTTTTTTATATGATCTTAAGTTATTTGTTTTGAGTCGGGGTCAAAATTGGGAAGCAATTTCTCCGGGTGTTTAGGAAAAGGGTGTTGAGCTCCAGGTACAGGTACAACGTCCTGATCAAGCCATGGTCTAGCAGGATTGTTCTGATTTTCCATTGGGGTAGTGGGTGTGGAAGGATGAGAAGGTGAATTTCCTTCGTCAGAAGAATCTTCTCCAGAAGAGGAAGGAGATGATGGAGGTGGTGAAGGAGGTATCCCAGATCCTCCTGCAGCAAGATTTTTGATTGGATCTGTAGGATTCACAGCGCGGTTAGTGTCACCTAATTGTTCTCTGATATCAGAGAAGTCCAAAGGTTGACCCCACAGACGGTTTGGTTTCCTAAGACGAGCTAAGGCACTATGTGTTTTAATAAGAGATTCATGAAGAATCTCTTGTATGTCACCACCTGTAGGATTAGGGGTTGCTGGCTCAACTGTGATCTGTGGATCGTCGATTGAAGTAGTTGTTGTTTGAAGGGGAATATTATCATGTGAACGGATTCTATTCACTATAGGTGAGCGATTAGGGGGGGAAGGAGTCTTGCGACAACCTCATGCCATTAATTAAGTTCAGGCCCTCCTTCTAGCGCCATTTGTTGACGGGCAAAATCGACCGTCCGTCAACTGAGAGAGTGGAACCGGTTCGGGGTTGTCTAATAACCCAATCCGTTTGGAATGAACCACCCTGACGGGTTTAGCGGCTCCATTAGCCGATATAAGGTCCTAATAAAACCAAAGAGAAAACTAATCTAAATTAACTAATCTAACTAATCTAATTAAAACTAAACTAACTAAAACTAAATAAAACAAACTAAACTAACTAACAATAAATAAAATTAACTAATCTAACTAATCTAATTAAAACTAACTATTAAAAAAACTAACTAATCTAC
>ML795648.1:149397-159520 GCA_009831015.1 Picea engelmannii
GTATAGTTAGGAGTGTACATGTTAATGAAGACATCATTGTATGAAGAAGATAATATTTAGTGAGTGATTGATGAAGAGATATTCAAAGCCCAAGAAATGTGAGGTTTTGTAAGGAAGAAGATGAGAGGCAAAGATAAGTGCAATAGATAGATCATGAAATAACAAGATGTAGTAGGAAAATATTTTGAGGAGACGAGAACACCATTGATGAAATGTTTGTTGAATAGAAATAGTGGTTCAATGCCATGCATGTCGCAATGGGTGGAAGCTAATGAAATGTTAGTGGAAATGCAAACATGGGAAAGAATCAATTTGTTAACTTGGAGGGATTTCTCAAGATAATTTTACAATGAATTTGAATATAGTGTAAATAAATGAATTAGCACTTTGAGTATATAATTTTTATTTATAGAATTTGTGAATACCTATGTGAAATTTCATTTTTTCTAAAAGTAGTATCTTATTTTTTAAGAAAAATATAATGTATATGTTTTTGGTAGTGCATATGTTGAGTACCTTAATGATGGATTTTCCTTTAAAAGAATTGTATAACTATATAGAATGCATTCTTATAGTGCGGCACATTTTTTCCAAATTTATAATATTAATTTTATATATTTTTTATATTACAAAAGTCATTTTATCCTTGAAATTACAATGTCTTCTGCTAGTCCGGACTATGAGGGTCTTAACATTATAAAAAAAAATTAATATTTTTAAGATTATAGATCTGACTATCTTCTAGTGCAATGCATAACTTATTTTAAAAATACTTAAGGTGATAAAAATTTGTAGTACAAATAAAAGATGTATGTATTTTAGGATTTTTGATATATTTTTGTAGCAATAAAATAAAAAATAGATATATTTATGGGTATTAAAAAAATGACATTTTAATGTATTTGAATACCAAAAAATGATCTTTTTCATCATGAACCTAAATCCAAGGAAACTAACTCAACAAACACATATGCTATATGGAAAGTGAAGGACATTGTTGAGGAGGAATCTTCCAAATTTTCCCTCATGGATTCATGGTTGGGCTAGGGGGTGAATCAAGCATGTGTTTTGGCTACCTTATTCTATGGTTGGCAAGAACGTGGCTATTCCCTTTGTATTCTAGTGAGCTAGTTTAGATATGTAAACTTTTCCCTGCTCTGTTCTTGGATGTTTTGTGTGTAATTGATATTATGCATCTAATTGTACTAAGTTCAAATAATTTTTCCATGGATGACATCTATTCATGGTATGATATTTACAATCACCGTCTAAATTCTGGATTGGTCCCTCCAGAAATCTAGAATACTAGGCAAAATTATTTGTATACAATTGAACTTAAGAGACAAGATCCATCTACATGATATGTTTAAATCTGAAGTCGAAATGCTAGTTAGGATGATCTGTGTATTAATATTCTTGAAGAGAACCGATCTATTATAGGCATAGGTTTATTTCTGTGACTGAGATATTAAACAGATCTAACTTTGAGCAATCAAAGTTAAGTAAATCTGTACCTAAAAGAAACGTTTAGATGTATCTCTAGAATTAAAATTCAGAACAATTGTGCCCCTTAACGGACACTTCCTTTCTAATACATTTAGGAATTCAAGAGAAATACGAGACATCAAGAATATTATGGATCACCTATGTATTTATATATTATACATATATATACATTTGGAAAACCGTAAACCGAAAGTAAACTATCTACATCAGAAAGGTTGATATGATATATGTCTTTTTCTTGTATTATATGAATTTTATATTGATCAATCGTATGCACCAACAACATGCAAATGAAATACTAGATTTGTAAAGAATGGAAAAATTTGAAAGTTAAAGAAATCTGGAAAACCCCTTTTTGTTTACCAGACGCTAAAATCGAAAGTACAATCATGGAAATTGACATCTATCAGAAGATTTTATGCATTCTATATTCCAAGAGTGGTCTACTCTTTCCAAAGTCAAAGTTTGTGGCAGATTAGAAATTGGCGTAACCCTTAAGGAGATCTGGAACAAATTTTAGGAGTATTAGATTCATTTTTGGTAGTGCAGTCTCACAATCATGGGTTAGACATTAAAACTATAGAAGCCTTGACTTCAACAACATGGAATGATTATGCTGGGAAAACTTAAGTTAATGCAGAAATTTATATAGTACGACCATAACCACACATAGTTCAGGAGTCTATATGTATAACCACAGCCACAAGAATTACTCTAAATGAAAACAATTTAATCAACAACTCACACGAGTAAATATTGCATTACAGTTGATTCACTGTATATTATACCTCTGTCGTGTTTCCCAATATAGATTATGTCTCGAATATCGCTATGCAGAGACTAACAACAAACCTCAACAAAGAAATAAATTTACAACCCTTGTTTAAAACTTATGTACATCTAATGATTTGGTATGAGTCGTATGACAAGAATGCCAGGGTAATAACCCAACACCACTAGGTCTTTTCCAAATATTTCAAGATTTCTCTTATTAGACACCAGAATACCTTTCTGAGCAGGACCCGATTTAGATCCAGTGCCATTTTTCACTTCGACGTACAAAATACGCGAAGCATTTAGTTAGTCATGGAATATAGGTCTTACCGAACTCGAATTCTTTCTTTTATCAGACATACAATATAATTATTGGGTGTAATATTTTACTTATCTTCGATTTGCCATAGGTAGGCTTCCATTCTGAATAGCAACCGTTGTTAGACCGAAAGGGGAGGAGTGAACATGATCATGCTAATGGGTACCCTCACATCAAATAGGGCCCCATCATTAGTTACAATATCCAGTATAAAGAGATGGGTTTACAAGCAATGCGTTTTCATCAAAGTACAATAATTCCGAGATGAAATCGAGCAAACATTGAACAAAGGGCGAATTTCATACAACTATACAAAGGAATAGAGAAGTTGTAAAAATATATTAATATTAAACATGAGTTTCGTGAGCCTATACATGATGCATTCCCTCCTCCTGATGATCAAACCATGACCAAGACCATACAAGACCCGCAAACCATTCTTTGTGGAAAGATATAGGAATTTTAACCCGAGAGGTATCGCTAATTCGAGTTCCACATGAGGAAGCTATGAATGGTATCCATTCTCCTCAGTGGGATTATGGTTTTTAGTAAGGTCAGGGTACATTCAAAAGAACTCATCGAGGTGGGTAGAAAAATCCTGGATAAGGAAATTATATTTAGTCGTTATACAGAGAATACCCAAATACGACATATATCATTGTCAAAACTGAACATCTATCAGTTCACTAACCTCGAAAAAACTAAAATGCATTACAGTATGGCTTCTCCAAACAATGATACAACACAACACAAGTGGGAATGACAAGCATAAAGGCACACTGCTTATGAATAACCCTCATAATACTCAAGGAAACAAGAGAATGAAGGGTGGGAGTGCGACAAGAAGAGTTATCTACCCATACCGAGGAAAACCAGAATACCTCTGTTGAGTTTCAATAATGAGGAAGTAATTTAATAGCAGTCAAATGTTACAGTGAAAGCACGAATCTTACCAGGAGGTTGGATGAAAGATATTTCCTTCATCATGGAAGTTCCCCAGTTTTCCTTCGACAACATTTTGGAGTCATAGAGCCAAATCCTCTGTGAATCTACTCATTATAGAAATGAACCAGTATAACCCAAATAAAAACCTTACGGCGTAGATTAAATGTCGTTGGTACGAAGGAAGGGTTGACCGTGTGAAGAAGGGAACTTGGCACATCCACAGTGGACGAAGGGTCAGCTGATGGCCTCAACTCTCGTGCACATCAGGGTCCATTAATGGTCTGGTCAGGGTTTAACTCTTGACTCACTTGTTCCTGCCAGTTCAATTAATGGGTAATGGATGAAAGAAGCGCCTGTGTGTTTAAGGTAAGTTTTAACCCTAACTAACACAAGCCTTGTTAACGTAATATTTAGTTAGAATTTCATATGGAACAGATCGAGTCAACAAACAACTAGCACGGGTTGTTGGTTTTCAAATAATCATTACATCAATATTAAACCGGGAAGAACTTACCCTGACCACATCCTTATTAATTCAAAAATTTCATAGAGGGGTATAACCTTCCCCTTTACCTTTATTCTTGCTATATGACTCCTTTGATCAAGTGGTTAAGGTTACACATAGGGCTTGGGGATATAAGTCCCAAAATTCTTCATAGTGGTAAGCAAAATTATATGGATATATAATTTTTATATCGGTCTGAAAGTAAACATAGTCTACAGGACTACAAGTGAGTGGTTGAGTGTGGATTAAGCACAACTTGAAATAATGTTTCAAAGGTTAAATTGGGTATGAAATTTAATCAACGTGAGCCAGGACCCATTTTTCATTTAATGACGAACCCATTCAAAGGTGAATGCATAAAGTAAGAATTTATTTTTTTATTTGATAGTTTTTAGGTTTATTACATATGGTATTAGAGAATAGTTTACAACACTTTGCCTTGAACAGGGCCACACTAGAACTTTGGCATATATATATATATTATTATTGATGATAAACCAACAAAATTGCATTGTACAAACACATTTTTTTTTCGTGTCAATTATGGTAGCTCAAGACGATGTGGAAATCAGAATAGAAGGAAATCGAGTGCAGGGACCTCATGAAGATCCAAAACAGAATAGTGATGGAAGCTTTCCTACATAAGTACTAGAAACAATGAGGAATCTTATAGTTGAGCGGCAAGTCTTCAAAGAAGACAATGAGAAATTGAAGAAAGCACAACAAGAACAACAAGAGATAAATGAAGTTCTTCTATGCAATATAGTGACCAAGAAAATCCCAAAGGACGATAACCATGATGAAGAGGTTAGCAAAAGGGCCTCCAAGAATTCTTTGCCTAAAACAAAAAAAGGAGAGAGTTCGTCTGAAGGTACACCCTTAGCTGAGGACAAAACTAAAACAAAGAGGAAAAGAAAACAAATAGACCACATTGAAGGAGAATTTAAAACGATTAAACTAGCTACCTTTGATGGAGAATCCAGGATAGGAGAAGAAGTCGAAGCATGGTTGTTGGACATCAAAAAATACTTCCAAATCTACAATTATTCCAATAATATGAAGGTCAGAATGGCCATCTACAATCTGAAAGTGAATGCCATCATTTGGTGGCACAACCTGAAATTGGCCAAGAGCCTAAAGGAGAAATAGATAGAATGGTCCAACTTTAAGAAGTATTTCAAGAAACAATACCTTTATGAGAGCTATTACAAATGTAAAGATAAAGAATTTTATGAGTTATGACTCAGAAAAATGATGATGGAGGACCTCATAAATAAATTTATGGAACTACTAAGGTTCATACCATACATCTGAGAGGATAAGGTAAAAATCGAGCAGTTCTTAAGTTGTTAACCACAGTCCTACAGGGACAGAATTGAGTTTGACAACCCCAAATCCTTGAGTGAAGTATTCAAGAAAGCATGAATGTGCTATGACCAGTATAAACAGTGGGAAAAGTTTCCCAAAACCTGGAAGGATAAGAAACAAGATCAAATGAACCAACAGAAGAAGGGATACGAGCCAACTCCTTATCAGAATGCAGCAAAAGGTTTTCTGAGAAAGGATTATCACTCCAATTATCCGAATAGTCAAGGCAGTGATAAACCGGTAAACCTGGGGATGAAGAAGTTTGGGGACAGCCTCTGCGAGTCATTAAAGTGTTGGGAATGTGGAGAGACTCATCTAAGGAGGAACTGTACATGTTTAAATTCAACAAACAAAACTATTATTCATAATTTGCAGGAAGCCTCGACGGTGGGAGACATGGGCAAAAACCTGCATCGGATAAATGCAACCATAGATGGTCGACAAGCTGACCACCAGTCCTTGATGGTAGAGATCAAAGGTAAAATCAATAACTCTTGAATATTTGTCTTAATTGATCCTGGAGCTATGTTAAGTTATGTTACTCCTGATGTAGTAGAGTCGAACAAATTTAAGAAACTGAAGCATGCAAAACCATGGCTGGTACAACTAGCAATAGAAACTAAAAGGAAACTAGTTGAATTTATTTCGGATTTTGAGTTCATCCTAGACGGTCAAAATATAAGGACAAATCTGAACATCGTACCACTAGGATATTACGATATGATTATCTCGATGGACTGGTTGGAGTAGCACAAAGCAATACTAGATTGTTATACAAAGTTACTTAATTATAAAGACGATTTTGGCACTAATAGAACAACCCAAGGTATACCAAAACCTATATCAGTCAAACAAGTTTCAGCGATGCAACTCAAGAAATGTATGAGAAAGGGATGTCAAGTTTGTGCCATCCAAGTAACGAATCTGTTAGAGAAAGTAGATAAGCCAAAGTTAGAAGACTTTACTTTCCTATGTGATTTTAGGGACATGTTTGTGGATGATATAACAGAATTACCTCCTAGAAGGGAAATAGATTTCTCCATAGACCTACTACCGGGTTCAACCCCTATCTCAAAAGCACCTTACCGAATGAGTCTACCAGAATTGACAGAACTAAGAGTACAATTACAAGAATTGTTGGATAAAGAGTATATCAGACCGAGAATTTCACCATGGGGGGCACTAGTCCTCTTTGTGAAAAAGAAAGATGATACTCTAAGACTATGCATCGATTATAGACAATTGAACAAAATGACTATTAAGAACAAATACCCCTTACCGAGGATAAATAATTTGTTCGACCAAGTAGGTGGGGCTGAGATCTTTTCAAAGATGGATTTACGATCCGGTTATCATCAAGTTAGGATAAAGGAAGAGGACATAAACAAACAACTTTTAGAACAAGATATGGACACTAAAAATTTGTAGTCATACCTATCGGGCTCACTAACGCACCAACCACGTTTATGTGTCTGATGAATAATATTTTCAGCTAGTACTTAGACAAGTTCATAGTAGTATTTATCAAAGATATCCTGGTTTATTCGAAAATGGAGGAAGAACATGAGGAACACTTAAGAATATCTTTGCAAACGTTAAGTAAATTCAAACTGTATGCCAAGTTTGACAAGTGTGACTTTTATCAAAAGGAAATATAATATCTAGGACATGTAGTTTCAGCAGAAGGCATTGTTGTAGACCCGGAAAAGATAAAAGCCATTATGGAATGCCCAGTACCAAAGGATATCGCAGATATCCAGTCATTCATAGGAATCACCGGATGTTATCGCAATTTTATAGAAGTGTTTTCCAAGATAGCCTACCCTATCACGTCATTACAAAAGAAAGGTACCAAGTTTAACTGGTCGCAAAAGTGTCAAGATAGTTTTAACAAGCTGAAGGAATTATTGACAACTGCACCCATTTTGAAGGTAGCAGACCCAGACAAAGACTTCATAGTATGTGTTGATGCAAGTAAAGAAGGACTAGGTGGTGTCCTAACTCGAGAAGGACACGTGATTTGTTATGAGTCCCAGAAATTAAAAGAACATGAGTGAAATTATGTCACTCACGACTTAGAATTGGCAGCGATAATACACGCCTTAAAAATGTGGCGACACTACGTAATGGGAAGAAAAATTCTACTATTGACGGATAATAGCGGTGTGAAATATATGTTTATCCAACCAGAGCTCAATGAAAGGCAAGCTAGATGGCTAGCCTTCTTGAGAGAATTCAACCTTGAAGTCAGACATATCAAGGGAAAAGAAAATAAAGTAGCAGATGCTTTAAGAAGAAGAGTCCATGGGCTATTTCAGATAAATATCAACAGGGAAGAAAGTGATCTAGAACAAATAATGAGGACAACATGTATTAACGATGGAAATTAAACTAAGATGATGGCAGAATTACAAAACAATATCACAAACTCAGATAAAACAGATCTAAGTATCGACACGAAGGGAATATTACGATTTAAAAATAGACTTTACATACGAGATTCAACAGAATTAAAAGTAACAGTCTTGGACAAAGTTCATAAGAAGTCGTACTCTGGCCATCCAGGTTACCAGAAAACAATAACAACACTTAGAAAACTATTTTACTGGCCTAATATGAAGGGTGAAATAGCGGAATACTTGGCTAGGTTCCAACATTGTCAGCAAGTTATGGTTGAGCACAAGAATCCGATCGACCTATTACAGCCATTACCAGTACCGGAATGGAGATGGCAGACCATATCACTAGACTTTATAACAGGTTTGCCTAAAACTCATAAACAGAATGATTCTATCATGGTTGTAATCGATAAACTCAATAAGTCTGCACACTTTATTCCTATAAAGTCTACTTTTAAAACTATAAACATTGCTTAAATATTCATGAAAGAAATTTTTAGACTGCATGGTATTCCTAAAATGGTGATTTCAGATAGAGACGTAAAATTCACATCCGACTTTTGGAAGGAATTGTTTGCAGGGTTAAATACTAATTTGAATTTCAGTATGAGTTATCAAAATCAAACGGATGGACAGACCGAGAGGCCAAACCAAATCATGGAGGATATGCTCCACATGTACGTAAGAACAAAACTAAACAAGTGGGAAGACTATCTCCACTTGGTAGAATTTCCTTATAACAATGGGTACCAAACTTCGGCCAAGTTGAGCGCTTTTGAAATACTGTACAACAAAAAGTGTACGACTCTAATTAGCTGGGATAACCTGGCTGACAGGCTCATGGTTGGACTAGAGATGCTCCAAGAAATGGAGAACATGGTGAGAAAAGTACAACATAACTTGAAAGAAGCACAGGACAGACAAAAGAGCTATGCAGATCAAAAAAGAAGACACTTGGAATTCCAAGTGGGGGACCATGTTTATTTGAAGGTCAAATCCCAAAAAAGATCATTGAAGTTAGGAAACTATGCCATGTTGGCACCCAGGTTTTGTGGGCCCTTTGAGATATTAACTCAAATTGGACCCGTAGCATATCAACTCGCACTCCCAGCTAATCTAGGAATTCATAATGTATTTCATGTTTCTTTGTTAAAAACATATATTCATGACCCTACTCATATGGTTGATTGGAACTTGGTGTATGTGGAACCTGAAGGTGAGTTCCAGGTGGAACCCCTGTGTATTCTGGACTGGAGATAAATAGCACTTTGGAATAGAGTCGTCGCTCAGGTAAAGGTGCAATGGAAGCACTTTAGTCTTGAGGAGGCCACTTGGGAGTTATAGGGAGATCTACGAAGATCTCATCCAATCCTGTTACAAGAAAGGAACAAACACTGAGGACAATGTTTTATTGAAGGGGGAAAGGATGTGACATCCCAAAATAAAGTATTTTTGAAATTTAAATTTGTTGGAAACTTATTCCGTTTTTAGTAAATTCGAATTTGGAAATATTTTTCCTTTTATGGCAATTCCGAATTTTGAATTTAATAATTGTAATTAATTATTATGACTGTTGGGCAGAGATCTGATTTGACCCAACTAACTATTTGACTATGACACTTGTATGAAAACAAAATATTTTATATTGATTGCACGAGGACAAATGGAACAACCATGTTAAAAATCCGCTGACCATGACTCCATGAGTGGGGAACCTATTGTAACTACCTCTGGGATGATTATTATAAGTGGAAAATCATAGATTCGACCATTGGCAGCCCCTCGAAATCAGGGATTTAGAAAGATGTGAAAATTCCCAAGGGAGGGAAAAGACCTAGGCAAAAGGATTTCTTTTATGGATAAATAACATATGTGAAGAGGCAGGACACTGCCAAGTATGTTGGGAAAGGAGATTATAGATTTTTTCCTTGCTTTTATGAACACTACGGAGTGAGTGTGAGGTAAGAGGAATCTGTGGAAAGTGAAGAACATTGTTGAGCATGAGTCTTCCAAATTCTCCCTCATGGATTCATGGTCGGTCTAGGGGGTGAATCGGGCAAGTGTTTTGGCTGCCTTATTCTACGGTTGGGAGGAACATGGTTATTCCCTTTATCTTCCTACGAGCTGGTTCAGATATGTAAACCTTTCCCTGCTCTATTCTTGGATGTTTTGTGTGTAACTGATATTATGCATCTAATTGTACTAAATTGAAATAATTTTTCCATGGATGACATCTATTTATGGTATGAAATTTATAATCACAGTCTAAATTCTGGATTGGTCCCTCCCGAAATCTAGAATACTAGG
>ML795649.1:33812-58999 GCA_009831015.1 Picea engelmannii
TTCAGATTTAGTTCATTTCAGTGTGTTAGAACTTGCATACGAGGTAGCTTAACGTTCATAGATTTAGTTGTTTTAGTGTGTTAACATTTGCTTACATGGACAGTATACCTACAGCTCATAGTGTGTCATCGATTTAGTTGTTATAGAATCGTGTTTATTTATTCTTCACTTGAATCGTGCCAGCATACTGTTATCTTTTATATTGATGAGTATTGAATGCATAACTGATGCCTGTAGGGTTTAAGAGTATGAACATGGTTTGTTTGGCTTTTCATTTTCTATTTGAGCATAACTTAGAGTGTGAATGAACTTGCCTTGTTAGACAGTTAGTTATCCTGCTTACTTAGGACAGTTAGATTACAGTTAAATCAAAGGGGAGCTCCTGGTACCAGTAAGTAGGAAAGTACTCTGTTTTCCTGTAGACAGCTCTAGATTCATTTTTGATGATCAGATGGAATGCATTTTTGAAAATACTTTTTATGTCATGAGTTGAACATAAATGATGATGGTAGATGATCAGACATAGAAGTAAAATAATCTTGTGGAACCACACTCTTGAATAGAAATAGTAGTACCAGCATTTGAGCACAAGACTGTTTTTCTGTTGATGACTTAAATAGGAAATGCTCAGTTTCAAGATAGTTATTAAAATTCAAGTTCTCAGAATAGGTGTGTGTTTTCTTCTTAGGATAGCATTCAGATAGAGACTAGATGCTTACCTGCACATACTGTGTATCAGCTCAAAGTTTACCAACCCTGGTTTGACAATTTAGTGTTTCAGGTCACTTAAAAGATTCAATTTAGCAGCCTGACAGTAGTCGAGGGATGCATCGACTACTTCTACCTCGACGCTCACGGTCTTCCCTCCTAACTTCATGGGGAAAGAGGGAATGATACCATGTGGTCAGAATGAATGACCGTCAAAAGAAGTCCGAAGAGTAGGTGCTGGAGACAAAATGGGCTGGCCAATGGCCTTCCAACATGCCAATGACATAACGCATGTTGAGGCACCCTCATCAACCACCGTGCGGAAAATATTTCGAGTAACAGTTTTTGTGGGGTGAGCCAGTACTATCTGAAACGCTACGTGGTAAGGCAGATGAGGTTTTATGTCAGTTGTATCCATCATGATGGTACCCAGATTATAAGTCTTGGTAGATCCTAAAGCGGTTAACAAAGCTTTCCTCTGGGAATGGTAGCTTTGGAGGACCTCCAAAGCAAACATTGCACAAGGGGTTTGAGACAAATCCTCCACCATAGAATAGTTCTGGGCGGCCCTTGCCTTTGGGTTGTGAGAAGCTTTTTTTAACGCACCTTTTGGGATGCGTGTCATTGTTTGACCCAAAGTCTTCTCAATCTGTAGAGGAAGAGATGGGAGTTCGACTTCTTTTCCCTTCTCAGAAGTGCTTGGTTTACTCTATTCATGCACTTTAGTCGATATAAAAGCATCACCCTTCATCATATACACATTCACCGATACGGGATTGTTCGAAGACGAAGAGGGTCCTTGACTGCCCCCTTTCATTCTTGTAGAGGCTTGGGTTAGGTTTTGCCCATGCTGAAATGGATTGGTTAACATAGCAGGATGTTGCTGTGTCACAAATGTTTGGGCCTCTGCAAGACGAGGACATTGGTGGGTCAGGTGGTATTCCGCGCATAGTTTGCATGGATACATCACCTTCTGTTTCTCAGTGTTTCCCCCGCCAACATTATTAGTGGATTTCTTATCCCCCTTACCCTTCTTTTGTTGTTTTTTCTTTCCTTCAGGCTACTGGGTGGCCTTTGGATTTGTTGATTGCACTATGTGTACATCTGACATTTTAGTAGGGGGAGTATCCAAAACACTAGTTTGGCTGGCCGTTGTGTGTTGTATAGACAATTGTTGCAACTACTTCGTCAGTTGCTCAACGGGATTTATTTGTGCTGAACCAACAATACCATTGGCATGTGGTCCAACTCTCTGTCTGGTTTTATCAAGTATTGAATGTGGCGCATCTGGAATTATCTCATATAATAAACCGGACTGAGAATAGATGAGCTCAAGATGTTGAGCTCTCATGATGGCGTCTTCTTCGGAAAACACTCCTGATGTCGCGACATCTTTGGATAACTGTGGGACCAAAGACTTAAGGAACCACTCGAGAAAGAATGTTGGTGGGATTGGCACCTTAATTAAACTCTTCTAGTGTCTCCATTCTCGGATGTGATCAGAGATATGGTCTGCTTTTGTCTATGCGAAATTGGCCAACAATTATGTGCCAACGTCGTATCTCACAGGTAATTGGAAATGGTTTAGGAAGGCCATTGCCAATTCTCTAAAGGAAGAGTATCTTGAGCGGTCGAGATCAATGTACCATTTCACAGCACTCCCAATGAGAGTACATTGAAACAATTGCAAATGTATTGAGTCATCTTTCAACGAGTTAGATGAGCACCAAAGGTGGAAGGTAGTCACATGATCGCTTGGATCTTCGTTCGGCTTGGCTTCGAAATTTGGTATGTGCGAAGGCAACTTTGCCGGCATAGGGGGCCAACATGGATCATGACAGATAGGGTCATTCAAAAACCTTGTAAAGTCTGAAAAATGCAAGGTTGCCACGAAAGGTAGTTTGGGTTATTGGTGATAACCTGGGAAAAAGGGACCTGGAGTTTGACTAGCACCAAGTTGCCAGGAAAAGTTCGGCTACTGGCCTGGGTTCTGGTAAAAACCATGGCCATGACCAGCATACAAATTCTATGTGTGAGGAGACATCATTGTTTGATTCCCAAAATAGGACGTAGATGGATGGGCATGCATTACATTCGGAGGACTTTGGGAAGGGTTCCCCCATACCGATCCTGTGGGGATAGGCATAGTACCTTGTTTGGGGTTCCATTGATTGTGGAAAGAATTGCCCCAGATCGACATTCCTGACGAGGGAATAGATCCCTGCCAAGAATTCCAAGGCCCTAATGTGGAAGAAGTTCCTGGGTTTTCCCCCTGTGCAGGAATAGTACCCTGCATAGGAATAGGTTGTCCAAAACTGGGATTGCCCCCAGTTGGGAAAGAAACTAACGAAAAGGTGTTATTACCAAATGCACTGAACAAAGAAAATGATGTCGAACCTACCGTCATATTATGCAAAGGAGGTCCTTGACTCCCTGCTCCAAATAAACTATGGTGTGTAGGTGGCCCGGTGGATTACTAATGCGTTCCACTGAGCGAAGGGGACGAAGGAGGTATATGACCTCCCCCATAAGGGAAAGTGTTAAAAGGAGATGAAGTGCTCCCCATGTGGCCTTGCATAGGAGTATTAGAGATCCCTGCCCCCAGACCTAAAGTCTATGAAGTGGAGTAGGAAAGTACAAGACTTGTACCTGAGCTAGGCATGTCGTATGAGAGTGGAGGGCCTGTCGAACTTGGTGTGAAAGGGGTTGTGGCCGCCACCATAGATGAGATCATACCACTATGTGAGGTAGAGGCGGTCAAGACCATGGTGGCTTGGACTAGTGATGGTGGGTTAGGAGGTGGAAACTCTCCTGTGGTGACAACCATAGTGGGAATTGAAGAATTCCCAGAGGGAGTGACAACATTTCTTTCCATTGCTGTGTGCGACATTGTCTAGCACTCGTAAGGGTGAATCGATATGATGATGGGTGCCGAAATATCACTGTTTTGATTTTCAGGTGGACCATGATCTTTCCCTCCAAATTCTAAAATGGTTGTTTCCTCCGGATGTTGGTCGGGCACAATTTCTTGTGATCCGGTCGCTTCAAAATACCCTTGTTGGTCTAGCTTTCACCTTAGTGGTGGTGGGGGTGGCTCTAGTGTAATCGGTGATAGGCCCAGAAGCCTTCGTGATTAGTGGAGGTCATGATCCTCCACTTTGTGAGAAGATCAAATACACTCTAGGGTTTTCTATTCATTCAAAAAAACAACACACACTAAAAAAAGTCCCTACAAGATAAAACAAGAAAACACTAAACTAATTGGAAGAACAGTTGCAACAACCAACACTAGAGAAACTTACAAGTGCAAGTGCAACTCGAACATGAAAGCACCCTTTGGGTATACTCTACAAAGCGTGGCTCTATGTCTATCCTAGGTACCATGGTATACCCCCGCAATCACTTGTGTATGTCCCTAAAAAGATAGGCAACTAGGTTGCCAGCGCGCAAACAATCACCAGGCGGGTACAGTCGAAAGTCGGGTAGACCACAATGAGCAGGGTATCAAGCTTGAAACCTGTCAAGGGTATCGAAAGCAAGTGGTTCAGAAGACAACTGAGGACCTCAAACAGATTCGAGACCCATGAAGCTCCGTGGCAAATGTAATCGATGGAATCCCAAGACAAGCCCTCTATATGTGTTCTCCACTACAATTGGTCCATCTTTGGAGGGCTTATCTCTGCTACCTTTCCACATGCAACCTTGTGTTTATCCCCTGTGTTAGAGGGGGGTCACGGATAAATTTCATGATACTGGACGTTGACACTCCCTAACTCAGACTCCAATGTTTGATTTTAATGGCCTTGAAGAGTTTCCTCTCCAACCTAATTCAAGGCCCTAACCCTAAACTAGTTGGTTGACCCTACAAACATAAAAAGTCTAATGAATTTTAGATTTAGCGTTGATTTTTATGGCTTGTCTTAAGTCAAAGGTTATGAAAGTAAAACTAGTGATGTTTGAAAGACGAAAGAAAAATAAACAGAAAGATGGAAGCAAAAACCTTTACTTCACTCAACTCTTAAACAACTTTTCAAACTTAAATTTTTTTCTAAGATCTTTGAACAACAAACTCAAAGAAGGATTTCACTCGACTACGAGCTACTTATGATCTAAGTAAACTATCAATAACTTATGAAAGCAAAGACTTTTCCCTGGTTACTAATGCAAAACAACACTTTTTAACCAACAAAGAAATAAAAGATTTTTTTTTATTTGAATTCTCAAAAAGAAAAAAGGAAAAATATCAACAAGTCAAAACCAAGAAAACTTCTGGCCTAAGCACAAATCGCAAAGAGTCACTTTAAAAATCACACTTATCTAAAAACCCTATAAAAGAAAACTTTTGAGGAAAACTTCTAAATAAAAAAAGAAAGCTATTGTTGTGATCAAACCTAAGTTACTGACCGCTATGACAGAGACCCAAACCCGAGAGGTATAACTCTTGTCTAAAGAAAGGATGACTACCTTACCTTCAACAAAAATTCTCTCCACAAGCACACTGCTGACAGTTCCATAACAAGCGTGTGCACGCGAGTTGTGTAAAGTCAGAGCGCGTGTACACGCATGCTGGCCTTATATAGGCCACGAGTATATCTGAAACTCTGAGACAAATGAAAATCCAAGAAAGCCAGCCCAGGTAGAGACTACTGGTACTGAGAACCAGAATCTCTTGAATACTTAGACACTTGCTTTAACAGAAAAAAGAAAACAATTCAATGAAAAATTGATAGACAAACCAATCCGAGGTGAAACCTAAGCTATAGACTACAAACAACAAAGACTAGAAAGAGTTCCAGAAAACCCCTGAGAAGGACTAATTCTAACAGGGAAGAGGATGACTGCCTCTTTAAAAGAAATTTTCTAGAATCATACATGCTACTGACACTTCCTTAGCTAATGTGTACATGCGGACTTTGATAATGAAGGGAGCAGGTACACGTGTGCAGACCTTATATAGGCCGCGTATACCTATGTGGGTCTCGAAAAAAAAATACATTCAAGCAAAGAAACATAGATAACTGGTATGGAAGACCAAAATCTCGGTTAGCTTAGACTTTTGCTGAAACTTTAAAAACAGGAAATGAAACCAGTTCTTAAAAATACCCCCAAAAAAATTCCCAGAAACCCTAGACTATCACCAGTATGGTCGCCAATTCTGTTGTGAGTGGGAAATACCTCTATAGACTAGCACTTACGTTTTAATTATGCATGCGTAAAAGACCTAAATATTTCTACTTTCTACCGTCGTCCCAGACCTAATCCCCATTATTCTTAAGCAAATACATAGTTAAGAAAATCAAGTGAGCATACCTTATTTCGGGTGTTTGATATCGATCCTTCCTCATGCTTGATCACTCTTTGACTGCAACTCTCCTCCTAAGGATGACCTACATTCACACAAGACAAATAACAAACTCCACATGCATTTGATATATATATTAATGGATTAGAGATTCAATAAACAAGTATGCAATAAACCATGAAAACCTCATATGGTGGGACGGGAAAAGTACTTCTTTATTATTAACTTCAACAAATCAACTTAAAATGATGAATCCGGCCACTGCTCCACAAACCTGGTCCTAGGCTCCTCTTCAACTGTACTCCAACTTCTTTTATCTATCTTTCTCTTTGCACAAGGATGGCTAAAGGGTTGGGACAAAGGGAATGCGCAATCAGGTATAGTTTCTTTACTATGATTCTCCTCTTCCAAATGGGACCCCTAACCCTTCTTTTATAGGCTAGAAGAAGCTAGGTATTTTGTCAAATCCTCGGCCATGCATGGTCGAAAGGTTTAGTTAACTCACCCAAATCTGTGTGTTCTGTCAGCAACTTTCCTTTTTTCATATTTTTGTAGGTACACGCGGGCTGTTTTGGGTCAGCTAGTGTGTACACATGTGCAATAATTGAGCAGGGCACGTGGGCCTTTGTAAAAGAGGTTTTTAAGAAGAGTTTTTCAGCAGTGCTTTGGCAAAGAAGGAATCTAATATGGCCTGATGCTAGGTAAGCATGTCTGGTGCTTAGGGTTATAACAATGTGGTTGGAAGGGTTGGACCTTTTTAACCAGTCTAGCTACATGAGGTGCCTGTGTGCAGATGGAATCTTTACACTTTGGTGCAATCTTGTCGACCTGCTTCTGTTGAAAAGAAGGTGTTTGGGCTGAGGTTGTAGTGGTTGCAGTATCCTTATGTTCACCCTTTGAACAGATTGTGAAGAATATGAATTTTTTAGTATCAAATACTACCTTGCGACAATGTTTAGGTGGGACAGTAGTTGGAACTACCTCTAGTATTCTATAGAGATGACCCCCCAAAGTAACAATGACACTACGAGGTCAAGAATCATAAACAACATGGAGCTTCCACATTTATGGTTTCCCCAAGAGAACATCACAGACATCCAATGGGGCAACATCATATAATACCTCATCTTTGAAGGGATGGATGCCATATGACAATTGACACTCCTGTTGGACACGAAGATCTCATCCTTGGCGAAGCCACCCGATGTTGTATGGCTGTGAGTGTGGTGTTGTCGACAATCCCAATTGTTTGACGACCTCTTCTGAGATGAAGTTCTTTTGTATTCCACTATCAACAATAAAATGCAGCAGGGTCCCCTTCACCCACATTTGTGAATGAAAAAGGCTCTCCCCCTCTTTAGGATCTATTGGTTCTTCTGGTTGAATTGATGCGGTCGTGACAATAGAAGTGGGGTCTACATTGATGATCTGTCTTTTACCAATATTTTCATAATCAGATTCTAAGTCAGGTTTCAACTCCTTGTCTTTGATCTCGGCCACCAATGACTGTTTTGAGTGACATTCCTCAGTGTTGTGCTAGGGGAGTTTGTGTAAATCACACCATTTTTCAGTGTCCTTCTTTGTCTTTCTGTGACCCTTCTTTTCCTGTGGCTTGGACTGGTTTTCGGGAGACTGTTTGTTAGGGCCATCTTTATCATACTTTGGTTGTTACATATTTGCATACCCAAACTACCGTTTGTTTTGTTGCTTAAATTTCTGCTTGATTTTAAAATCATATCGATAAGAAACACCGAGTTATGAGATGTCCATAAAATCCATTCCAGTTTGGATGTATCTCTGTAGAGACCCATGGTATTTCATAACCAAATGTCGTTCAAAGTATTTGATACCCAGCTTGGTGCGCAAGGTATGGAAGGTATTGGTCAACTCTGGAACTGCTTGGCCCCTCTCTTTCCACAGTGTGGTCCATCTCATGTACTGGTCCTCATAGTTTCCAACAGGGTAATACTGTTCCTTTACCGCATCCACAAAAAAATCCCAAGTGGGCTCGGCCCCATATATTCCAGAATCCTCTGTAAAAATTTGCTCCCAGTAAGTTCCTCACCAATGTTTGACATGGGGGAGAACTTTAAGGAGTGTGAAGGTGATCTTTTCCCTGTCGGAAAAATTATGAACAGAGAAATAACCTTCTAACATATTTAACCATTTGTCAAGAGCATCTGCATCTATCTAACCTTCAAATACAGGAATATAAAAATTAACATGTACCTTGAAAGGAGAGGTGCTTCCAAAGTGGTTGTTTGATGAATATGCACATGTTTCTATCAGCAGGCGTTGAAGGATGTGGGAAAAATTCTCCATCATTTCGTCCCTCTGTCGCGTGAGATCTTGCTCAAGCAATAGATTGATAGGATTGCCTACTCCATCATTTTTATTTTCCTCTGCCATGGAGGGTTTCTTTGGCATGTGTGAGAGATTGTCTTCAAGAGAGACAAGCTTGAGACCCAACTTTCTATACTCAAACCTCGTCAGGGACATGCATTGAAAAAACTATCAAGAGCAGCCTGCTTTTATACCACTGAGCCAGATTATTTTCGGCATGAAATGAGAGCGAAGATATAATAAAGAAATGCATAAAGATATTGTCAATATCCAATAATATAACATAAATTTATCAGAGATGCAACCATAAACACAAAGATATAGTAATACATGATTTCTATTAATGAAAGAAATGTACAAACTGTAAAAATATAGAGTGAAAGACTCGCTAGAATGGTGGCATCTTATCTCTGAGAAGAGGTGTAACAACTTCACATTATCAAGAACATGGTTACAATGAGGCTCTGAAGGAATTTTTTCAATAAAAAGTAATGTCAAAAACCCTAGACATCCAAAAACCTAACCCTGGGAGATGAAGCACCAAAAGTCATGTGGGCCCTGATTGGATAAGTTGGGACATCAATTTCCTGAGGTCGTAACTTTGGCATACTATCTTTGTTTGACACATATGATACATTGTTAGAAATATCTATCTGAGGACTACAACTACTGGTAGAAAATTTTATGATGATCATGAAGTTATTTTCTGACTGGTAGATGCCCAAAAAACATCATTTATGGCCTCAAAATGGCTCCCAAAGTTTAGGACTTGAAAAACTACCAAAAATAGTAAATTATCAAAATTTCCAGAAAATTGTTTTGAGCCAGTTGGAAAAGGTGGGTGGCCACCTATATCCACCTGGATAACATATAATTCAATCTCAATTAAGAAACATCTTGCGATAGACATTGAAATGAGAATGCCACTCTCTTTCAACTCAAAGGGGGGAGTATAATGATAAAAATTTCCTACACCTTAATGGGGGGAGCATTGGGGGGAGTAAATGAATGCTATGAAAAAAGTTAGTGGTAATGTTAGGGTCCTAATCCGCACATAGGTAGAACAATATATTCAGATGTAATAAAGGTCAATATTAGTAAGGCCTTGCAATAAAATACAATAAGTCGAATGTAAGAAGACCTAATAGAAGCTTCCGCTTCTAGAAGGATCTTCCTCTATATGCTTCTTTTGATAGACATATTTAGTATAAAATAGGAGTCGAGGGTATGAGAACCCTATCTTGGAGATTATTGTAATAGATCTCTTCTTGACTGGAGGTTTCCCCCTCGAATAGGCCCATGAACATTTCTCTCAGAATCAAAGTGTTATTTATGTTGTTATTCTTATATCATTTCAGTGTTATTGTGGTGATTTTTCTAGTTATATTGTTGTTATTCTGCCATTTATAGCATTTTATTTATGTTATGCATACTTTTTATATTTGGTATATTACAAGTGGTATCAGAGCACTTTCCTTGGCAGAAATTGTGGATAAATTGGTTTTCAGGGTAGAGACGTATTCTGGCATCTTTAATCCACAAAGATATATCGTTACGCGCATGAACCCGTGGTTGAGGGATTCATACACACAAGAAATACAAGTAGTTCTTAAGCACAAATCTGTTGGCCACCCTTGTAACCCCTATTGTAACCCCTATTGGTACCCCTGCAATATTGGGTTGAGTACTACTATTGGACCCTGCACATATATCAGAGAGCTATAGCATAGGGAAAACCCTTGTCTGTAGAATCCTTGAATACGTAACCCTTGGGGACAGAAACATAAACAAATTAAAAAAGACAAGATCTATTGTCACACAACTGTGTTCAGGTTGCCAAGTAACTACACATTTCTTTCTGGTTAAGAATTTGGGAATTTCATCACTGTAGTATTCTTCAGATCGGAGTATAACTTTGCAGGTGTAAAAAAAAAAAAATGTA
Source organism: Picea engelmannii (assembly GCA_009831015.1). Classification (NCBI taxonomy): domain Eukaryota; kingdom Viridiplantae; phylum Streptophyta; class Pinopsida; order Pinales; family Pinaceae; genus Picea; species Picea engelmannii. Next base: position 44,108 of record ML795649.1, read on the forward strand.
TGGAAATTTGTTCACCATTATTGGAGACCTATTCCATTGGATTCATCTCTTCGCCCTTATCACATTCATACATATCATTTTTCGGAAAAAAAAAATTGACCCCACCCACCCCTTTTCGGTTCCCTCATCCTCATGGCCCATACCCATAGCCAAGACTTGGAAGCTCACTTCAATACCTTGCAATCTAGTCTCACCGAGACCCAACAAGAAGTGAAACAACTAAGTGCCAATGTTGTCACCATCAATACAACCATGTAGTCCTCAATGGAGGAAATCAAACAAGACCTGACCACCCAGCTTGAATCTATCTTTTCGACACTCTACACCAAGATGCATATCCCTACAGATAACCCTTCCTCTAACTCACCTCCACATACTGAAGGTGAACATTCCTCTCATTCCCATAACTTTCAACACCATCACTTTCAACGTGACCTACGCCTTCCGTGGGTGGATATGACTAAATTTGATGGCTCAGACCCCACTGGTTGGGTAACCCAAATGGAACATTATTTCTCTTTATACGACATTATAGATGACTTGGCCAAACTCTGGTATGGTGTTCTCCATATAGATCAAGAATGTTGGCAATGGTGGCAATGGAGAAAAACTTCCCGTCAAGGGTATATTGCTTGGACACACTTTGTGGCATAGCTTTATGATTGCTTTGACATTGACACCAACCATTTGGGCCATTTGACAAAGTTGAGACAATCAAGAAAAGTGGAATACTTTATAGTTGCCTTTGAGTGCCTGGCTTTTCGGACAGAGGGCATGTCTGATGCCTTTTTCCGAGAGTGTTTTATCAGTGGCCTCAAGGATGAGATTCAGGCCCATGTCCTCATATCTAGGCCTCAGAGTTGGACGGAGGCTACTAAAAGAGATAAAGAAGCACAACAAGTTGTATCTTCTCAAAACTAGAAACCCTCCTTTATCCCTCTCCCTAAACTAGTAAATCCCACTACTCCCTTCACTCCACTAAAAATCCAAAAATTGACCAGGGCTGAAATGGTTGAATGCCAAGTCAAAGGCCTTTGTTATAATTGTGATGACAAATATTTCCCGGGCCACAAGCGTAAGGAACAAAATCTTTTTATGGCCATCTCTGAGGATATTTCAGAAGAGGATGTTGAAAATCCCCTTATGTATGAGTCACCTGAAACCACTAACATAACCCCTCCCTCAGACACTCCTGAAGCAAAACTAGTCATTTCCCTCAATGCTCTCACTGGATTCTCCACTCCCCAAACCCTCAAGCTAATAGGTTACATCAAGCATCGAAAGGTCATCATTCTGGTTGATAGTGGAAGCACCCATAATTTTATTCATCACCACATTTCCCAAGAAACTCATTGCTACATCCATGCCATCAATAATTTCCAAATCATGATTGCCAATGGTGGCTCCATGAAATGTGGAGGGCATTGGGAAAATGTGCGTCTCCAAATTGGTGACTACCACCTGAAATATCATATGTTTTCTATCGACATGGGCAGTTGTGACATTGTTTTGGGTACAAACTGACTAAGGACTTTGGGTCCCATTCTCATGGATTTTAAGTAATTAACCATGCAATTTGACCAGGAGGGCCACCAATATAAGTTCCACGGTATCACCACCAGTTCACCTGAGATCATTAGTTCCCATTGCAAGGAAAATCTACTCAAAAAAGGTCATTCTGGTGTTATTTCCCAACTCCATGTCATACAAGCAATAGAGACACCCTCGGTGCTGTAAGACCTCCAAGCCATCCTTTCTAAACATCAAGTGGTATTTTCCACTCTCGAGGGACTCCTTCCTTCCCATGGTGTTCATGATCATTCCATTCCCCTTGTACCCAGAAGCCTTCCTCCTAATATATGTCCGTATCGCCACCCCTTTTCTCAAAAAAATGAAATTGAGAAAATGGTCCAAGAACTCCTTAATGCAGGCGCTATCCGCCCTAGTACGATCCCCTACTCTTCTCCTGTGGTCATGGTCCTGAAGAAAGAAGGTTCTTGGTGAATGTGTCTTGACTTCCGTGCCCTCAACAAACTTATCATTAAAGACAAATTTCCCATTCCTGTCATTGATGACCTCCTGGATGAATTGAGTGGCACCCAATTATTTACTAAACTTGATCTCCATTCTGGCTACCACCAGATATTTATCAAAGAGACTGACATTCCCAAGACTACCTTTAGAACTCATGAGGGCCACTATGAGTTTTTGGTCATGCCCTTTGGTTTGTGTAATGTCCCCCCCATCTTCCAAAGCCTCATGAATCATGTCTTCTATCCTTTAATATGTCATTTTGTCTTAGTTTTCTTTCATGATATCCTCATCTATAGCAAAATCTAGACAGACCATCTTGCTCATGTGGATCGAGTTATCCATCTACTCTCTCGGCACCAACTTTTCCTGAAACATTCTAAATGTTCTTTGGGCACCTCAGAAGTAGATTACTTGGGTCATCTGGTTGGAAAGGACGGCGTCAGGGTGGATCCTAAAAATATTGAATCTATGCAAGACTAGCCTCACCCAAAGACTCTCAAAAGCTTGCATGGATTTCTGAGCTTAACAGGTTATTATCGCAAGTTTGTTAATAATTATGGAAAGATTGCAGCACCTCTCACCTCTCTCCTAAAAAAGAACTCTTTCACTTGGACTCCAGCCGCTACTCAAGCTTTTCAAACCTTGAAGATGGCCATGTGCACCACTCCAGTCCTGGCCCTTCCTAATTTCAAAAAGACCTTTGTCTTGGAATCTGATGGTTCAGGGAAAGGAATTGGCGTTGTCCTTATGTAAGAGGGTTGGCCTTTGGCCTTTACCAGCAAGCAACTATCTGAAAGAAATCTAGGAAAATCAATCTATTAAAAGGAAATGTTGGCTATTCTTCATGTTGTTGATCTGTGGCACCCTTATCTATTGGGGAAACACTTCCAAATTAAGACAACCCATCAAAGCCTCAGTATGTTTTGGAACAACGCATTTCCTCCCCAAAGCAACAAAAATGGGTGACTAAGCTCTTTGGATATGATTATGAGATCATTTACAAGAAAGGCAAAGACAATGTGTTTGTGGATGCACTTTCCCGAAAATATGAAGATGAAGGATCCATTTTTTCTCTTTCCTTCATTGTGCCAAATTGTCTCCAAAGCGTTCACCATGAATGGCTACAAGATCCCAAGAGTTTGCATCTGATCCAGCAATTGCAGTCCAATGCTTCAGCTTCCCCAGGGTACTCTTGGATCCATGATGAGCTTCAATATGAAGGTCATTCATATTTAAGTAAATAATCAAATCTTAAATCCATGGTACTTTCTGAGCTTCATGCTACACCCACAGTGGGGCACTCTAGGTTCACCAAAACCTATGATAGGGTCAAACGTTCTTTTTTTGGGGATGGTATGAAGCATGGCATTCGTAATTTTGTCATTGAATGTAATGTGTGTCAATGCAACAAGGGAGAAACAGTCAAATCTTTGGGCACACTAAAAACGCTTCTGATTCCACTTGTTTTTTGGAGGGATATCTCTATGGATTTTATTACAGTCTTACCCAAATTGGGAAATAAATCAATCATCATGGTGGTTGTTGATCGTCTTTCCAAGTATGCTCATTTTTGTGCTCTTCAACACCCATTTACAGCATCCACGGTGGCTCAAATTTTCATGGATCAAGTCTTCAAGCTTCATGGCATGCCACACTCTATTATTTTTTATCATGACCCAACTTTCACAAGCAATTTTTGGCAAGAACTGTTCAAGCTACAAGGCACCCAATTGCATCTTAGCACAACTTATCATCCCCAGACTGATGGTCAAATAAAAGTTTTCAACAAGTGTTTGGAAACATATTTGAGGTGTTTTTCCTCGGAAAAGAAAAATTAGTGGGCTCAATGGTTACCTCTATTTGAATCATGGTACAACACTTCATACCATACAGCTACATGCATGACTCCTTTTGAAGTAGTATATGGACAGAAGCTACCTTCAGTTCTCTCATACTTACCTGGTGTCTCGAAGGTCCAGGTGGTTGACCAAACACTTACAGTCCGAGAGGCTATTCTCTGTACCCTCAAAGAGAATTTGGTCATGGCACAAAATCATATGAAGCAACAAGAAGATCAAGATCACTCTGAACGTCAATTTGCAGAAGGGGATCAGGTGTTTCTTCTACTACAACCTTACAAGCAAAATTCCCTCAAGGCCAAGCATTGTCATAAGCTAGCGCCCAAATTTTATGGTCCTTATACTATTCTCAAGCATGTGGGACAGGTGGCCTATCAGTTAGCTTTGCCCATTCATTTGAAGCTACATCTTGTTTTTCATGTTTCATGCTTAAAGAAGGTGATTGAAACTAAGTGTCAAATTCAAACCAACCTTCCCAAGTTAGATGAAGAAGGATCCATTTAGCTACAACCACAAGAATTTTTGGACCAGCGTGAGCGTTGCCTGTGTCAAAGAACTATCAAGGAAGTGTTAGTCCAGTGGAAAGATACAAGTCTAGCAGATGCCATTTGGGAACCAACTACCATTCTGCAGCAATTTCCACATCTCAAGCCTTGAGTACAAGGTTGTTTTTAAGGGGGAGGACATGTTAGGGTCCTAACCCACACATAGGTAGAAAAATATATTTGCATGTAATAAAGGTCAATATTAATAAGGCCTTACAATAAAATAGAATAAGTAAAATGTAAGAATACCTAATAGAAGCTTCCACTTCTAGAAGGATCTTCCTCTAGATTCTCCTTTTGATAGACATATTTAGTATAAATAGGAATCGAGGGTATGAGAACCCTAGCTTGGATATTATTGTAATGGAGCTCTTCTCGACTAGAGGTTTACCCCTCAAAGAGGCCCATGAACATTGCTCTCAGAATAAAAGTGTTATTTATGTCGTTATTCTTATATCATTTCAGTGTTATTGTGGTGATTGTTCTGGTTATATTATTGTTATTCTGCCATTTCTAGCATTTTATTTATGTTATGCATACTTTTTATATCTGGTATATTATAGGTAACCCGAAACCACCAAATCCAATGAACATGGTTAGTGGTAAACCAAAAACACAACACACAGTGATGAATTAGTTAAGGGTAACCCACATGAAAACTCATGATGTATCTTGTTTCAACTAACAAAGGGGGAATGGAAAATTGATGATGGTTTTCAGACTTAAAGTTTTGACAACAACAAACAAATAATATTGTGTAGATGGAGGACTTAGAAAATTTCAAATGGCCAACAACAACAAAAAGATCATTGCACAAATCAAACAATTGGTCTACAATAAAATCAATGAAGTTTCAATATGGAATTTGGAACTTCAAATCATCATCGAATCAAAATTTGGGAAGATCTAGCTTGGAATATGGGCTCCTCTCATTTATCTCTTTGGGATACATTAGGATGTTATTTGACACCTAAAAGTGCCAAAATTAGTTAGTGGTCATCGCAAACCACCAGATTCAGAGAGCACTTAAGTGAATAACTTAATTGCAAATCATCACAATGTTAAGTAATTAGGAAATGTTCAAACATTGCAAGCTATCCACTTCCATATTTCATCTCTTTTTCAATTCATTCCAAATGAACCATCCAACATCTCATTTTGACAGTTTTTCAAGGAAATTATTCATTGAAGCTAACATCAAAGTCCTTTGAAATATTCAGTATATTGTCTTTTGCATTTCCTTGTTGATATACAAATATAGAATTGTGATTGAGGGGGGGGGTTAGCCTATGTCTCACCTTACCAATCACTAAGTCTCCATGTCACTTTGAATTGTATTATTCATTTATAATATTAGTGATTTATACTCAAATGATAACTAAGTGAGTTAGTTAATATTTCTTAGCCCAATCACCATGCAAGGTGTTAGGATCTAGAGTAAATCTCTCTATGAGGTGGCATCAACCTTTATAGAATATACTTGTAACTTTGGTATGAATATATACAAGTTGGCTAGTTAACCTTTTCCATCAATTTGTTGTTCCTGTATTGTGTTCTATTTCTTAACAATTACCCATGTTGGACAAATTGTCATTCATGTGTTTTCATTGATGTCAACAGTCATAGTAAGTAGGGCAGCAAGGTTAAATTGTAGGAAGAAAAAGAATCGACAGAAGAACATCACCTTAAAGTTGAAGAAATTTGTGATTATTGTTGATCACGATAGGATCAACAATGTTCCTATGATAAAATCTCAGGAGGGTTAGAAAACGTGGAGATCAAGCTCAGAAGAGATGGTGCATTGAAACTTAGTAGGTATGGCACGATGAAACGTAGAACAAATCAAGACCGTTGATGCATAATCACCAAATCTACGGTAGGGATAAATTGTGGAGATCAGAAGCAGAATTAAACTACTCGCTAGTTACAATCCCGCAATCCATCGGGATCGTCAGATCTCATAGCTTCAAAGATCTATGACTTTGGTTTATTCAACAAACGACCAAATTAAGTCATATTAAATCGTAACCGTAGGATGCACAATCGCCAAATCTACGGTAGGGATAGATTGTAGATATTGAAAGGAGAATTAAACATCGTGCTTGTTCCAATCCCGCAATTAGTTAGGACCGTCCGATTTTATAGCTTTGAAGATCAACGATTGTGGTTGACTCCCCAATAGTGCACATCTTCCCATTATGGAGTTGGGTGATGAGTTAAAACACTTGCAGATTGTGGTTGCGCAATCATTCTTGATCATGGATCTTCTTCAAGAATATTCACAACCATTGGATCACTTTTGAGTGGAAGGATATGATAAGCAAGAAAAACAATTGATAATTCAATTGTGCGAATTCCCGTCAATCGTTGGATCAAACCCAATTCCTGTCAGTCGTCAGATCGTGTTAAAGTGGAAGGATGGGATAAGTTAGAATAGAAACACCATAGACATATCGAGTTGTTGATATGAGACCCTGATCAACGAACAACATTCACCTTGGGTTTAAAGATGCGAGGATGTTATGCTCTAGAAAGTTGACATTTGAAATTCTTGAAATGTGAATTTTCATCAACCGTCGGATCATTTTCGAGTGGAAGGATAGGATAAGCTAGCAAAGTGGCATCACAGAAAGATTGAGCCATTGATCCAAGAACTAGATCGAACAAATATCTTTCACTTTGGATATAAATAAGAAAGGAGGTTACGCTACAGAAAGTTTGAGATATGAAATACAGGAAGCCCAAAAATCCGAAATGAATAAGGATCGTTGAATTTGGAGGACACACGAGGACCATTTGATCAGGGTTGTTGGTCAACAGACCACGTCAACAAGGACGTGTGGCATACCACGTCAGCATGAACATGTTCCACATGAGGATCCACATCAGCAAGGACACGTGGTGCAATCAGACAATGACAAGTGTCAAGTTGATTCGACATCGCAGGTACGAGAAAATCACAAATCTGAGTGACACATGGAAACTACTAGGCTCATGATATGTCATCAACTGACGTAAGTAAGTGACATCACTTTGGAGTAAAGAAATGGTTTTAGACTCAAAATCTATGAAGTCTGGAGACCCGAAGGAGATCTCGACTTTCGATCTGATGTCGGGTGTATTCTTGACCGTCGATATGATGTCAGGTGTATTCTCGACTGACCTAGCATTTGGTCATCGTCGATAGTCATATGCTATAAGAGTTTTAAAAGGAAAATTATAATACATCACTATAGTTGGTAAGCCCGAGGTTCTATAATGCTCGATCACATGATAATGGTTTGAAGGAAGCGCCTCTGTAGAATTTTGTCTCTATGAAATTAGCAGAGATTCGATCGAGTTTAAAGGATTAAATTGATCCATATCTGTGATCAGTTTCTTAAAATCCTTCACAATAAAAATGTTAAAACAATGATTATGGCTAAGTTAAACGAAGAGGTGTGATGCTCCAAATAAAGGGACATTGTGTATAACACTCACGCCGTTTTGAAGAATATATAAACAAGAAAGAGAAGTGAGAAGGATGTGACTCTGCAATCTAGATCAAAAGATCAAATTTGAAGAAGATTCGAGGAAGAAAAGATGAAGATACTTATGTATTAAGGGTGGTTGGGTGGTGCAAGGGCAGGTTGGTGCCTGTAGAGGGAGTTGGTGCTTACTTGTCAGTTGTAGCTGACTAAACAGGGGGTTGTAGCCTCCTACTAGTTGGTGTTTTCATCGAGGGTGTGGGTGCATCCAGATCAGTTGGTGTTGATCGAAAAGGAAGTACATATTCCTTATATGTAATAGAAAAGAGTTTGTGGTTTTCCCAATTGTGTTCCATGATAAAATACCGTGTTAAATTTTTGTGTGCATTAATAAATGAAAAAATGATATAATTGTTGTGTCACTGATTCAGCCCCCCCCCCTCAGTAATAGGATCTTATCCTTCAATTGGTATCAGAGCGGGTTCCTTCAGCATAGTCTAACAAACTTGAAGGTAGATATTGAATATGGATCAACAAGAAGGAATGTCCAACAACAAAGCACCATTGTTCAATGGAGGATTCTATGCCCTGTGGAAAATAAGAATGAAAAACTTCATGTTGGTTCTTGGTTTTGATATCTGGCAATCTGTTGTAGATGGTGTTAGCTCCCAAAATGAATCAGTCAATTTGTTTCATTTTGTAGGTGACAGCATGGTCATTAATAGGATTCTATATAATTTTTTAGATTTTAGAATTATCAAAACATAGGATTTAAGATTTTATCTTAGAAATAAATTGATCCTCAAAAGATCTTTTCAAAATTTTGTGAAAAGGATTTTCAACAGCTAACGTATGTTGTGAAGTTGAAGTTAGCTGGTGAAATCCTCGGGTTTCAATGGTTAAGGTGTACTCCCCACAGCAAGAGCACTGGTGAAAGTGCTAAAAAAATATTTATTTTCAATGACTCCAGAAACCAAAAAGGGACACACCCGACACACGTCATACAATCATTATGGCAAGCTAGTCGAAACAAATAATGATGATGACACTATTTGTTCACATTTTAATAGGACATTATGGCGGATCATGCTCATGAATTTCATGTGACAGCAAGGAGAGGGTTTGAGCTGACGAACTCTCAATCATCATTGGAGACAGAAGATAAAATACCCTCCATCCGATGACATCAAATCAATATCTCTTGTTTTGAACTTGCGGTGTTCATAGACTTCTATGATGAGGTTTCATTTTCTAATTGGTAACACAGGGAGATTTCACCAACGCTAGCCTTTTCTATATCAAGAAAATTACTGTGTTAACCATGTGCAAATCGACCGACGTTCAAGTCGCATGCAAGCAGAGCCACGAGGAAAGGCCATAATAGATATTACTGTTGTGAATATCAAAAGGAAACTTCGACAAATTGTTACAGTGACCATATATGTCCTATGTGTGCACATCTCAGGAAGTATTAGCTCGCAAAGCATCAATGCTCAACACAATTCATATGCCAAACCATTTATTTATATAACTTAGCCACAGGTCAAATCAACAAGTTAGAATATTCTTCATCATCGATGGAAGGAGACACCCTAAGTGTAGAACCAATATTCAATTGCTTGAATACATGACTGGATTTTGAAAAGAGAGATCTACTGTAAATCACCAAAGAAGACAGGGAGAATGAGGGTTGAGGTGTATTTGTTTTAGTGGGGGTTCCTCATTCAGAGGTAGTGTTTGCAATGAATCCTGTAAATTTTCTGAACGAGAGGACGCTGAAAAGAACCTTTGAAAAATTATGCCTAATATTTCGGGGGACATTTGATTTCCTTCCCGATCTCTAAATGCAGATTTGAAAGTACCATTGGAAATCTTAGGATTTCTAGATGTCAATCAACTATTTAAGCATGTAAAACAGACTCTCCAAGACTCAGAAATTCGATTTTTCCCAAGGCATTTTTCATTTAAAAAATATGCGCTTTCAACAGCTATTCCACCTTGAGCTTTGCTAGTTAGTTGTTGAAAGTTCTGCTTTTCAATAGCTAAATGGTCAGATTCATGACAAAAGAGCTAGTGAAACCTGTTACATGGCAGCAAGGTCATATTTTTGCCCAGATATGACTTTTTCTCAACCAAATCTTTCAAGGTTGGTTTCTAAAGATGCATAATAATTAAATACATCATATTTAAGGTTTTATCTTGATGCATTATGTGTTTAAGAAGGTGGAAAGGTAAAATTGGTGACCTAGTTTATGAGCAAAAAACAATTTTTTTTTCCAAAGGTGGAAAATTTTAATTTCCTATGAAGATGCATCAGCCTTGGAAGGCTTTCTACATATGTCAAAGAGTTTGGAGGACATGAAGACTATCAAGATAGAGTTTGACCCCTTAAATAGGATCTTTTCCTATTTTGTTTTGACTTTCCATTTTTAGTATTCTAGATCCATTTTTATAGGATCTCATCCTACACTTGTTGTATCTATTTTGATTTGACTATTTTTAGCAAATCTTATCCATCTTTCAAGCATCTAGATTTCATCTTGTAAGGCTATAAATCCAAAGACATTTGGAGCACCCAGGGGATTCAATCTTGGATACATTTTTCTACTGTTATAAACTCTTATTTGATAATAGAATCACAATCTTCTTTTGTCTTCAATATCAAAATTGCTCATGCATCTTATCTTTTTGTACTTTACTTCAGTTTGTATTAGCTTCTAAAGACTATCATCTCTTTATTAAGCTCATAAACTGAATTGAAGGACTTCTTGCTATCTTGTATTGACCCTACACCTAGTTGTATTTGGTTATCAAGATTAGTATTCTTCATCCCTTGTTTAAACTATCTTGTCTGATTATTGATTTCTAAAAGAATTGTCTTATTCGAATGTATGATGAGTTGTCCATTTCATTAGTCATTGAGTTATCCCATTGTTTCAAGCATACCAAATTTACCATATTCTTGAGTTACCAAGCATCTTTGGCCTACAACCCCAAAGAGTTTCTTGGAGTGATAACAAATTGGCGTTGTTGCTGGGGAGAGGAGACTGAAGCTCAGCTTTCTTGGGAGATGACACAAAGATTATCTTTGATGATAGACAAATATTAGACATTCTCTTGGTTGTAATCATCTATTTGGCGACTCCATGAAGGATGGATTTATTGGCGACTCCACTGGTATATAAATGAACCAGATCTTAGCAAAGAGGTATGCGTTCTGCAATTTCTCAAGTATTTCTGGTTACCCTCATCTAGTACCTAGTAGAGATGAATGGGAACATAGTCTTCCCAAATTTCGAGCAGAAGAATGGGAAGTACTAGCTGAACATTTGTTGGATTTTCATGAGTTTATTCATTGGCTCCAGATCATACATGAAGATGTTAAGATTAAAATTTTCAAGTATTCATTAGAGGGGATAGCCCTTGATTGGTGTAGGTCTCTTCCAGCTTCAAGCATTCACTCATTGGCAAGTTTTCATTATTCTTTCCATTTGTTTTGTAAATATGAATTTCTAGCTGAAGGTCTCCTTGAAGATTGTTGTGATGAATTTGATAAGCATGTTCAGCAGGAAGTAGTCTTTTATTTTGTTTGTCAAGATGAACATTATATTGTTAAGGAAGATCTTCATGATACAAATAAGAATTGCATAGCTATAGATGCATCAGACCCTATCTCTGTTGCACCTGCTGCCTTTGATTTTCATCAAGAAACAATTAGAGAAGAAGATTTTTCTAAATTTTTTCAAGAGGTTGCCTATGATATGTTTTCACTTGTGATTGGGGAGAAGGATCTGAAGACTGTCTGTCTTTCTTCGCATGATTCAGGAGTTTTCTTCTCACCTATTGTTGATAAGTATGCAGATGTTGTAGAGCAAATCCTTACTTCAAAGGATGTTGATTTAAGCAGCAGCCAACCCATATATGACATGTATGAATCTGATTTCGACGAGCCTTTTTCTTTTCCCATAAAGGAACAACATCATGTTGTAGTCAACCATTCCATGTTTGCAGAAGACATTGAATATGATGAGTTTAATCTGGTCAAAGATTTCAGGTCTTCTCTTCTATTTATAACACCTCATGAACAAAAAATTGAAATCAACTACGAAGAAGATATCGAAAAAGAAGGGATTGGCAATCCAATAAGCTCACAGCTATTTTCAGATTTGCAGAAACTAGTTTTTGGCATCCATATATTAGAGGTCAAAGAAATTCTTGAATAGCAAGTAGAGGTAACTGTGTTTGGTTATCAATCTATTTCTTCTTTCTATGATCCAGTGGCCATCTACATGGAGATGTTTTTTATGGAATTTTTCAGTTGTGCAATTTTTAAAATGGAAGTAGATGGTGATTGTAAACATGTATTGCAAGTTGAAATTCTGCTACACATAATGAAGTTTCCTCTGAATTTTATCTGCATGCAAAATATTCTTGTAATTAGTCCGATGTTATCATGGCTTCATTGGAAGTATGATGTCACATGGTGAGCTAGTTTTTACTGGTTAAGAGTTGGAGTAGGTAGAAGAATAAGTTCACCATACGAGCAGCTAGATTGTTTTCAGTTATTGGTTGAATAAGCAGAGCAGGCTACAGGTTTCCGAAGATCAGTTGCACAATCCATATGACTCCATGCCCAATGCTAAAGGTGACTGGAACTACTAGGTTCTTGGTGACCTCACAGGGAGGTATCCATCCCAGTTGGAGCCAAATGCTATCTCCCAAAATGAATCAGTGAATTTGTTTCATTTTGTAGGTGACAGCATGGTCATTAATAGGATTCTATATAAATTTTTAGATTTTAGAAGTATCAAAACATAAGATTTAACATTTTATCTTAGAAATAAATTGATCCTCAAAAGATCTTTTCAAAATTTTGTGAAAAAGCTTTTCAACAACTAACGTATGTTGTGAAGTTGAAGTTAGCTGGTGAAAGCCTCGGGTTTCAATGGTTAAGGTTTACTCCCCACAACAAGCAAGCTGGTGGAAGCGCTAAACACAGATTTCTTTTTGATGACTCCAGAAACCAAAAAGGGGAACACCCGACACACGTCATACAATCATTATGGCAAGCTAGTCGAAACAAATGATGATGATGACACCATTTGTTCACATTTTAATAGGACATTATGGTGGATCGTGCTCACGAATTTCATGTGACAGCAAGGAGAGGGTCTGAGGTGACTAACTCTCAATCATCATTGGAGACAGAAGATAAACTACCAGCCATCTGATGACATCAAATCAATATCTCTTGTTTTGAACTCGCGGTGTTCACAAACTTCTATGATGAGGTTTCATTTTCTAATTGGTAACACAGGGAGATTTCACCAGTAAAGGAAAGGCCATAACAGATATTACTGTTGTGAATATCAAAAGGAAACTTTGGCAAATTGTTACAGTGACCATATCTGTCCTATGCGAGCACATCTCGGGAAGTATTAGCTCGCAGAGCATCAATGCTCAACATAGTTCATATGCCAAACCATTTATTGATATAACTTAGCCACAGGTCAAGTCAACGAGTCAGAATATTCTTCATCATCGATGGAAGGAGATGCCCTAAGTGCATAACCAATATTCAATTGCTTGAATAAATGACTGGATTTTGAAAAGAGAGATCTAGTGTAAATCACCAAAGAAGACAGGGAGAATGAAGGTTGAGGTGTATTTGTTTTAGTCGGGGTTCCTCATTCAGAGGCATTGTTTGCAACGAATCCAGTAAATTTTCTGAACGAGAGGATGCTGAAAAAGAACCTTTGAAAAATGATGCCTAATATTTCGGGGGAATTTTGACTGCCCTCCCTAGCTCTAAATGAAGATTTGAAAGTACCATTGGAAAGCTTAGGATTTCTAGATGTCAATCGACTATTTAAGCATGTAAAGCGGACTCTCCACGACTCAGAAATTCGATTTTTCCCAAGGCAGTTTTCATTTAAAAAATCTGCACTTTCAACAACTATTCTGCATTGAACTTTGCCAGTTAACTATTGAAAGCTCTGCTTTTCAACAGCTAAAGGGTCGGATTCATGACAAAAGAGCTGGTGAAACCTGTTACATGGCAGCAAGGTTGTATTTTTTCCCAGATCTGACTTTTTCTCAACCAAATCTTTCAAGGTTGGTTTCTAAAGATGTGTAATAATTAAATACATCTGATTTAAGGTTTTATCTTGATGTATTATGTGTTTAAGAAGGTGGAAAGGTAAAATTGGTGACCTAGTTTATGAGAAAAAAACAGTTTTTTTTTGCCAAAGGTGGCAAATTCGAATTTCCTATGAAGATGCATCAGCCTTGGAAGGTTTTCTACATATGTCAAAGTGTTTGGAGGACATGAAGACTATCAAGATAGAGTTTGACCCCTTAAATAAGATCTTTTCCTATTTTGTTTTGACTTTCCATTTTTAGTATTCTAGATCCATTTTTATAGGATCTCATCCTACACTTGTTGTATCTATTTTGATTTGAATTTTTTTAGCAAATCTGATCCATCTTTCAAGGATCTAGATTTCATCTTGTAAGGCTTTAAAGCCAAAGACATTTGGAGCACTCAGGGGATTCAATCTTGGATACATTTTTCTACTGTTATAGACTCTTATTTGATAATAGAATCACAGTCTTCTTTTGTCTTCAATATCAGAATTGCTCATGCATCTTATCTTTCTATACTTTACCTCAGTTTGTCTTAGCTTCTAAAGACTGTCATCTCTTTATTAAGCTCATAAACTGAATTGAAGGACTTCTTGCTATCTTGTATTGACCCTACACCTAGTTGTATTTGGTTATCAAGATTAGTATTCTTCATCGCTTGTTTAAACTATCTTGTCTGATTATTGATTTCTAAAAGAATTGTCTTATTTGAATGTATGATGAGTTGTCCATTTCATTAGTCATTGAGTTATCCCATTGTTCCAAGCATACCAAATTTACCATATTCTTGAGTTACCAAGCATCTTTGGCCTACAACCCCAAAGAGTTTCTTGGAGTGATAAC
>ML795649.1:70026-89487 GCA_009831015.1 Picea engelmannii
AAGATATCAGGCTACACCTAAACAGAGTCATTTGCAAGCTGTCAAAAGAATATTCAGGTACTTAAAAGAAACAATGACTTATGGTCTGTGGTATCCCAGAAATCAAAGTCTTCAGTTGACTGCTTATTCAGATGCAGATTGGGCAAATTGTGTTAACGAGAGAAAAAGCACCAGTGGAGGAGCATTCTTCTTGGGTAACTCTTTAGTAGCCTAGCTCAGTAAAAAGCAAGGTTCCATTTATTTATCAACCACAAAGGCAGAGTACATTGCTGCTGCTACCTGTTGCACATAGGTATTATGGATGATTCAGACGCTTGCAGACTTGGAGGTAAAATACACTGCACCGATCCCAATTCATTGTGATAACACAAGTGCCATCAGTGTGTCTAAAAATCCTATCCTCCACTCCAAGACAAAACATATCCCCATAAAATATCATTTTCTGAGAGAGTAGGTCACCAATCAAATTGTTCAGGTCCATTACATTCCCGCTACAGAATAGATTGCAGACATCTTTACTAAGCCCCTAGCCAAGACACTATTTGAATATCTTAGACAGAAGCTGGGTGTCATTTCGTTTCACACCTAAAAGAGTCCATCTTGTTAGGGGGAGATTTGTATTATTTGAATATCTAATGCCTCCTAAAATTACTGCAATAGCTCAGGGGGAGCTTGTCTCTTCTTTGACATTGATGTCAAAGGTGGAGAAAAGAATTCGGGGGTGCAGTAGTTGCCATCAATGCCAAAGGGGGAGATTGTTGGCAAATGTTTAATAGGTAGTATGCTAGTATGCTTGTCATTGATGGCAAGTACAAACAGTGGAGATGGCAGGATAAGGAGGATAACATCCCTTGGGGATTAGGACGTGAAATCTCAGGAGAAACAGCGTTGAGGAAAATGCGCGCAGCAAGGCTCAAGGATCCACAGTGGAGGAGAAGGAAGATAGAGATCCACATCCATTGGATCTCATTCAAAAATCCCATCAGCCGTCAGATCGGACCAGAGCTGCACGAGATTTACCATCGGGAAATGCCAAGGTGAAATCTCGACAGAACGTCGACCGTCCATCTGAGGGACAAGTGTTCAAGATCAAGGCACCGTCGGCATTTTGTTCATCGGGAAATCGGGGATCCCATTGACAAGAGTTTTTTGCAAGTCAGAATCGCGATCAGTGAAACCCCGATGAGTGGGGGCTAGCTGTCAGCACAGCAGCGAAGGAGGTTTGGCTGCGGTCATGGGGATAACGGTCATATGGACCAGGAGCCTAGCCATCGGAGTTTTGAGAATCATGAGTTGGATATGTCAAAGTTCATTGACATCACAAACCCCGAAATCGCGATGAGTGAAATCCCGACTGAACCTGAACCGTCAGATCAAGATATGATCTAGACCATCGACTCGACCCATGTCAACAGACCACATCAGCTAAGCGACACATGGCACAACCAGGTAGTGACAAGTGTCAGACTGATTCAACAATTCAGGCACATGTGGGTAACGAATCAAAGTGACACGTCACAGCAGCCCCGACGGGATAAGGCTGAGGTCATAGCCCTTGGCCACATCAGCAAGAGATGGACAGATGTCAGAGGACAAAGAGGAGCTGAGTCTTGTCACACGGTCAGGTGGAGAACGATAGAGAAGGTGACACGACAGGAGTGGGTCCCTTCGTCAATACTCCACCATTTTGGACCCCCCCCCGTATTAAAGATAGAAAGGCAAGGGGGGTCTGGAATCTCATGAGAGTCGTTGATCTGAACACTTTAATCCTGACCACTCGAAAGATGCGTGCCCAATTCTGGACCCCCCCCCCCCCTCCGCTTAAAGATAGAATGGCAAGGGGGCTCCGGAATCAAATCCAGACCGTAGATCTGAGAGCACAAATACTGACCATCTAGATTTGTTCACCGCATATCCAACAATGTAAATGAATTTAAACAAAATCGGAGGGCTACTAATTCACAACGCAGTGAGACTTCCAGAAACCATTGATGACGTCTGCCAGAGAAGTCGAAGAGACCGTTGTGTGATCGCCAGAGGAGATGAAGAGTCTACAAGCTCTGTCCGGTGAAGGAAGACTATTCTTAGAAGGGATTGACAGATGGATGGGCATTAAGGCCTGTAACTGAAACAGAGAAAGTGAGTTCGATTGTCACAGAGAAGACGAAGTGTCTCAAACTGCCAGAGAGGCTGAGGAATCTCAGTATAACGTACAGCGATACTGGAGATGCAGGGCGAACCACCAAAGAAGCTGAAGAGTCACGATGATGATCAGACAGAGCACTCGAGAGGTGGAGGATAACGGCATGGAGTCAGCATGCAGAGGCATTGCGAACATAGCATGCACAAGGTGCACAGAATCGATAAATACATGGTACAGAGAAGAGATGCGGCTACTGTTGGAGTTGGCTGTGAATGTTGTGGGTGAAGGTGATTCATGTGTGAAGTAGGAGGAGAAGTGCAGCAGCTGAAGAGAACAAAAGAGGAACTGTGCAATGAATGGACATGGTGCACTGAGGATAAATCGCAGAAGAACAAACAGTGCAAGTGAGATGTGCAGAAAGGCAGTGTGGCAGAAGGAGAATAACGAGATGCAGCAGAACAGTGATAAGTCAGGTAAGCCATTGTTGAACATTATATCACTGTAGCAAGTTTCATATTCAAAGATTTATATTTCAAGGTGGTTGGTAGGTGCTAGGGAGGACAGTTGTCCTCAGAGGTTCAAGTGGTTGCTTGAACACAGGGAGTTGGTGCTTCCTTCTAGTTGGTGCTAGAGAAAACAGAGAGTTGGTGCTCTCAGCAAGTTGCAGCTTGCTAAACAGAGGTTGTAGCCTCATTATGGGTTGGTGCTCATATGTCTGATAATGTAAAGAATGTAATTATTACGTATCATATAAAGAAAAAGAGGTTTTTACCCTGTATGGGTTTCCTTGGAAAATATCTGTCTCTGTGTTTCTCATATATGTGACTGATGCTCAATGTGCCTGTGTTTATTTCTCTGCATTATTGTGATCGTCATTCAGTGTTTCTACAAAGAGTTTTTAAAAGAAGAATAATTTTTAAGCACGGTAACAACTGATTCACCCCCCCCCCCCTCTCAGTTGTCCAACAGAGTTGTCCATTTCATTAGTCATTGAGTTATCCCATTGTTCCAAGCATACCAAATTTACCATATTCTTGAGTTACCAAGCATCTTTGGCCTACAACCCCAAAGAGTTTCTTGGAGTGATAACAAATGGTTACACTGCACCAACTATTCCACCCAAAGATGTTGTAGAAAAGAAAATCTCTAATAACAACTCAAGAGAAGTTAATGGAATTCTAGCAGGTTTGACTAATTCTATATGTGTGAAAGTTATGCATTGCAAATTAGCCAAAGAAATATGGGACATGTTTGAGGTTGTATAGGAAGGAGATGACAAAGTCAAAGAAGACAAACTACAGACCTACAAAGCTCAGTTTGAAAATCTGAAAATGAAAGAAGAAGAAAATATTGTTGAGTACTTTCATAGGGTAGATGAAGTGGTTAACTCAATTAGAGCGACAGGAGAAGAGATTACAGATAAATCCATTGTGAAAAAAATTCTAAGATCATTACCTATGAGATATGATGCAAACATTTCTTCAATTGAAGATAGACCTTATCTAGACACACTCATAATTGATCATCTCCATGGAATTTTTACAGCATATGAAATGAGAACACAGAATGATAAATCAACAAAAGATGAAATAGTTTTCAAAGCATCTAAGACAAAGATAAATCAGAAGAAAAAACTTCAATCCTTCCATCATGAAGAATCTGATGTGGAAGAAGCCAAATTCATTAGAAAACTTCAGAAAGGATCATGAAAAGTACAAAGGAAAGCTTCCTTTCAAATGTTTTAACTGTGGCAAAGTTGGTCATTTTGCATCCAAGGGTCCCTATCCCAAGGAGGACCCTGAAGATGAAGAAAATAAAACCAAACAATACAAGAAGAAGGAAAAACCCAACTACAAGAAAATGTTTTACAAAGTGAAAAATAATTGCTACTCAAAAGAAGAAAACAACAGCTCGTCAGAGTCTAGTGACAACGATGAATCTAATGATGATGATGAAGTCCTTTTCTTAGGTATTGAAGAATCTAATGAGATAGAAAAAATTAAACATGAGAAGGATTTAGAAGATGAAGACAAAGTTAATATGGAGGAAGAACTTCTTAGTGCCTTGGATGAATTAAGAAAATACAAAACCAGATATAGACAATTGAAAAAAAAATTAGTTTAACAAAAGGAAAAACATGAACAAGAAGAAAACGAGATGGAAAAACTCATGAGAAATCTGAGAAAACAAATCTTAGAAGCAAATAAAATCGAAGAAAGTCTGGAAAAGTCTCTTAAGGAAAAACAAATAACTTGTGAAAGAATGGAGGCAAAAATAGTTCATATATAAAAGGAACTGGATGCAAAAATCATTCAAACAAAATCTGAAAATAGCTCTAAAATATTAGATAAGATTATTACCACTCAAAGGGATTCAGGTAATAAAAATGGAATAGGTTATTCTCAAAAGGAAATCCATGTTAACTCAAAATCTTATGCAGATACTCTCCTCGGTACATTCAAGAAGAAAAATGAAGAGAAGATAAGTAATGATCAGAACTCCATAAGATTACTTATGCCCATTAGGAAGGAAGATAAGACAATACCAAAGAAGTTTTATCAAAACAAGTATCCTCGCATTTTCCTTGGTTATTGTTTTGCATGCTCTAATTTAAAACACAAAGCTATAAATTGTAGAGCATATAGAAAGAAAAATATGAAGGTTAAGAACTATATCCTTAAGGATAAAGAAGCAACAAATCGAGTTAAAAGAAAAAAATATAACTCCTTTACACCTATAAAAGAAGGGGACTTACAATGCTTCAGATGTCATAACCATGTACATAAGGCCATTAATTGTAGATTAATGGAAGTCTCAGAACAACCAAAGTTCATTAGAGAGCAAAAGAAACTTTGGAGAGAAAAAACATCAAAAAAGGAATGTCTTATTTCCCTAAACGCTCAAGATAAAAAGGATCTCTGGTATGTTGACAGTGGGTGCTCAAAACATATGACAGGTAACAAAGACAAGTTTTTAGACTTAAAGAAAGAAAAAGGTAAAGTTACATTTGGTGATAATGCTTCAAGTAACATACTTGGGAAAGGCACTGTGAGCTTGGGAAAAGATAAAGACATAAATGTTCTACTTGCCGAAAAATTGAAGCCTATTTTATTAAGTGTCAGTCAAACCTATGATCAAGGGCACTTATGCATCTTTGATTCCCAAAAATGTGATATTAGGAGAGAAGACATAGGAAACTTAGTTGGTACTGCTCCTAGAACTCCTGAAAATGTATATATACTAGATGCAAAATTGAACTAGGAGTGTCATATAAATTTAGTAGATGAAAGTTGGCTATGGCATAGAAGGTTGGGGCATATTAACTTTGACAATCTTGTGAAATTCAGCAACCTTGGTGCAGTAAGAAACTTGCCAAAAATCATAAAACCCTCAAATGCTATGTGTAGACATTATCAACTAGGGAAGCAAATTAGAATAAGGTTCAGGGCAAAAGAATACACAACCTCTAAACCTTTAGGGCTTGTTCATATTGACCTATGTGGACCTACGAGGAGCAAGAGTTTGCAAGGAGAGTCTTACTTTATGTTGTTCATTGATGACTTTACTAGAATGGGTTGGATATGTTTTCTCAAAGAAAAATGAGAAGCACTCAACAAATTCAAAGCCTTTAAAACCCTTGTTGAAAATGAAAAGGAGACAAAAATCAAATGTCTTAGATCATAAAATGGCGGTGAATTCACCTCAAAAGAGTTTGATCTCTTCTGTGAAATCCATGGAATAAAAAGACAATTCTCTACTACCAAAACACCTCAGCAAAATGAGATTTTTAAGAGAAAGAATAGAACAGTTCGGGAGGTTGCGAGGATTATGCTCAATGTAGAAAAATTGTCAGATGGATATTGGAGGGAAGATGTAAGCACAACAGTATACATATTGAACAGAGGTCAGCTCTGGGTTAATAGTGATAAGAACCCTTATGAACTATGGTTTGGAAGATCTCCATCGGTAAAATACTTCAAGGTCTTTGGAAGTAAATGCTACATCAAAGGACTAGATGAGAGTCTTGGAAAATTCGATGCTAGATCTAATGAAGGCATTTTTCTTGGATATGCTTCAAACAAGAAAGCATACAGATTCTAAAATCTTAGATCACATAAGATTGTTGAGAGTGCAGATGTCAAGGTGGATGACCTAAAAATGATACGGATCAAAAATAAAGAAACCATACCTAAAAATGAAGATGAAGATGATGAGGAGACATTCAACACACAACTAGAAGAAGTGGAAGAGAATGAAAAAGAAAGGGAAGAAGATGATATGGATACTAGTGAAAGAGAAGAATATAGTCAAGATGGAAAGATAAGAGAAGAATTACCAAGAAGAGATACAAATACAACCTCAAGAATTACTCAAAAGAATCTTCCCGGAGAACTGATTATTGGAGATATGAATGATAGAGTGCACACAAGAAGACAACTATTGTATCAAATAGAAATAGCATTGTTGTCACATGTTGAGCCTAGCTCAATCAAAGAGGCATGTAAAGATGAGAATTGGATCAAAGCTATGAATGAAGAATTGGACCAAATTGAAAAAAATCAAACTTGGGAACTAGTTCCAAGACCAAAAATTAAAAATGTTATTGGAACTAAATGGGTATATAAAAATAAAATCAATGAATGAATGGCTAGATTCCAAGTAGCACCAAAGGAGAGCCATGTTCACGCTGTAAAAATAATCTTTGGATATTTGAAAGGAACCATAGATCTTGGTTTGTGGTACCCTAGCAAGGATTCATTCACATTAAAAGTGTATTCAGATGTTGGTTGGGAAGGAAGTGTAGATGACAGAAAAAGTAGAAGTGGGGGAGCATTCTTTTTGGGAGAATCATTGGTTTGTTGGATAAGAAAGAAACAGTCATCAATTTCTCTGTCTAGCACTGAAGTTGAGTATATTGCAGCAACAAAATGTTGCACACAAGTGGAATGGATGAAACAAACTCTACAAGACATCAACATAGTATTTGAAGAACACACTACTATGCACTGTGATAATACAAATGTGATAAGTCTCTCTAAGAACCCTGTCCAACACTCAAAATCGAAACACATTCCCATAAAGTACCACTACCTAAGAGATTAGGCTGAAAACAAAAACATTAAATTGGAATATGTTCCAAGACAAGAACAGGTGGTAGATATTTTTACAAAACCCTTAAGTAGAGATGTATTTGAATATCTCAAGAAAAAATTGGGAGTAATCCTTCTTCCTACCTAAATATCTCAAGAAAATAGTGCATCAGTTGGCACCTATTCAGGGGGATATAGTAATCAACGTCAAAGGGAGTCATTCATTTATGATAGGAAAACTGTGATTGCAGGAGGATTTACCAATGGTCAAAGAAATATTTATACAGACAGATCATCGGAGAAGAAACCCTTTTCCATTGATGCTAAAAGGAGAGAGTAACTTCAGAGGACAGAAGCATCACCACAGGGGGAAATTGTGTATAAAGTTGGTATGTTGCACTCAATGACAAAGGGGGAGATTATTGGAAAAATTTTCATTCATGTGTTTTCATTGATGTCAACAGTCATAGTAAGAAGAGCAACAAGGTTAAATCACAGGAACAAAAAGAATCAATAGAAGAACATCACCTTAAAGATGAAGAAATTTGTGATTATTGTCGATCATGATAGGATCAACAATGTTCCTATGATAAAATCTCAGGAGGGTTAGCAAACGCAGAGATCAAGCTCAGAAGAGATGGCACGTTGAAACTAAGTAGGTATGGCACAATGAAATGCATAAAAAATCAAGACCGTTGATGCGCAATCGCCAAATCTACGGCAGGGATAAATTGCGAAGATCAGAAGCAGAATTAAACTTCTCTCTAGTTACAATCCCTCAATCCATCGAGATCGTCAGATATCATAGCTTCAAAGATATACGACTGCGGTTGATTCAACAAACGACCAACTTAAGTCAGATTAAATCGTAATCGTCGAAGCGCAATCACCAAATCTACGATAGGGATAGATTGCAAAGATTGAAAGGAGAATTAACCATCACGCTTGTTCCAATCCCACAATTAGTCAAGACCATACGATCTTATAGCTTCGAAGATCAACGATTGTGGTTGACTCTCCAACAACGCACATCTTTCCATTACAAAGTTGGGTGATGAGTTAAAACACTCGCAGATTGTGGTTGCGCAATCATTCTTGATCATGGATCTGCTTCAAAAATATTCACAACCGCTGGATCACTTTTGAGTGGAAGGACAGGATAAGCAAGAAAACGATTGAGAATTCGATTGTGCGAATTTCGGTCAACTGTCAGATCAAACCCGATTTTCGTCAGGCGTCAGATCGTGTTAATGTGGAAGGACAATATAAGCTAGAAGAGCAGCACTGTAGACAGATCAAGCCATTGATCTGAGACCCTAATCAACGAACAACATTTGTTTCAAGTCTAAAGCTGTGAGGAGGTTACGCCCCATAAAGTTGACATTTGAAATTCCTGAAATGCAAATTTTCGTCATCCATCAGATCATTTTCGAGTGGAAGTACAAGATAAGCTAACAAAGCGGCATCGCAGAAAGATCGAGCCATTGATCCAAGATCCATATTGAACGAAGATCCTTCACTTCGGGTATAAATAAGCGAGGAGGTTATGCTCCAGAAAGTTTGAGATATGAAATACGCGAAGCCTGGAAATCCAAAATGAATAAGGACCGTCGGATTTGGAGGACACACAAGGATTGTTGGATCATGGTTGTTGGTCAGCAGACCATGTCAGCAAGGACGTGTGGTAGACCACATCAGCATGAACATGTGCCACATGACAATCAACGTCAACAAGACTATATCAGCAAGGACACATGGTGCAATCAGACAATGACAAGTGTCAAGTTGATTCAACATCTCAGGTGCGTGAAAATCACAAATCTGAGTGACACGTGGTAGCTACTAGGCTTATGACACATCATCAAGTGACGTAAGTAAGTGACATCACTCTGGGGGAAAGAAAGGGTTTGAGACTCGAAATCTCCGAAGTTTGGAGACCAGAAGGAGATCTCGACTGTCAATCTGATGTCGGGTTTATTCTTAACTGTCGATCTACTACAGTGGAAGGATAGTGTAAGACAAAATGTTAACCAACATCAACCGGTCTCCACCATATTATGACTTACCACAACAGGTGATAACTCCAGAGGAAAGAAGGTGTTGAGATATGAAACCTTTGAAGTTCGAAGACTCGGAGTAAATGGTGGCCATCCATCTCAATGCCCGATTAAGTCTGGGCCATCAGATTAAGACTTGTAAAGAATCAAATCTAACGATTGATACATTTCCGTGAAATAGACGCTAATTGTCTGATCTGTTCAGAAAATCCGATTCGAAAGTTTTGAAATGTTGAAAACTTGAAGTTCCGAAGTGTGAAGTTCTGTCAGCCGTTCATTGAGTCAAAAGATTGAATCATGACCGTTGATTTGATGAGCTCTCAAGCACTCGCTTGGCCTAGCATTTGATCACCGCCGATTGTCATATGCTATAAGAGTTTTAAAAGGAAAATTATAATATGTCACTATAGTTGGTAAGCTCGAGGTTTTGTAATGCTCAGTCACATGATAATGGTTTGAAGGAAGCACCTCTGTAGAATTTGGTCTCTTTGAAATTAGCAGAGATTTGGTCGAGTTTAAAGGATGAAATTGATCCATATCTGTGATCAATTTCTGAAAACACCTTCATGATAAAAATGTTAAAACAATGATTATGGCTAAGTTAAACGAAGAGGTGTGATGCTCCAAATAAAGGGACACTGTGTATAACACTCACGCCATTTTGAAGAATATATAAACAAGAAAGAGAAGTGAGAAGGATGTGACTCTGCAGTCCAGATTAGAAGATCAAAAGATGAAGCAGATTCTAGGAAGAAAAGTTGAAGATACTTGTGTATTAAGGGTGGTTGGGTGGTGCAAGGTTAGGTTGGTGCCTGCAGAGGGAGTTGGTGCTTCCTTGTCTGATGTAGCTTATTAAACAGGGGGTCGTAGCCTCCTACCAATTGGTGCTGGTGAACCAGGGTGTGGGTGCATCCTGATCAGTTGGTGTTGATCGAAAGAAGTACATCTTCCTTCTATGTAACATGTAAAACAAATTTTGTAGTTAATAGAAAAGAGTTTGTGGTTTTCCCAATTGGGTTCCTTGATAAAATACTGTGTTAAAATTCTGTGTGCATTAATAAATGAAAAATTGATATAATTATTATGTCATTGATTCACCCCCCCTCTCAGTGATAGGATCTAATCCTTCAAAAGTCTTCTGAAAGATTCAGTATATTGTCTTTTGCATTTCCTTGTATGTTGCCTTTTGCATTTCCTTGTTGATATAGAGAGATAGAATTGTGATTGAGGGGGGGAATCTTAGCCTATGGCTCACCTTACCAATCACAAAGTCTCCATGTCACTTTTTTTTTTTTTTTAAGTAAAAACAGATCCTATTATATTAATGCTTCAAAATTACACCATGACATGGAGGTGCCAGTTGTCCCGCCTGTGAAGGAAACCAAGACAGCTGGCCTGTCCAAATTAGCATGCAAGTTCAAAACATTGTTTTGCCACCCTGCCCGTAGGAAACCAGGGTGCATGACCAGTTTCAACAACAGTTTGATAATGCTTATGCTATCACTACCATGCCTATGAACTAGAAGAGCTACAGCTCTGATAAACATCAAAAAGAGAAAGAGTTTGAAACAATGTTGAACAGGATAACCTATTAACCGGTGTCCTCACGGTTGTCCGTCTCCTTGCTGCTTCTGACAGGAATGGCATAGAGCTGAGCGCAGGTGGGGCATTGTCGTCGTGGGGTGGCACTGGAGTAAGCTATGTACAACATATCCAGGTGTTGGTTAACACAGACAGCCTTGAAGATTTGGTCGTCCACCATGCTGCGGACCTTGAAAATCAGGTTCAGGTGCTCCGCGTGAAGAAGTGGTGGCGGGGGTGGCGACTTTTGCTCAACTTCTGTCTCCTGGTGTGCATGCTGCGTTCGTTGTGGCTTCAATTCCTCGTTGCCTTCCGGCAACTCTTCCTCTACCAGGCAGGTGGCGAATTCCTCAATGGGAGCGTTGATGGGACCGTGTGCTTCTCGCGGGTGGGGAGGTGGTGCTTCTGCTCCAAAACAGGCAGGGGGGTTCCAATTGTCTGAAACCGTAAACATGCGACTTTCAGAAAAGTCGTGGGGGAGTTCCACCGAAGGAATTTCCTCAACATATGTTCTGGGGGGTGAGTCTGCTGCTTTGGACTCTCTGGGTCTCTTTTTCTTGGCAAGAACCAGAGCTCGCTCGAATCTCTCATGCCTTTTCCGCCGTGAGTCGGCCGCGTACCACCCTACACCTCTACGGGGTCTTCCTCTTGCTCGTGGCACGATGAGAATGAGGACGAGAGCTAGAACTTCCCCTGCACGTCTATTCTTGCTCGGCTCTGTAAGCTGCCAATGCATCCCAAAGCCATCGAGAAGGTTGATAAGGGCGAAAATGGTGGTTGTAGCCATTAAGGTCGCGGGCTTAATGCTCTGGTTGGCCGGTATGTTCGCGCGAGTGAGAGGCCCCGTCAAAAGGTGGAGGCCGACTGAAGTGATGCCCCTCATAACTAGCAGGAATATGAGGGCAGTTGGCCACCATTAATGGCCCCTCTTGGCGCTTCTCCACGTGCCCACCTTGCTCCGCATGGCACCCCATCCGCGGGGTCTCCATGTCACTTTTAATTGTATTATTCATTTATAATATTAGTGATTTATCCTCATATGATAACTAAGTGAATTAGTTAATATTTCTTAGCCCAGTCACCATGCAAGGTGTTAGGATCTAGTGTAAATCTCTCTATGAGGTGGCATCACCCTTTATAGAATATACTTGTAACTTTGGTATGGATATATACAAGTTGACTAGTTAACCTTTTCCATCAATTTGTTGTTCCTGTATTGTGTTCTATTTCTTAACAATTACCCCCATAATTTTTTTATCATTTTTAGTCTTTCTATATAAATAATTATTCTTTATCAAACAAAATAAATCTTTTAAATCATTGCGATTTAATAGAAAATATTATTACGTACAGTTAAATATGGTTTAATTTCTTTAGCTTCTACTATATATGGTATGGTAATAGTGTTGTTGTGCACTCTTAAATTTATGTAAATTTATTATTTAAAAAAAAATCAATATATTTTAAATTGAGTTATATATATTATATATTATATTAATGTTTTTTTAATATTATATATATATATATATATATATATATATATATATATATATATATAAACGTTTTTTAATATAAAAATGCAATTTAAAAAAAAAATTAAATAATATTTTACTTTCTTGAAGTTTGATAAATCAATTAATCTTAATACTTCTTCATCATCATGAAAAAAACAACTTAAAACATACTAAACACTTATAACTCGTCACTTCTTAACAGTGGATACTTACTTTTATTACATAATATTCCATCATCATTAAAAAAAAAAAAAATACTTAAAACATAATCAAACACTTATACCTCGTCACAGGTCTTAATAGTGGATACTTACTTTTATTACATAATATTCGATAAATTTAAAATACATCAAAATCAAATTCCACATCAGCCATGGTGGAAGCATACACGAATCTCATATGGTTGGATTTTTAATTACATTTATTTTCTTTCGTCCAAATGCCGCTGGCGAAAATAATAAATAAAAATAACTTTAGAGGGTTTCCCGTCCATTTCTAACCTTCCCAAAAGAATATTCTAAAGAATCTCGGTCAAATGTCTTTTATATGTTCAACAAACTACATAAAGCATGTTGGTGTGGCATCAATCAGCTTTCATTGACTGTAAAATACAAAAGATGATGACTAAGGTCCACTTGGGTGATGGCATTACGTGGCACTCTTTTTCACTTTGTTAGGATGGTGGAATGGAAGGAAAAACATCATGGGTGATGTGTTTCTATATATATTAGTTTAGTTAGCTAAAGAATATTATATATATATATATATATATATATATATATATTATTTTTTTTCATTTAAAATTTATAACCTTTGTTAAATAGATAATTTATACAATATTAATAATAATTTTATTTAGGATTGTATTACTTTAGGTGGATTTATTATCAACTTTATCTAGGCATTACATTCTTTGAGACAAATCAGTAGGGTCATGGCAAGGCAAATCCATCACTAAGAAGAGTTTGGACACATTCAAGCATAGGCATTCAAAAACTTTCAAAATTTTCAAAATCAATCCAAAGAGGCACATAGCTTGACCTTATCAAGTGTACAAGTTACTTCTCTCAATCTTGGTAATAATTTATTTTCTTACTATTTCTTTATTACAATATGAATAATTTACCACATTTATCCAAAACTCTCCAAAGACGGTCCAAGAAAGTATCTAAAGAATGTCTTTGTGAATACATAAAATCATTAGAGAAACATAGGGAAGAAAGAGAAAGTGCAAACTTCAAACATAGTTAGACATAATGCTTGATAATCAATTTGCATCTTTTGAAGACAAGATTCAGAAACAAATAGATAATAAAAATATAGGGTTGGAGAATAAACTAGAAAAAATGAGATTAGATTACAAGAAATGGACAAGCAAAGACAAGAAAAAACACAACTAACCCAAGAAGGAGAGGTTGATAATCTATAAAATATTAAAATGAAGAAATATTAAAGAGATAGAAGAAAAGTTAAATAACAATTTGGCCATAAATAGTCTAGAAAGTAAATTGGATATCAAACACATCAAAGGGGAAATGAACAACCTTATAGAGTTAGATAATGAGCATAACAAAAGAGCCTTGAACCTCATAATTTTTGGTTTGAAAGAAAAGAAAGTTGAGGACATGCTAGCTCTAGTCAAGGAACAAGTAAAAGATAAATTAAAAATTGAAACAACTTACCTCATAGAATAAAAAAGGTTGAGAAAAACAATTGAGTATAAAAATAGTTTAATTCATGTTAAGGTAAGATATAATCACCATAATCCCCCGGATGGGGTGCTAGTGCGTAACACCTGGCGCGAGGCGGAGGAGCGGATCGACCAACGAGGCACGGAGCCATGTGAAGAGCTCGTGCCATCGCCTGCCACCCCGATCCTGCATTAATTTGCCATTACTACGTCGTAGCTGCTAATTATGCAGCTTCCCTCTCCTTTCGCGATTCATTTCATGGCCTGGTTGTCTGTGTAGGCCTCCTGTCTCCGCTCGCGCTCCGACTAGCATCCCCCTCCGCTGCCATGGCCTGATATAACCCAGAACTTCATGCCAATTGCAGCCCTTGTTCGAATCCAGGCACTCTACCTCTGCTTGGTGCACCTGATTTCCTTTAGCTGTTATGCGACGAACCTCATGCCACGCCCACAGGGGCGGCCGCGCAAAGTCTCTCTATGGAAACCTCGTCGGCCCTTTGTCTCGCCCCCTGCATCGCCTTCCACTTGCTCCTCTCCATCCCTCCAGCCCGAGCCAATTCTTCCTGCCTCCCCCGCTCCACCCATTTCGCAGTTTGACAGCCTCGCTATCATCCCCAGGCTACCGTGTTCCTCTTCGCGCCACCTTCCTATCCCCCCTTCGGTCGTGCCTCCCCTTGCACCAGTTCTTGACTCCTCTGGGAAGACAGTGGGAGAGCCACCTCCTTGCAAGCCTCGGAACACCGAGAACCAGTCCTCTGACTC
This sequence comes from Picea engelmannii, assembly GCA_009831015.1. NCBI lineage: Eukaryota > Viridiplantae > Streptophyta > Pinopsida > Pinales > Pinaceae > Picea > Picea engelmannii. The sequence continues at coordinate 84,864 of ML795649.1, forward strand.
TTTCTTTGACACGCAACTAAGAGAAAGCCTCGCTATTCTCTTCGGTTTGGTCTTTGAACTCCGTTAGGGGGTGGAGGACCTTCAATTCCATTTGCAAGCCACAGATGGAAAGGTTGCGGTCCTTCTTCAGCTCCTTTCCTCCCTTCAAGAGGCTTTCCCCTCGGGCCTGACAGGTGTAGCTTCAGTAGAGGAACCATGTGTAGTGAACAGTGAAGGAAATACCCAGACGCAGTGATCCGCAAGGAATGGGATGGAGCAAGCCAAGCACGAGGACATGGCCGTGGAGGTGGGAACAGCACGGTGCGCGCTGCAGGATACCTCACCAGTTGTCGACAGGACCGAGAGAAGTGTGGAAGCTGGAAGGCAGTGGGAAGATCAAGTGACATACATCGAGGAGGAACCTTGGTCCGAAGCCGTCCACGCCACTTGGCCAGGTTATTTTCCAAATGTCTAAGCCCATAGGGGCATTTCAAGTTTCAATAGTTTCTCTATTGTTTAGTTGTTGTCCAGTCAGTTTCAGACTGTTTCCTTAGACTATTACACTACCTATGTTTGACTCCCATGCTGGCTGGACTGGTTTCCCCTCTGTTGGGGCAGTCCAGTAACTACAGTACGACTATTCTCTATATTTTGTACCTCTATTTTGGTCTTGGAAGGCCTTTTATATATAATACTTCTAACTTACAAAAAAAAAAGATATAATCACCATAAGTATGACACACTCATCAAAACTCTGAGTCTAAAAGGGTTAGGCAAATTTAAAATGGAGTCTGTATTCCAAAAAATATAGCTAAATTAAGGAAGGAAGTTGAAAAGGTAAAACAAACCAGAAAGGAAGGAAAGTGGGAAATAATTAGAAATAGAAAAATTATTTTAAGGGACAGCGATAAAAAAATATAATAATAAATAGGAATTTGAGACATTCAAGATCCTCCCTTGGAACTATCGTGGATTTCCATGGAGCAAAGGTTTCATTTTAAGTTGGATCCCAACTGTAATTGATATTATATTACTTCTTGGAAATTGGGAGCATGAAGAATCCAAGGTCCCTAACATGGAAGTATTTTTCTTTCCATTGGTATGTAACAAGAGATCCTATCATGGAGAGATTGGAGGCATAGCTTGTTACATAAAGAAGAGCAATATCCTTCACAAGAAACACCCTTTCAATTAGTACATGTGGTTGGAGATTTTATATATTAATGCTAAGAAGATTTATATCAAACATTATGTTATTTTTCACTTATTAATCCTACCTTTTATAAGAAAAACAATCTAGGTAAAAATTATCCCTACAATGGCTTAGAACATGATATTCATAGGCTGACAAATGAAGGTTCTATCCTCTTGCTAGTAGAATTTAATGCTATAACATGAACTAACCAAGCTATTATCTTAAAAAATGGTTGCAACCATAATCATCTATGGCTAGATGAGGACCTTATTTTAGCTAGCAGTTACAAAAGAAACTATAAATACTTGGTTGAGAATTTAGTCGAGTTTGAGTTGATCAAGATTTGCATTTCTAAAGATCTAATAATTTCAATCGTCCAAATAAGTTGCCAAAATCCAAATAGATGAATTGTATTCATGGGCTTAGCAGTAGAGTCATAGATTATGTGATATTTAATATCACATTTCTAACCAAATAGTAAATTTTGACATCTTAAATGACCATGATCTTGATTCAGATCATATACCTTTAATCCTAACTCTAAACTTTTGATGTACAAAAACCCCATAGAAGAGAATTTTGATAACCAAAAGCACTTGATCTTCGACAAAAATAAAGTTGATATTTTTCTAAAGGGTATAAATAACAAATTAAATATCCTGCCAATTAAGGACAATATTCAAGACCTCCATTGTAATTTTACAATAACCATGTCTACTTCCATTAACAAATTCTCTATCAAGGTGTTGGGTAAAAGGGAAATAGAATGACCAACCCTTGGTATGACAAAGTGTATAAGATTGTTAGAAAATCCATTAGGGATGCTTCTAATGAGTCCTTTAAGTCCAATAAGATAAATAGGTATAGCACCCTAATTAAAAGAAAAAAAATGTACTATATAAATAGAAAGAAAGAGAAGCTTTTACATCTCTATAAGCTAGATCCTAAAAAAATATGGAGGTAAATTCATGCTCATAAAACTAAAGAAAACAATATGATTCCTTTGAGGGACTAGAATTCTTTCCTAAAAAATATTTATGAATCCCCTAATGTCGTGGACAACATTAAAACCATTTCTACAAAGGAAGAATGTTTTTCTTTAGAAGACATATTTTGGGGTTAAGTAGCTCGCAAAAGGAAAGAATGAATACAGAGAAATTAGATGACATATCCTCATCCCTTACATTTCAATTTAGCAATCAAGTAGGATTTCCCTAAATCATAGATTCAAAACCTCAATGTTCTTATTTTTTAAAAAGAAGGGATAAAAACAATTCCTCTGATTCTAGGACCATTATGATTAGCTGTGTTTTAGCCAGGTTATATGGAATTACTATGGAAAATAAGATATATGTATGGCTAAAAAGCCATAGAAAATGAGATAAACTCCAAGATAGATTTAGGAGTTATTATTCAATTGTGGACCACCTTTTTATGCTTAGGATCATTGTGGAGGAGTGCCACAATAACAAAATCAATATCATATTTCTCTTCATTGAGTTTGGAAAACGATTTGATATGGTGCCCAAAACTAACCTGTCAAATAGATTAGAAGAGCTAAATTTTACTTTTGGGTTGAGAGTTGTTATAATAAGGCTATGTGAGGATGTTAGTGTCAAGTTTAGGAACACAAAGGGTTGGTTGGAAGAAATTAATTTTAATATATGAGTTAAGAAAGGTTATCCCCTATCCCTTACCCTTTTTTGAAAATGCATCAACATGTTATAGGGTTGTTTGGAAGAAGTAGGATGTGTCATTACATCTCTCACTAGAATATTCATCATCCTTCTTCTTTAAGTTGAGAATATGGTTTGTATGGCGAGGAGTCCCTATAACATCAATAAGAAATTAAATATTCTCAAGGATTTTTACTCTAATATAAGTGTAACTGTTAACATTGGAAAAACAAAGGTTATAATAATGAAATCCAAAAAGATCATGTATGCTAATTTCATGTATAACAATAACAACTTAGAGGAAGTGACTACCTACAAATGTCTCAAAATATATCTTCATCACAAGCTTAACTAGAACTATAGCATTGAGAAAATGATAAATGGAGGGTGGAAATATTTATGGACTTGAAAATAATTGTAAATCATTGGACCTTTGGCTTTGGGATGAGAAGAAACTCCTCTTTGAGACTCCTTGAAATCCTATTTATCTTATATGTTAGTGATGTTTGGGGTTGGAACATTGCTAGAGAATCATGGAGAAATATAGAACAAATCCAAAAGAATTTTATAACTTATAATAATAAAATTAGAGGCAATACACTCTATCAAAATCCTCCTCATAGAAGTGATCCTTTTTCTCATTGAGAGAATGGCTATGACTAGGTACTTGATGTACAAGAACAAGATAAACAACATGGAAGATAAACCTAGTCAAAAACACTTGCGGCTCAAGTGGGTTGGCATAAAGATGCTATGTCTGATCTAAATCGTTAGGATATTGAGGAAGACGTTAGTCGTAGAATAACAATAATATTAAAAATATTTAATACATTTAAATTGAAGGATAGTGGTGTGATAAAGAATTATATGATAAGAGAAAATTAAGATACTACAAGGAGGTGATGAACCCTAATCTACAATATCAAAAGTATTTCTTTCTTTTAAGTAGTATTTCATGTGGTTCACGACACACGATATCGATGCTCAGAGCATCTTATAGACCCATTTATGGGCACAACATGTCACTCACAAGGAATTGAACTTGGGTGGGGAGGGTAACAATCATTTCTCCCAACCACACCAGCTACATCCAATGGAGACCATCATTATCATCAATATATTAAATATATTAAATTTAATTTGCATGAAAAATTATAAAATTTACTTCGTTATATTCTTGTATGTTATATTCTTGTATGTTAGATTAATAATCTATAAAATATAAACATCTTTTTCAATATATAAAATATAAAGATTTTTCATGAACAATTTTAAGCTTTAAATCTTTATATTCTTTAAAGTAAAATAGATAACTTATATTAACTAATAATATATAAAATACATTTTTAATTATATCTATAATTTAAATTGTAAAATATATAATAAAATACAAAAAATTACATTAAAAATTTATATTTATAATTTTTTTTATTTAACGAAAATTTACATAAAAACTTAAAAATTTATAATAAAAAAAATAAATTTCAATTATAAAAATAAATTTCAAATTTATTTATTAGATATTTTACTTTCTTACGTTTAAAGATTATAATATTAGTAGATGGTAATTGAAAATATTACTTTTGTGGTTTTGTAGTTTTATATTTATGTAAAATCTACATGGAGTTTGGTCTCAAAATTCTATAGCTAGTTTCATGCATGGTTGTGTTATTAAGTGACAAAATATGTCAAATTATTTAAGAAATAATTTTAAATATATATATATATATATATATATATATATATATATATATATATATATTATTAAAAAAAT
>ML795649.1:94385-130631 GCA_009831015.1 Picea engelmannii
TATATATAACAAGAAGAAGAAAAAAAGGTAAAGGGGGCTACCCAAGTATAACATGGTAGGTAATGAGGTAATAGAGATGAAATGTCAGAGATTGGACCCCATTGTGACATCATCAACCACGTGTCTTGCAACATATGAAAATATGTCACGTCAAGAAAATAATTTTTTATTTAAAAAATATCTATAGCTAAAATATTATTTTTTCAATAAAAGTAAATAAGGTCCTAATTAGGTGAAATTTCAAGTGTAAGTTAATGATGATGAGGCCTATAAAAGCGATAGTAAGGGTCATTTTCTCATTCAACTCGAGAATTCTAGAAAATGCAAATTAATGGTTTTCAAGAAACATGGTGGTACTCATTGTTGGTAGTTTGGTTTATGGTGAAATATGGATAATAAGGAATAAACATAGGCATAAATAAACATAATGAAAAATTTGGACAAATTCGAAAGGCTTTGACTTGGAGATGCAGACACAAGCCAAAATCCATTATTATGGGAGATTTTTGGGTGATTTTTGAAATTTTCAATGAAGGAAAAGGGACCCAAGATCACAAGTATGGAAGAACTTTCCTAGTCAACATTTTATTTCCTCAATAATATACACAATATTTTCCTAGAGAATTTTTCCCAGTTTTTCTCTATTTGAAAGATTGCAGTTTTTGTCAAAGTTTCTAACTCTAGAGAACACGGAAAAAGGGACGAGTTTACACTTTTGTATTCATGCAGAAAATAACTAGTGCATCAAATCACTCTTATGAAGGTTGATAAGTAATCACAATAATAATAATTATATATGCCCAATACAAAGGTTTTCTTGGTTTCACTAGATTTGCTTCTATGGATGGAAGAAGTTGGTCTCCAACCTTGATTTTGTTAGTGAAAAAAGTGTAGAAAATGAGTAAAATTGGTGATTCCCGAGAGCTATAAATTTTATCTCTAATATCATATTGGATCATGAGTACAATAATTAGAAATTTAATTCCAAGGGGAATATTTATGAAGGCTTATATTTTGGATAGGTCCTTTAGATTTCATCATAAATTAGGAAGAAAAAGACATGTAACCTTTATTAAAAAAACGTATTGACAATGTGCATATTTTCTAGAATTTGAAAGAAAGTGATATAAACATGGAAAGGAGGTGTATCTAATAGTTCTACATGTATGCACACTTCTCACAGAGTTAGTTCTACAACAAAGACTAGTAAATATTAGAATCGAAGAACAATATTGAGAAGGAGATATAGAAGATGGACAAGGGTCTTACAATCATGAAGGAGAAGTTAGATGCATGCATATAAGTGTATGAAATAATGATTGTTATGATCCAATACCTTAAAAATGATTAAAAGGTAAATGAACTAAAGTCCACTTCGAGGGGGAAACCTCATTTTACAATATATCCAATATACAATATGAGATGAGATAAGATGATCCTAATACTAAGTCTCCTTGATATATATATATATATATGTAAATATTTGAGACAACGGGGTACAATTATGATGAAAGGGTGCAATGAAGGGTTCTAGATGACCTACACATATAAAACTAGCAATGTAATAATCCAATATCTAGGGATTAATAAGGGATTTTATACATAACATGGGGCTTTGTCTAGGGCTTAGCATTCCCCATCCCTTCAAACAAGTGTTTTACTCAACACTTGACTAACCATGATTGCTTCTGCATGAATAAATCATCTTCCCATGTCGCCTCTACCACTAGTAGCTTCTTCCATTTTATGAGGTACTATGTAATTGCATGATTACTCAAATACTTAATTCATGTTTGAAGGATTGTTTCTGGCCCTAGTATGATTTTCCCTTTTTCATTGATCTCTCGTAAAATAGTTTGCACTAGAATCTTGTTGTCAGTGACCTTCTTTAAGAAAGAAACATGGAATACTAGATGTACATGTGATGGAGGCAACTCCAATTCATAATCCATATTTTCAATCCTTTGCAAGACCTTATAGAGGCCATACTATTTGGGTGCTAATTTATTTTCCTTATTTTTTCACTTGAGGGACATCTGTTTGCATGGTTGTATCCTTAGAAATACGCAATCACGCACTTCAAATTCCCTTTCACTGCAATGTTGATCTACTTGTTTCATCCTATTTTGTGCCATAACCAAGTTGGCCTTCAATAGTTTGAGGACCTCTTGTTGGTTCCATATGTGGTCCTCCACTGGTTGAAACTTTGTATTCCCTTTCAAGGGTGATTTAATGGATGGAGGATGATATCCATAAAGAGACCGAAATGGGGACATTTTTTATGAAGTACAGAAGGATGTGTTGTACCACCATTCTACCAAGGGAAACGACTTGACCCATTGTGTATGTTTACTAGATGCAAAGAAACAAAGATATCCTTCTACACATTTATTCACAATCCTAGTTTTCCCATAGGATTGAGGGTGGTAAGATGAGATGTGAGCCAATTGAGTACCAAAACAAGAAAATAATTCAATCCAGAAATTTCCCGTGAATACTAGATCTCCATCGCTTACAATAATCTTGGGGACTCCATGTATATTTTTACCTATTTCCATAAATTTTTCAACTGTTGCACTTGCTTTAAAAGGATGATAAAGAGAGAAAAAATGGGCATACTTTGTTATTCTACCAACTACTTCCATGATGGGAGTCTTTCCTTTGGATTTGGGTAAACTTGTAATAAAATAAATTGAAATTTATTCCCAACGTCAAGTTGGTATAGCTAATGGTTGTAGTAGACTTGTAGTATTGACTATCTCTCCCTTATTCTATTGGCAAACCAAAGATTCAGACAAAACATTTTGAACATAAGTTTTAAGAACTTCCCAAAAAAAATCATTCTTGATCCTATGGTATGTTTTCAAGAATCTTGAATGTCCTCCTATAGGAGAAGTGTACAATTCCAGAAGGACCTTCTGTTTGAGTTGGGAATTCTTACATAAATATAGGCGAACATGATACCACATCAAATCATTCTTCCATACACATTTATCTATTGAACTAGGGTCCTCATGTAGTTTTTGAATGATCTTGCATACCTCTTGATCTTGCTTCCATTCTATCCATGCCTCTTCCACCCAATCGGATTCAAGAATAGAAATAAGACAGTGAACCTTTCGTTTCTTCTTCTTTCTTTGAAAGGGCATCTTCCACAACATTATGTTTTCCTTTTCTGTAGATAATATCAAAGTCATAACCCAACATCTTTGTAACCCATTTTTTTTGTTATTCTAAAGATAATCATTGCTCTAAGAAGTATTTCAAAATATCATGTTTTTTTTTTAATTTGAAGTGTCTTCCTATTAGGTAATGAAGCCATTTTTGAACTACATGTAGTATGGCCAACATTTATTTTTCATAAATTGGTTTTACAATGTTTTTTACTTTAAGTTGGATGCTTTCAATGCTAAGGGGCCTTCTGTCTTGCATAAAAACTACACCAATTCCATGGCGTAAGACATCATACTAAAAAATGTTTTATTTTGTAAAGTCAAGTGTGGCCAAGACGGGAGTGGTACACATAGCCTCCTTAAGTTTTTCAAAAGAATTGGTTGCTTCTTCGGTCCAAGAAAATGATTCCTTATTTAATAATTTTGTTAGCACTGAAAGTTACACTTTGACTGCTAAAGTGGAAGTTCAGTACCCATCAATAGGTCTATGAGGTAAGTCTTAAAATGTGGTGTCAAATGGATCAAACTCAATCCAACAATGTGAAAACATGGGAAATTCTAGAAAAAATGCATCAACAAAAAAGGTCTTATCTAACTTAGATCAAGGTTTTAAAGATTAATATGGATAGAAGGAAGACTTTAGTGATAAAAGTGAAGTAATTCTACCACTAGCATCAGGATTTACTAGTAGATAAAGGAAGGAAAATATTTAGATACAAGAACTTCTTAAATCCAAGCTAAAAACTCTGAGAAAAGTTATAACAACACCACAATCAAACCTTCATTGCAGTACAACTATAAATCATCATTTGAATCATTCAATGACAGTAAAATTTCAGCGTGAGAGAGAAACAAGATGGCAAGACATAAAAATGAATTCCATTAGAAAAAAATACATCAATTCTAATACATCCAATCAGAGTAGGCTTTGTTACATTCATATCACCAAAAAGAGATTTTTTACATCAAACATTAGAACGCTCTAAATCACTTATAATTCTTCTTTTACAACCTATATAGGGAATGATAGCATAAAATGTGAGTTCCATCCTCTAGCATATAATTCTCCCATCTAAAACCGAAGTAATTACACCTGTACAAGCTGGAAATAACAAACTCCTACAAAAAAGGCTAATGTTGGAAACTATCCTAACACCTTAATATTTCATGATTAGTTGTCCTTTGAGTGCATTCCTCTTCTTGTCAAGTATCCTCTGGCCTTAAATTGACCTATAAACAATTGTACCATGCTCCCCTAGCCATCTGGAAATCGTTGATCCTCTTGAAACCATCAAAATAGGAGTTTGCAACATATCCTATAACGTTGACTGTATCATCCAGTTCACAACGAAGTTCACAACGACATTCATAGCACTTGACTATAGAAACTAGTTCGCAACACCAGGCACTGTGAACTTTCCTATAGCTTCCAAATTAGTCTAGTAAATCTCCAAAACACCCAAAAAAAGCCTTCTTCAAAGTTAGGGATGCCTATAGAAATTTCAAAATTTGGTGTATGAGTGAAAAACTCAGTCATAGGCATCATACTTCTTCAAAATATTCACAAATGCAAGGAACCAACATTTCCAAAACTAAGATTCATTAAGGTATTTCATCCATCACTTTCTGAGCCTGGAACTCCTCCTTGTGGTAGCTTGGGCCAACACATTCAAATTTCTTTGGGCTAGTTCTTCCTTAAAAGGTTGCAACTCCAGTTTAAGTCTTATGATCTGATCTTGTAAATATTTGTTCTATATGTATAAATTCTTAAGTTTCCTATGGAGGGGAAGAAATATCTTTGCTACAAACTTGGCCTTATCAATAGTTTCCAAATACATGTCCATAAGGTCACTCAACTTTTTCCTTTCAACCAACCCTTCTCCTTTCAAATTAGCAATTTCATTTCTAGCCTCTTTAAGTAGTCTGTTTAGCCTTTTGAAGGTAGGTATTTTTGGAGGAGTGGTATTCTATAACCTTAATGTGTTTTTCGACAACTACAACTTTACCTTTACCCTTTATCTTGATGGGATCTTCCACTATGTCCTCCTTTTCAAAAAAAAAAATCTTTGTTGATGACCTGGTGAAAAGCCTCGTAAATCTAGCTTCAACTTCAAAAAATGGTGAGGGGAAAAGAAACCTCCTTCCTTTTGTGCCTATGGCTCTAGTTGATGGAGTTTATGTTGATTCTAGAGTTGGTTTGGGTGAAACCTCCCTTTATGGATAGTAATGTGGTCCCCCTTCTTCTTCCTGTTCTTTAGTTGCTTCATCATTTTGGACAATGCCTTTTCTCTTCCTCTTCTTGTTGGTCTCTGTGCGTACAGTACTATTATCCTGAAGAGGGATTTGTACCTTGGATTTTGGGGTAGTAGCAACATTCAATTGAAAGTGTTCAGAGGAAATGAACTACTCCCAATCAATGTTTTTCTTAACTCCTCCATGACAAGCATTTTGATCAACCCCGCGTGAAAAAAACTTGTGTCAACTTCCTTGGACTTATCCTGGACTTTGTCAGCCATTTTTCCAATGCTTCTAAACAAATAGAAAGGAAGATTCAATAGATATTTTCTTGTGAAGTGCAGAAGAAGTCTTATGTGGTACTGATAAATCATGTTGAATCTTCCCTCACAGGTGAAATATCTTTGTATTACCCTTAACATCTTATCAAAACCTTCAATCATGTGGCTCCTTGGAACTCCTTTTGATAGATTATCTCCCCAACATTCTGGTTTAAGGAATTCTTTGGAGAAGGATGCATTTAGGTTCACGGACTTAAGCCACCTTTCACTAGTATTTGGTATCTCAGTAGTTTTTTCTATGGTTTCTTCAAATACCTCAAGTTCAAGTGTCCCAACTTTAGTTTTGGTTCCATCGAAATTCAAAGAAAATTCTCTAGCCACCTCAGGGTGCCCCTCTACATCTTTTGGAATAAATTAAAACATCCCACTCTTTGGAAGACTTCCCTGATCAAAGGTTCAGTAGAAAACAACTACATGTCATAGGGTTCAATTCTCACAATGCCCCTTCCCTTGTGAGCCTTCTTCTACTGTAGAGTATCCATTGATGTCATAGAAGAATATTTACCCACCAATTTGAATGATGTAAGAGGAAAAATAGGAAAATATAGGACTTAGGGTTTTGATGGATAATCTCTTTCAAAGGTTGGTTTTGTCTAAGGATTTAGTGTGCTTAAGCCTATTTGATCTCCAAGCTTAAGAAATGACAGTTGATTGTGAGGGAGATGAATGAATACTACACAGGAAAATAAGATGCAAGGATACAACTTGTTGTAAAAATATTTTGTTCAATACTTCACCATCATCTTTACAAAATTCATCATGACTTTACGAGAAAAAAGTCTTTCTAATTTCAAAATAGAAACCCTTGAATATAAAATGGATATGTTGATGAAAAAAAATGGTAAAAGGTTATGAAACAGGCGATTAATAGTGCCAGGTTACTCCACAGAATTTGCAGTGCCAAAACAGGGGATTCACAACTGAGTTCGTAGCACAAGCATAAATGGCCAAATATGGGATAGGAAAGGTGTCCTGAAAACAAAGTTTGTTTAAGTTTTGGTAAAAGAGGCTGAGAGATCTGCAATTGGTTGAGATTCGTGATAACAAGGGTAAGTGGAATAGTTGGCAGCGCGGATCACCAGTTCGCAACACCTAGGAGAAGAAATGATAAACACAACCTTTATTGTCCTTCAATAGAGCTAAAAATACTCATGGAGTACCTAGAAGCTGAGACTTGAAAACTGATATGCTTGAGCCTGAATGAATTTGTCTGCAAATGGTATAAACTCCAACTCACTTTCGTCAGCCAGTTCCCAACAATTTCCTTAGCGCATGTCTGAAAGCACCAGTGTTTGCAACATCGAGATAAAATAAATTTGAAATCTTGGAAAAACAGTTAAAAACTTTAATGAAGAAATGCAAGGTTATATTTAAAAAAATATAAGTGTTGAAAACAAGGAGATCTAGTTGATAAGGCTCATGATTGAAATTATGGTGATGAAAGCATAATTTACTAGGGAATGAATTGTGAACTGCCTGATGAGATGGAAGCGTACAAAAATAACATGATTTGACTCTCTAATGGGTAAAGGGACAAAGTGGAGGGGTTTTAGTACATCGTGGAATTGATGACATGTCAGGGTGGTGGTTGAGGCATAAGGATGTTAAAGGTGATGGATTGTCTAATCTTATCATTAATATCAATGTATAACATAAGGACAATAGGTCAACACCAACACTAATTTATTTGTGCTAACACCCAAAATGATTATAAGGAAGAGAAAAAAATTAAAAAATTAAAACAACACTAATGAAAAAAATAAAAAACCTAAAGGTTGAATTGACCCAATCAATTCCATGTGATAATATTGGCTCCACAGGGGATGGCATGCTCCCTGTGATCTTCCAAGAACAAGTCGCTTCAATGTCTACTCCTACGAATATGTGGTCATTTATTCAACCAAAACAAAAATAAAAATGATATTTACATTGCAGAGGAAAGCTACCCATGGCTTAAGAAAAATAATTCTTCAGGAAATGCCCATTAATTGGGCCACCAAAAATTCCAGAGTCTTCCAAGTTTTGCAATTGATAAGTATTATTTTGAAAAAATTCAGAAATATTGAAAGGACAAATCCATAAGGCTTCAAGTTTACCATGTTTTCCTTTTTCTTGCCTTGGTGCATCCCACTTGATCACCAGATCTCTCGGCTGGAAATATTCTTTGTTTACCTTCTTATCAAAATCTTGCATGAGCTTCTGCTGATGGCTTTGTTCTTTATCAAGGAGTTTCTCCATGGTTTTTTGTACTTCTACTAGTTGATACATCCTTCTAACCATATCATCTGGTTCTCCTTGTTGATCCCAAATGAACTTTACCACATGAAAGGAAAGATGAGTAGGAAAAATAGTGTCAATCCCATAAACAAGTTGAAAGGGAGAAATACCAAGTGATCTCTTTGTAGTGAATCTATCAACCCATAGGAAAATTTTTGTCTTTGAGTCTCATGCTTTCTTATTGTCCTCAAGTAACTTATTAATAATATTTACAAGGCTCTTGTTAGAATATTTTTCTAAATCATTTCATTGGGGGTAAGAAGGGGTAGAATGAACTACTTGAATCCCATAATTCTCAACAAATTTCACCAATGGTTCATCTTTGAAGGATGCAACATTTTCAGTAACAATCTTGCTTGGACAACCAAACCTTGACATAATATCTTCAAGAAATCCAATAATTACCTTGTGTGAGGCACTCCTTGTAGGAATGGATTCTATCCACTTGGTGAAATAGTCAGTTGTAGTCAAAATCCACCAATGTTGACCACTTGAATCTAGATGAATTTCCCCAATGAAGTCAAGTCCCCAATGCTAGAAAGGACTAGAAACCACCATAGGATTTAGAGGCAAATATTCCAGTTGTTGTTTTCATGAAAAATTATGACATTTATCACCGGCCCTAATCTTTGCACAAACATCAATAAAAATGATAGGTCAAAAATACCCATCTCTAAGGATCTTATATTCTCTATTCCTCCAAAAATTATTACCCCCACACAAGTTGTCATGAAAATCAGTCATGGTATTTTGAGCCTCCTTTGGATCTAGACATATCAAGAGAACTGCTAGAGGATCTTTCCAATACAGTATGTGATCAATGAGACAATATCGGATTGCCTTTAGTTTCAAATATCTCACCTTGTTATTCTCCAAACCATCAAAAGGCTGCAACTTTTGTAAGAAATAAATAATGTCTTTATAGCAAATGCATTCTATCAAGTTGAGACTGATACGTGAGCTTTTAACAGAGTTATCTTTTTTTTGATTTTCAAAGTTTAGGTTCATGAAATTAACCCTCAGTGCTTTGCAATTTGATTCATCCATTAATATAGCTAAACCTTTCCCTTTCACCAACTTAGTAGGCTTAATTTCAAGGTCAAACTCCAGGATTTTTGCAATCTACTTGCTCCTCTTTCCATCTATGTCAAGATGGACTAGTATTTCGTTCATAGAAGTTGATGGGACATAGACAATAATCCTAGAATGTAGACTATATACCCTGAAGGATTTAAAGGCTTTAACCAAAGCATAATCCTTCTTTTCCATAATATCATACCTCACCTATGCATCCCATAATGCCCTACTGAAAAAGGAAATGGGTTGCTCCATCCTATCTTTTTTTTTTCTAAAGAAGGACAACAAGCAATGTGTCTTGTGAGGAAAAAGAAAATATCATAAATTCCTTTGAATAATCAGGGTTGATGAGAACATGTGTCTCATTCAATGCTTGTTTTATTTGATCAAATGAATTTTGAGCTTCAACAGTCCATTTTACCTCATTTCCCTTTCTAAGCATAGACGTGATAAACTTAACAAATTCAACAAAGTTACAGATCAATCTTCTCAAAAAAAATATTTTACCCAAGAAAGAATGGATCTCCTTCTTGGACCTAGGAAGAGACATATTCTTGATGGCCTCTACTCTACTTGGATCAATCCTTATCCCTTCTACTGAGACAATGTGTCCCAACAACTTGCCTTCTTTCATAGCAAACAAAGACTTCTTGGGATTGAGAGACAACCCAAACTTTCTACATTTCAAGAAAACCTTATTCAAATGATGATAATGTTCCTTATCATATCTTGAGAAAACTGTAATGTCATCCATATAGATGACCACAAATTTTTCCTTCTCCACAATGAAGGAAATATCCATTGCTCGCCGGAAGGTGGCTCCCGCATTCATTAGACCAAAGGGAATTTTAGCATACATAAATGTGCCCCAAGGGGTAGTGAAAGTTGTTTTCTCTCTATATTTAGGTAGGAGAGAGATATTATTGTAGCCTAAGAATCCATAAATTATGGATATCCTTGTTGAACCAGTCACCCTCTGCAAAATATGTTCCATTTTAGGCTAAGGGATAATTATCTTTCTTGGAACTTCTGTTTAAATTTATGAAATCAACACAAAGTCTTATTTCACCATTCTTTTTCCTCACAAGGAATAGGTTGGCCACCCACTCAAAGTACCTTAAAGGTATGATGATCTTAGAATCAAGCAACTTCTTGACTTCCTTTTCCATAATAGGCAACAACATCGGATTTATCTGTCTTAGTTTCTGCCTAAATGGCTTGGTCTCATTTTTCAAAGGAATTTTATGTTCAATGATGGTTGTATGATAAGTTTGTAGATCTTCATATTTTCAAGAAAATACATCGGAAAAATCCTTTAATAACTTCACATACTCAACCCTTTGATCTTTTGATAATTTGCTAGACAATTCGACATACTTGGTATTTTCCTATGCACCTAAGTTGCATTTTGTCACATCAACTTCTTCGTTTCAACCTTTAACCTTTGCATCAACATCCTTTCTATAAAATAATCTCTCCAAAGGGACACATCCTTTGGGAATATGGTTATTTGGAAGTTGGACAATCTTGTGGTCTGCAATTTTATTCAGGAAAACATCATCATGAGGGATTTTTATATCATCTTTATCTTGATGAATGTGAAGAGAATAAAACTCTTCCACTGTTTCTAGGAATCTCTTAATCTCAAGATCATCCTCAAATACCTTCCAATGTTTGACATTTTCACGTATAGAGGGTCTATACTTCACTTCCACATCATACTTGAGCTTGGGAGGAAAAGGGATATTAGAGTTACTTGCAGAAACAACCAAAGAATCTGCCATAGCATTTTCTTCCCTTGGAACAAAAGAGACATTAAAAGCTAAGAAAAAATTGTCAACAAGATCCCAAACTTCATTTTTGTAAGTCCTTAATATGTGATGCTTTTCTTGATATAGATTTTTAACCTGATGCATAATTAGTTCAACATCCCTGAAAACTTCTAACTCCTCAATCTTCATATCTTTAGTAGCCATCAAACCCAAGACAAGAGCCTTATACTCTGGAACATTATTTGTGGCTTCAAATTCTAGTTTATAAAACAAGGATATGATTTCTTGAGCTGGGGAAATAAAAACCACTCTAGTACAAACACTTTCTTTAGAAGAGGCCCCATAAAAAAACATCTTCTAAAATGCATCATTTTGAGGAGGTGTCTCAAAACTTTTAATAGGATGTTTTCTAATTTCAATGAGTGATTGAGGAGAATCAATTAGTTGTAGGATATTGGATCCTAGATCAGTTTCAACTATATAAATTGGATGGTTTGTAGGATTAGCTTCTTCACTAATGATGTAATATAGTTGTGCTTCCCTGTAAATCCTTCTGTGCTCTCCTCCAAACACATGAATAATGGCATATGTAAGGTCCATCTGCAAAGTTACCCCTAGTATCTTAATCCAATATCATTAAAATATCATCCCAAACTTAGGGGGAACATCAACCACTGCAATATCCATGACCACACTCTTTATGGGAAACTGAAACAAGCTAACAAACAGGTCTTTGATCACTCCAAGGAATTCCACTTTTCTGGAGTCAAATGAATATAGGACATGATAGGTTTTAGTAATTTCTAGACCTAGCTCATCCATGACAGTTTTAGGCATGAGGTTATGAGATACACTTGAGTCCATCAAGCAGTTGTGAAAGACTTTATCATGAATATTCCATGATGTGTAAAAAGGAGGAGAAGATTCATCCATATATTCTACCAAAGGTCCCAATATGACTGTTGGTTTTTCATCTTATAAGTTCATTGAGTCTATGGAATTGGAGGAATATTTAGGTTGCAACATCCTGGAAATATACCTTTTAAAATCTTCATTTTTAATCAGTTCTAAAAATGGCACTGGAATTTTTATCTTTTGAATTTCATTCTCAAAACTAAAAGAAGAGGGAGATTTTAAAGCCTCCTTAACTTTTGGAACAAGGGCCTTCATCATTGTTTGATGGTTTTATTCCTCTTTTTCATTGTTGCTAGAAGCCACAACTTTAGCATAATTTTCTATTTTCTTGGGTTGATCTAATGTACTAGGATTTCCATCCTTCTTTTTTGACCTCAAGTTGTATTTGTTTTCGTTTTCGTTAGTTTTCTCCCCTTTACTCAATTCATTCAACTGATTTTCCATAAGAGACTCCTCACATGCATAATGAGTTAGATGAGGGGATGGGGAGGTATCACCCAAACAATGAATTTTTGGATCTGTTTCTTCATCCTCTCCTACTTCATCATCAACCATGTTATTTTGAAGAGGGGTCTGCACTATTTGGTCATCCCTACTTCTATGATCTCTTTGAAGTATATGTGGGGCATTATTTTGTCTCCTGAAATTTCTTATGTTACCAGTATCTTGTGTGTTTCTATTAGTTTTTATTCCCTCAAGCTTCATTTTTTCCATTTCAGCAGAAAATGATTTAACCAGTTTTGTTAGTTCATCTAGTTGAGGGTTAACACCAGAAGAATCATAGGTTGAGGCTTCAACTCTATTTTTTCTCCTATTTCTATCATATTTTACTATGATCTTATCAACTGCCAATATATTCGATTCCACCTCCAAGGTTGCATCTTGCATATGAGCTAATGAGGTAGATATCATTTCTCTCAACATGAGGCATAATTCAGGGTCAAATACACTAACATAGGTTATCTTGGTAGAGTTTTCAGCAGGTTTAATCTTTGTGGGAATTTTATTGTACATTTTATTAAATCTCTTTGAAAAATATGAAACAAATTCCCCTTATTTTCTCTTAAGTGACCCAAACTCTGTAATATAATATAAGACAAATTTCTTATCTCCCCAATGCCTTAGTGTTACACATTATTTTCGTCAACCTTATGACCATTAATGATGTAAACCTGTCCTTTGTCTTTAGAAGGATCAATAGTCTGGATTCCTGAATAAAGAAGGGAGAAGAGCTTTCCTTGAGAGAAGAAGTTGTATTTTCCTTTGTAAAAACCCTATTTTGGAGGATTTCCATAGGCTGCTATATACACAGGGTGCAGAAATGCCTGATTTCCACATGTTTCTCTATAGCTAGGGTGTGGAGTTTCCACAGGCTGCACTATAGCTAGGGTGTGGCGGCCTCCTATACGTGGGAAAAATGAGCATCTTATTGATGCTTCTAGAAGGAGAAGCTTCTATGGTGAGGTGGCTTCCAAACGGTTTGGATCTTACTCGCTTTCATGATTTAGTGGGATCATCCTAACTTCCTTACCTTATCCTCTTCAACTTATAAAAGGAGAGGATCTCTCATGGAGAAAGTTAGTTGATTTTGGAGCTTTGATTTTGTAGTTGGATTGATCTTGGGAAATTTATGTTGGCTTTGAGCTTTGCTTTGTCAAGATAGATTGTGAGTAGCTCTCATATCCATGGTCTCAGAATCCTTGGAGCAAGAAGTGTGTGGGAAGCAAGGGATCATTGGAAGGAACCTTACGACATCAAGGCATCCGGTTGTAATCTCTCTTCCCATTATTAATATAATATAGCAGCATGCTTCTTTCTAATAGAATTATATTTATTTTATTTCATAATTCCTTGATGATATGCATAGGTTGTCATTGAATATATTCTCTCTGCTTTCACTTTGGTTGGTTTGTGTCTCACTGTAGAATCAATATCACAAGAGCACCAGAGCGAATAAGGGACAAAAAAGACATAAGGAAGCGATATTCAAAGGTATGCCACTCATCCTTTCTTTGATGATATATTCAATTATTAGAACCTAGGGAAAGTGCCACGTCCTGTCTTGTTTTGTTCTAGGTCTGGGTGGATCTAGGGAGATTAGTTTATGTCCACAGTTATCGATTTATCCTACAACACTTAGAAAGGAATCATCCAGAGCTTCAATTCCAACAATATATCCATGAGTTAAAGCCCTAAACCATTTGCTATCTTCACCATCAAGGCTTTGTACAAAAACTCTCATTCAAACATCCTCATTTTCAATATTAAGATTGTCAGCATAACTATAAAAGGTTGCAAGGTGCTCTTTTGTAGTTATGTCCTCTTCCTTTGTAAAATTGGGCATGTACTTAAGATAGTCTCCAACTGGGAGAGCATTCATAGGCTGAGGCAACATAATGGGGGCATACCTAGTAGACACTATGACATCCATCCTATTTCTAGGAAGGTTATCACCTACCATTGGATTATGAAGAGGAGGATTATAAATTCTAGGAGAATAAGGAGGATACTGGGTATTGATTGGTACAACTACAGTTTTTGGGCCCGCGATATGGTTAATTTAATGATGATGATTAGATCTTTTTTTGCCAATATTGTATGTGTGTTTTCCTATTTTGAAGAAGTTTTGAAGGATTTTTGTATTAAATCGTCGTGGTTCATACCAGGTACATATTATTGATGTTTTATGATGGTTTTAAGTATAATTCAACATTTTTTAATGATTCCAAGAAGCTAATCCATGTTCTGTGTGTCACAGGGAAAAATTGCAAGTTGTTTTTGCATCCGGCACTCCGTCCGGTACTCCATTCGACACTCCATCCGGTACTCCATCCGACACTCCCTCTGACATTCCCTCCCGCACTAAAACCATGGGAAATTTGGTGGTTATCATATCGATGACCAACGATGGGTGAATCAAATACATGGGTATTTCTTGTGCTCGTGGCCTCCAACTACTAAGCTTATGATAACTTGGATTGGGTTGTTATGTTGGGTGTTTATAGGCTCACTTTTTTTCTAGAAGCCACCGATAGTTAAGACACATTAAATGTGATTTACTCTTTTGGAGGAGGTCGACCCTTCCAATGGTCGACCTCTCAGCTTGTAAACTTTATAAATACCAAAACAATGGTCAGAAAAGTGTAGAAGGATAGTTAAGCTCTGTTTCTCCATTTTCAAAATTTTTTCTCTAAAACTGTGCTTTTAATTTTAATGTTGAAAACGTGTTGCTTGAGATTGTGATTCATCATTGAGGAGTAGCCACGACCTGCTGGGGGGCCCACCAGTGGTCTTGGTGAATATTTAGTCAATTAGCTTATGAATTCATATAGTGTAATCGTCATTTCTTTTATTTCCTATACATGAGTTTTATTATGTTTATTTACTGTGTAAATCGTTGTTCATAAGTTTAATTGCTTCAGTTTCTTTTGCAGGTTATTATGAAGGCTAGTGTTAATATGAAATGACTTTTTTATTAGTAGGAAACAACTTGCATGTTTAGATACTAATCTCTGTGTGTAATTAGATGCTAGTTAGAATTTATATATGATGAAATAAAGTTTAAAAAGATAATTAAAACAAATTATTTAGTTCATGGTCTCTTTGGCAAGTTTCAGTGGATGGATATTTGTTAGTTTTAGTTTTCATTTCTAGTTTTCTTATCCAAATTCTATTTATTTTTTTTATCTAGTTGTTATTTAGTTTGATTATTTATTTTCTTGTTATACGCTGAAATATAAATAGGATTTTATTTATGTTTTATGAGTATTTCCCTTTGCAATTTGATTTGTTAAAATAAGATTATTTTAATTTATTTATGCAATTTGCATTCTAGATCCAGGTTGCAATTTTAATTCGATGTTTGATTATTAAGTTTAGTTTTTAGTTATGAATCTCTAAGTAGTATGAATTTGCTTACACTAGCATAGAATGCGTTTGAATTTAATAGAATAGTGATTCTACATTGTTGATGATTAATGCATGAATTGAAGAATCACATGGATTTGCAGGGTAGTTGATGTTTCTTCTATAATGGCTAAGTTCTCACTAGATTCCCTAATTCATACCTTTCACTTTACTATAGAAGTTAATATTGAGTTTATCCCTCTTGATTTATCATTAATTATTAAATTCCATCATGATATCATAAGACACCGGAGACATAACCATCAACACTATATTTGAGTTTCCTTGCTTTTGTAGATTAGAGAATAGTCATCTTGCCTTGGTAGATTAAAGAATAGTTTATGGATGACGTGTATCTTGGGAGAAGGAGGAATATAGGATGGGGAAGTTTCAGTTTTAACAAGAAGTGACTGAGTCTTGGAAGAGGATGGTGGAAATTCCAAGGGCACTAAGGTTTCTTCTTCTTTGGTCACAACAAGTTTAAGAGAGCGAGGAGAATGAGAACCTAGGGTAGGAAAATCCTCTAATATCTCAAGTCTAAACCAACTTACAACATCAGGTGAGGAAATAACTTCAAAACTTTCAAAACTTTCAAAACTTTCTTCTTTCATCTGGGGAGAAAAAGAGGAATATTCCACAGGTAAATATTCAAGATTTAAATTTCTAGGAGTTTCAATAGAGGGTAAAAAAAGAGAACTAGATACAATTACTGGTTTTTTAACAGTAGAATCAAGAAAATAACCAGTAGTGCCTGAAATAACAGCTGAAAATCCTTCTTGAGAAGATTTTAATTTCTTGATGATCTTCTATGGGTCAACTTCATGTGTAGCCAAAGGTATATGTGGGGTAGACCTCATGTGTCTGCCTTTAGGATCCACAACAGAAATAGTGGAGTCGTAAGGTGAAAACTGCAGTCTTCAATGTACTGATTACTATGCACTCTCAGAATTATTATTTCTTTGTCGTTCAATCCCAGGGAAATGTTTTCAATCTGTCCTTGAGAATGACGGAAAGAATGTTAGCACTGAAATTTACACTTTGACTGCTAAAGTGCAAACTCAGTACCCATCAATAGGCTTATGAGGTAAGTCTTAAAATGTGGTGTGAAATGGATAAAACTTAGTCCACCAATGTGAAAACATAGGAAATTCTAGATAAAATGCATCACCAAAAGAGTTATTGTCTAACTTGGATAGTGTTTTGAGGATTAATGTGGATAGAAGGAAGACTTTAATGAGAAAACTGAAGTAAGTCTACCACTAGCATCCGGATTTACCACTAGACAAAGGAAGGAAAATCGTTAGATACAAGAACTTCTTAAATCCAAGATAAAACCTATGAGAAAAGTTATAACAACACCATAATCAAACTTTCATTGCAATATAGCTATAAATCATCATTTGAATCATTCAATGAAAGTAAAATTTCAGAGTGAGAGAGAAACAAGATGGAAAAAGATAAAACTGACTTCCATTAGACAAAAATTCATCAAGTCTGATACATCCAACCAAAGTAGGCTTTGTTACATTAATATCACCAAAAATATTTTTTTTTACATCAACCATTTGAACCCTCTAAATCACTTCTAATGCTTCTTTTATAGCCTAGATAGGGAATGATAGCATAAATGTGAGTTTCATACTCTAGCATAGGATTATCCCATCCAAACCTAATGTAATTACACCTATACAATATGGAAATAACAAATTTCTTCAAAAAAGGCTAATGTTGGCAACTATCCTAACACCTTAATATTGCATGATGAGGTGTCCTTTGAGCGCATTACTCTTCTTTCCAAGTATCCGAAAACTTTAAACTGACCTCCAAATAGTTGTACCATGCTCCCCTAGCCATATGGAAATTGTTCATCATCTTGAAACCATCAAAATAGGAGTTCGCAACATATCATGTAACATTGATTGTATCAGCTAGTTCGCAGCGAAGTTCACAATGAAGTTCGGAGGGCTTGAATGTAGAAACCAGTTCACAGCGTCAGGCGCTGCAAACTTTCCTCTAGCTACCAAATTATTCTATTAAATCCCATAAACACCTAAAAAAAACCTTCTTCAGAGTTAGGGATGCCTGTAGAAATTTTAGAATTTGGTGTATGAATGAAAAACTCAGTCATAGGCATCATACTTCCTCAAAATATTTACAAATGCAAGGAACCATCATTTCCAAAACTGAGATTTCTTAAGGTATTTAATCCATCACTTTATGAGCCTGGAACTCCTCCTTGTGGCAGCTTGGGCCAACACATTCAAATTTCTTTGGGTTAGTTCTTCCTTAAAAGGTTGCATCTCCAATTTAGTTATTTTGATTTGAACTTGTAAATATATGTTATGTCTATATAAATTATTAAGTTTCCTATGGAGAGGAAGAAATATCGTTGTTACAAACTTGGCCTTATCAATAGTTTCTAGATACATGTCCATAAGGTCACTCAATGTTTTCCTTTCAACTAACCCTTCGCCTTTCAAGTTAGAAATTTCATTTCTAGCCTCTTTAAGTTGTCTATTCATCCTTTTGAAGGTATGGTTTTCTAGAGGAGGGGTTATGTCTATAACTTCAATGTGATTTTCAACACCTACAACTTTACCATTACCCTTTCTATTGATGGGAGCTTCCACTATGTACTCCTTTTCAAAAATTTCTTTCTTTGTTGATGACCTGGTGAAAGGACTCCTAACTATAGCTTCAACTGCAATAGATGGTGAGGGGAAAAGTAAGCTCCTTCCTTTTGTGTTTCTGGATCTAGTTGACAGAGTTTATGTTGATTTTGGAGTTGGTTTGGGTGAAAACTCCCTTTGTGGAGAGTAATGAGATCCCCCTTCTTCTTCCCGTTCTTTAGTTTCTTCATCATTTTTGACAATGCCTTTGCTCTTCCTCTTTTTGATGGTCTCTGTGTGTAAAATACTATCATCCTGAAGATGGATTTGTACCTTGGATTATGGGGTAGGTGAAACATTCAATTGAAAGTGTGAAGAGGCAATGAACTAATCCCATTCAATGTTTTTCTTCCTTAAATCCTCCATCACAAAAATTTTAATCAGCCTTGAGTGAAAAACACGTGTGTCAACTACCTTCGACTTAGCCTAGACTCTGACAACCATTTTTCCAATGCTTCTATAAAAATAGAAAGGAATATTCATGATATCTTTGGTTGTGAAGTGAAACATAAGCCTTATGTGGTACTAATAAATCATGTTGAATCTTCCCTCACGGGTGAAACATATTTTTATTTCCCTTAACATCTTATCAAAACCTTCAAGCATGTGGCTCCTAGGTGTAAATCCTAACCTTGTACAATATCTACTGCAAACAAATATTCAGAAAAGAATAGAAAAGATACAATGGCAAATACAAACATTACACAGATATTTTTCCCCTGGAAACCCAAATTGGAAAAACCAACATATTCTATATTCATTCATTGTGTTACAATGTTTACAATACAAAATACATATAGGAGCCGACGACATCCAAAACCCTAACCCAATGACCTGGATTATTCCAAATCCCTATTTCCTTAACTAGAAATAGAAAAACCATCAGGAAAAACCATGTGCCAAAAAACCACCTAAATACATGACATGTTTCGCGAAGCAGGTGTCATGTTTCCTGAGGCACTACTGCCCCCGAACCCCCACGAGGGGGGATCCACCCCCCTGCACCCCCTGACAGGGGCCTAATGCCCCCCCTCCATGCCCATCACATACACTCAGACACTACTACTCATGCAAATAATATAACACATACCCAACATTCTCCCACTTGTGTTCTTTGAACACAGGGGGTTACATGATTACATAGTCAACAATCCAGCGAACCAATGCCCATGGATCCTCTACACGAAGAGAACTTATCAATGCTCACATATTTTTCTAATGATTCTGCAACATTCTTCAAAGTGTCCACCTTCATCAGTGATACTTTATTTTCTTCAATCATGTCTCTCACAAAGTGATATTGAACATCAATGTGCTTTGTCTTTGAATGATAAGCAGGATTCTTCACCATAAAAATTGCACTCTGACTGTCACACTCTATCCTTACAACTTATTGTACCAACCCAATACCTGAACACAATCTTTGTAACCATACTTCTTCCTTACTTGCATGAGTGGCTGCCATGTATTCAACTTATGTAGTTGAAAGTGCCACTACAACTTGTCTTTTGCTCATCCAACTTATTGCTCCTCCAAACAGGTTAAACACATACCCTCTTGTAGATCTCCTATGATCCATATATCCAGCCCAGTATGCATCCACAAAGCCATGTATATCCACCACTATGTCCAATTATGGTCTTCCTTTGTAGCACAATACATAGCTAGCAGTGCCACACAAATACCTGAAAACCCTTGTTATTGTTGTTCAATGTTCCTTCCCTAGTTTTGACATATACCTGCTTAAAAATCCCACTGCATGTGCAATGTCCAGTCTAGTACAGACCATTTCATACATCAAACTACCAACTACACTCGCATATGGAACATGAGACATTGCCTCCTCTTCTTCATGTGTCTTGGGACACTGATCCGTAGATAACTTTACACCAACAGGAATAGGAACCTTGACCGGTTTAGATTCCTACATATTAAACCTCTACAATATTGTCTTGACATATTTTCTCTGATTTAACCAGAGTTTCCTCCTTTTTTGATCTCTTTTAATTTCCATGCCCAAAATGAAATTTGAAGCACCGAGATCCTTCATGTAGAATTTAGAGGACAACTGAGTTTTCACATCCTAGATAATCTCCTTGTTGTTTCCTATTAGCAACATGTCATCCACATATAAGACCAAATAAATCAAATGATCACCAATTAATTTAAAATACACACAATGATCTTCTTTCCTTCTTGTGAAGCCAAGTCCTAGCATATAAGTATCAAATTTTTGATACCACATTCTTGGTGATTGTTTTAAACCATATAGGGACTTTTTCATCTTGCATATTAACTCCTTCTTTCCTTTCACAACATAACCTTTTGGTTGCTTCATATAGATTTCTTCTTCCAAATCCCCATGCAGGAATGTTGTCTTCACATCCATCTGTTCTACTTCAAAATCAAATGCAGGAGCAACAGATAAAATAAACCTTATAGAGGTTAACTTGGCAACAGGAGAAAAAATCTCAACAAAATCAATTCCCTCAACATGGGAATAACCTTTTTCTACTAACCGAGCTTTGTATTTCTCCACTTTTCCTTATGCATTCAGCTTCTTTTTAAATACCCTTTTGTTTCCAATGGGATTTTTTCCATTTGGAAAGTCCACTAGACCCCAAGCCTCATTCTTATCCAAAGATGCCATTTCTTCTTCCATGGCCCTTTTCCAGAGATTTCCATCCTCTAAATCCACTACCTCCCTGATAGTTCTAGAATCATCATTAGTAATAGACAAAGAAAAATTTGAACAAAATTCAGATGGACTATACCTTTCCGGTAGCCTTCTTTCTCGAACCGATCTCCTCAATACTGGAGTATGAGGATCTTCTTCTTCCTATTCATGTTCTTCTGTAGAGTCTAATTCATCATCCTTTAAATCAACTCTATATTCTCCGGTTCTTCCTTACTTGGTAGGACTTCTTGTTTAACAACATCCTTAATTTCTCTAAATACCACATCTCGGCTATACACTACCTTCTTAGTTTTTGGGTTCCAAATCTTATAACCTTTGAGACCATCTTTATATCCAATAAAGATACATTTTTCATCCTTCTTATCCATCTTACTCCTGTTTTCCTTTGGAACATGAACATATGCATCGTAGCCAAATACCTTAAGATGTGTGAGAGAAGGTTCCTTACCAGTCCATACCTCTTGTGGAGTCTTGTCATTCAATGCTAATGAGGGTGATCTATTGACCAGATAACATGCAGTACCCACTGCCTCTAGCCAGAATTCTTGCCCTAACCTGGCACCATTGAGCATGCACCTTGTTTTTTCCATCAACGTCCTATTCATCCTTTCTACAACTCCATTCTGTTGAGGTGTATATGGATTAGTCTTCTTCCTTGCTATACCACACTTCTTACAGAATTCTTCAAATTCATTCCCACAGAACTCTTTGCCATTATCTTTCCTCGACACCTTAATTCGTTTCTCTGTTTGATTCTCAATAAGAGCCTTAAACTCTTTAAACCTATCAAAGACTTCAGATTTCTTCCTGAGGAAATATATCCAAGTTTTCCTCGAGAAGTCATCTATAAATGAGACATAGTGCACATATTTTCCCAATGATGGGATCGACACAGGTCCAAAAACATCACTGTGAACTAGTTGTAAAATTCCTTCTGCCCTCGTTGTACCGAAAGGGAATCTTACCTGATTCTGCTTCCCATGTAGACAATGTTCACAGAAATCAAAATCTAGAGAGCAGTTACATACCTTCAACCAATATCCGCCAGTCTTTGATGCCACAACATAACCTTTTCTCCATAGATTGTAGGAGTTCTTTCTTCTTCAACTCCAATATCAGGGACAATGGAGCTATTACACCCATCATTAATAGTTCTTCATAGCAACTTATATAGAGTTCCAAACTGAACTCCCCTCATCAACACCATTGCTCCTCGAACCACCTTGCAAGCTCCCTTTTCAAATATTGTCTTTACCCTTGCATCTTCCATTTTTCTTACATAAATCAAATTTCTGGCCATACCTGGGATGTACAGAACACCAGGAAATATTCTAATCCTTCCATCTATGAGCCTCAACTTGACCCTTCCTCTTCCTATGATTCTGGTTGTCGAATCATTACCTCCATCATACCTTTCATATTCATAGAACCACTCCCTGTGGGGAGTCATATGAAAGGATGCACCACAGTCAATCAACCATGCCTCATGATCTGCATGTGTACTTGAAGAGGCCAAGTACACAACCCCTCCTTCTTCCTTGGAGGTCTTTTCTTCTGTAGAAGAAGATTCTTCAAATCCCTTCCTTTTCTCAAGTTTGGATCTACACTGCTTCTTGTAGTGCCTGTTGAGTCTCCAATTTGACACTTCTAATACCCTCTATTACCCCCAATCCAAGCCTATTTTACCTATGTTATGAGTATACAATTGATCGTTACCTCCATAGATACAATTAATGACCTTGTTCATGTGCATAGAGAGGTAACGTATGATTGAGGCATATTTTGTTTAATTTTCTTGAGTTAATTCGATTAAAATGCTTGATTTTGTATAATCCCAATTGTTTTACTCCTAAGTAGTCTATTTCGGTACCTCAACACTGATTTGATACCAACAGAGCCGCACAACAGTGATATGGTACCAATAGAATTGATCTGGTACTGCCCTGAGCTATTCCAATACCAAACAACTATGCCTATTCCAGTACCAGTGTGACTGTGCTATTCCAGTACCAAACAAATGTGCCTATTCCGGTACCAGTTCGACTGTGCTATCCTGGTACCAAACGACTATTTGTATTCTGGTACCAATTTCTATTTCCATAAATCGTTTGTTGGACGAATCTGCTATTGAAGATTTCAAGAGGGCAGTTGGACTGAAGCTTCCAAATCAGATTTCAAGATCATGATAGACTTCATCACTCATGCACTTCATGTCATGAGGATGAAGTCCATTCCTAAATATTCGATATGTATTTCCAATTGTAATATTTTAAAACTGTTTCATAATTATCCTTAGCTCTTGATAGTAATGGCTTACCTTCTTTATAAGGGAGGTTGTATAGGTGATAGAGACATGGGTATTGATGTAATGAAGCAACAACAAGCACATAAGATACGTATGGATATAATGAACAGAGTGATGCATATTGTTTTGACGTACAATATAATGAGTTGTTGATTCAATTTACAAGCTGAAGAAATACAAACGATCTATTGTGCAATTTCTGGGTATGATTAGAGCATCTTAGCCTGTTATCTTTTTAGAGCTTCCATGTTGGAATTGGGAGGGGCCCACCGTTCTGATACGGTAAGATTAATGTAAAATATAGTTCAGATTTATATTCCTGTACATGTTTGTTTTATTCGAGCACTCAATTGTGTGTATCTTGCACCTGTTATTTTGATTTCTTGTTTGAATTAAAATATGAATTCATAAAATGTACCTATTGTGTTGGATCTATATAATTGTTATATCTTTTGAGTAAATTGTGAATGGGATTGTATAAAGTGAACCGATAACTTGGTGACAAAAAGATCCCAACAACACAAGGAGTTCAAGCTTGGTGTCTTTTATTTTTGCAAATATTTTTAAAATTCAGATCTTTAAATGATAAATCATGTTTGGGGTGTTGTAATAACCCCCCGAGTACTAATATGTGTTGTGAAACAGGTATCATCAACCAACTAGAGTAATTCAAAGATGATCAAGAGCTTGAAGAATGTTCCTCCAAGAACTTTATTGCATTTTGGCAGCAACTGGGATACCCGCCTCTCAGGAAGAGCATATCTTAACAGCAATCAAGAATCTTGTTGTTTCTCCACAGGAAGATTTAGAAGTCCCATCAGATTCCTCTTGTCAATTTGTTGAAGGGAATAAAGAATCGTGGATAGAATTCAATGGAGAGGAACCATTGGAACCTGATATTGAGGATTCCTTAGCATGCCTCTCAGCAAATTCTGTATGTACTCCAAATACCAATCATTTTGAAGAGGATAATCTGCATAGCATGGTAGAGGAGGACATTCAGTGTGACCTAAACAAAGAAGAGAAACAAAAATATAGTGATCCTATTGAAATATGGTTTCAATTAGTTATTAGGTCACACCACTCTTTTATTTTTCATTATTGCTTGATCTCATCATCAAAGCGGTTGGTCCTTCATACTCTAGTATGCATTAAAATTTATCTTTTAAACCTGAATATGGATATATTTCTAACCCTGTTACGCACATGGCTTCACTGGAAGTATTCCTATACTTGAAGGACATTTTATTTTGTTCAATTAGAGTAGGATAGTAAATAAATAAATAAATTTTGCAATGAAACCTATCTTTCATATTTTTAATAAATGGGAATGTCAAAAGCTAATAAGTAGTCGGTTTAAGATCTCTCATTCCTATAGTAGATTTCTTTTTAAAAGTTATGATGATTTTGTTTGGAATCATATGAGAAGGGAATCTCTTCATCCTTCGAATGCATGCATAATGCTGGAAGGGTTTTAAAAGTGGAGAAGGCATCCTTGTCAATGAAAGATAACAATTAAGGGAGTACTTCATGACATATTTCTTCAAATTTCTTCTTTTTCCTTAAGTTGTTAAAAATGATGCATTCGTGCTTTATCTTTACCTATCTATTTTAAGACCTCTATTTCACAAGGATGATTGATTAAGTGATATTTTTAATAGAAGTTGAAAATGAATGTCAATTCCAAACTATTTTATTCATAGCTAACAATTCAATTTTTGACATTTTCCCTAAATTTTATGTTTTTAAGCATGAATAAAAATCTAGTTTTAATTAGTTCTATTGGTTTGTTTTTAGCAGGTGTTCACAACTCTCTGAGCATCCCTTTTTAGCATATCACATTGTTTTCATGAGGCCATGCAAAAACTTAGGCATGGGGGAGTGGTTTCTGAAACCTTCATATTCTTTTGCAATGTCTGTCGACGAGGCCAACTCAACATGTTCAGTGCTGGGATTTGATAGTCATTTCCAGAATTGCAGTACCATTCTATTCCAGTACAACAGATTTGTGTTCATCCAGTACTAAAAACAATGTTTTCCTTTGTGTTCATCCGGTACCAAAGGAGAAAGTTTGTGTTCATCTAGTACTAGACAAAATTCCTATGCTCATCTGGTACTATGCTCATCCGATACTGATGGTCACCTGTGTGCTCATCCTGTACCAAAGGAGGAGGTCTATGCTATTCCAGTACTGAAACACAACTCTGCAATATTACGATATTGAAGAAAAAACCTGCGTCCATTCGGTACTCAGGTGATCCGGTACTGGTAATAAGGTGTTGGTATCTCTAATCATATATTCAAGTTTTGTTTCTCGATTTAAATGCTTCAAGAAATAGGACGTATAAACTCAACATTTTTTCATTTTACTAAGGAATTATACTAATTATGCAATAAACATATGGTTACTCTCAATTATTGCACGCTCCCTACCATGAACTTTTGCAATCCCTCGTATATATATCATTGTATATTATCACTGAATTCCTTTGTGAAGTGGTTGTCGCCATGAATGAGAAAAAATCATCCATCATGTCACTTTGTTCCAATACTATAAGTTATGGTATTGCAAAAACCTACTCCATTACTTATCTGGTACTAATGCCAAAGTGATATGATCTTTGTCATGTGATTAACATTGTTTTCACTTTAGGTAATTGGAGGTATGGGCTAATCTCTTCATGTTCTTTCTATCAAGGATCATTTAAGTCTTGTGTTGAATTATTTTTACTCTCATGTGCATCCTCCTCCTACATTTCTACACTCAACCCTAAATGAATCATCCTTGCTCTCCCTTTAGGAAGATATTTTTCACATTTAGCTCTATATGATAATGGGTGCACTTGTCTTATTACCTCATTATTTTGAAGAAGTGATTGCTAATTGAAATATCCATTGAAAAGTGGTGACACCATTATGTATAATACTAACCTAGTTGATTCAACAAGTTCTTATCCAATTTTTATCTTTACAAGTTTCTCTTGAGAGGTATTGATGAAAACCTCATGTGGTGGACCGCCCTTGCAAAACCATAATAAACTTTCATGAGAACCCTAATAGGATTAACTAGAGGGACCTTTTAGTCATTATCTGAGATGTTCATACATTGAATAGTTGAGATTTAAGTTGAATGTGGATGATGTAACCCTTGGGATAATTGAAAACAATTAATTATGTGCCTAATAAAGCTAAAACACTCTCGTACCACCTGCCTTCCTTGTACTCTAAAACTATCAATGAACAATATAGATTATTCTAAATCTTTTGAGTAATATAATAAAAAGGAAGAATCAGGAAGTACAAGTAAACCCACCAAGGTATTGAACAGGCCTGCTGGCAGTGGGGCCATGCTTATATGGTACTAAGGTAGACCCGTCGGGGTACTGAACAGGCCTTCTGGCAGTGGGCCTATGCCGGGTAAAGGGAGTTGAAAAATATAAAGTGGCACACTTAAAACTGAACAAAAACCTTTGGGTCTCATTCTGAAGCAATCACTATCCAATCAAGGCTAGGAGACGACCTTTATATCTATCGAATGATGTTCTTAAGAACCTTCAAGTATCCAATTTAGAGTTCTATCTTTAAAAAAAATAGGTTTGCACGTGAAGTGGGACCCTCAGTATGTGTAATTCACCTTACCTAAGCAAGAAGAGATTCATCTCTAAAAACTTGGATCTAAAACAAGTTAATCATATTGGGATGTATTCCTTTATGTGTTCCTCTCTTCAAATGATATATAAACTATCCTTATATCAATTTTGTTTTAAAAGTAATCTAGCCAGGGGGGGATATTAGTCAAAGTCATTTAGAAAAATCTTGGCCACTATCCTATAATCGTATTAGAGTCACATCCAACCCCTTTCTCCTAACTTTGATCAAAAACAGATTGGATAAGACTTAACATCAAATCACTAACATATCTAATCTATTACTCACGACTCCAATTTTCCTTCATAACTACTTTTCCATGAGTAAGAATCCGAAGCATAGGCCAGGAAGTTTATATGTATGACAAGAACTTAAGGAGCTAAAGAAAGGTGAAACTTCAAGGAATGCTTGATCGAGTGAAGAGTATCATCAATTTTGAAATTTTGAAGATCATTGTTGCATGAGGACATGCAATGACTTAAGCATGGGGGAATGCGGAGTCTCCATTTTGACACTTCTAATACCCTATATTACCCCCTATCCGAGCCTATTTTACCTATGTTATGAGTATAAAATTGATCGTTACCTCCATAAATACAATTAATGACCTTGTTCATGTGCATAGAGAGGTAACATATGATTGAGGCATATTTTGTTTAATTTTCTTAAGTTAATTCGATTAAAATGGTTGATTTTGTATAATCCTGATTGTTTTACTCCTAAGCACTCTATTTGTGTACCTCAACATTGATCTGGTACCAACAGACCCACACAACAGTGATATGGTACCAACAGAATTGATCTGGTATTGCCCTGAGCTATTCTGGTACCAAACAACTATGTCTATTCTAGTACCAGTGTGACTGTACTATTCCGGTACCAAACAACTGTGCCTATTCTGGTACCAATGCAACTGTGCTATTCTAGTACCAAACGACTGTGTGTATTTTGGTACCAATTGCTATTTCCAGAAATCGTTTGTTGGACGAATCTGCTGTTGAAGATTTTGAGAGGGTAGTTGGACTGAAGCTTCCAAATCAGTTTTCAAGATCACGATAGACTTCATCACTCATGCACTTCATGTCATGAGGATGAAGTCCATTCCTAAATATTCGATATGTATTTCCAATTGTAATATTTTAAAACTGTTTCATAATTATCCTTAGCTCTTGATAGTAATGACTTACCTTCTTTATAAGGGCGACTGTATAGGTGATAGAGACATGTGTATTGATGTAATGAAGCAGTAGCAAGAATAGGAGATACGTATGGATGTAATGAACAGAGTGATGCATATTGTTTTGACGTACAATATAATGATTTGTTGATTCAATTTACAAGCTGAAGAAATACAAACGATCTGTTGTGCAATTTCTGGGTATGATTAGAGCGTCTTAGTCTGTTATCTTTTTAGAGCTTCCATGTTGGAATTGGGAGGGGCCCACCATTTTGATATGGTAAGATTAATGTAAAATATAGTTCAACTTTATATTCTTATACATGTTTGTTTTATTCCAGCACTCAATTGTGTGTATCTTGCACCTGTTATTTTGATTTCTTGTTTGAATTAAAATATGAATTCATAAAATGTACCTATTGTGTTGGATCTATATAATTGTTATATCTTTTGAGTAAATTGTGAATGGGATTGTATTAGTGTAATTTTTATAAGTATGGTGCACAAGATCTTGAGTAATTTTACTTAGTTTTATAAGCAGTAATTTGTGTTGAGATAGTTGTAGAGATTTATAAAAGTTTACATTCCTGAAATTGTGTTCTTTATAGAGACTTTCGTAATTTACTTTGAAATTTCAAGTGTGTTAATACAAGAATAATTAAGATCCCATCATTCACCCTACATGGACTATTAAATGGAGAATCTTAATACACCTAATGTTTCCTGTATAGGAAGAAAGAGGTTTTTCTAGAATTGATTAAGTTATGAATGATTTCCTTTTAAATGTTGTGTGCATAAAGTTGATTACTTCTTTTGATTGCTACAGGAAACAAGATCTTAAGTTCATATCTCTAATTCATAAGCCTCTAATGAACAGACTTGTCACCGAATAAAGAACCTTTTGCTTGATTGTTTGCTTGAGAAGTTCTCTTACCAATTTTCTCTTCTAAGTATGAAACAAAGTGTTAATTGCTGATTGGTTTAGTTGCTACAAGGGACAGATTCAAAGTCCATCTTTTTATTTCATTAGCCTGTAAATGGACAGATTCATTACCTGAGTAAGAACCTTTATATCACATGCTTGTTGGATTCAGTTTGTGAGTTTTGTTTTCTGATTTTTTAAGCTGTGTGAGGGAGATAGATTAAAAAGTTGTAAAACAAAGTATTGGTGTTGATTGTTTCTTCTCTATGCTATAGTAATCTGACATAGGAACCTATCTGTTATCATCACATATAGTGCCTCAACTCTACTGATTACAAATCACGGTTGATAATTTATGTTTGGTAATATATTATGCAAATAATTGCACCAACATTTCCCTTCTTTCCCACATCTCCAACATACCCTTACAAACTCTCTGGGAGATTTAGATATACCCTTAGACTTAGATCTCCCACTTGAGAAATTAAATCTATTTCTTTCCTGGGAACGTCCTCTTGCAAATAATGCATCTGTGCTATGTCCTTCCATATTATTCCGTCTCTTCTCCTCTGACAACAAGGATGAGACCACTTCTTCAAACTTCAAAGAAGTTGTATTACTACCTATGGCCACAACCAGACTAATCCACGAGTCTGGTAAAGAACACAACAAACTGATACATTTAGCTTCATCTGAAATTTTAATCTCAACAGATACTAACTGACTTACCATAGTATTGAAGACGTTCAAATGCTCTGCCACTGAGTCTCCATCTCTCATCCTCAAGTTATATAACTTCTTTCTTAGGAATAGTTTATTTACTAGGGACTTAGACTGATACAACTTCCCCAACTTTTCCCATAAATCCTTGGTTGTAGCTTCCTCTGACTCATTCATTAATACTGAATCAGAGAGACACAGTCAGATTGTGCTATTTGACTTCCGATCCATATTTTTCCAGTCATCTGCAAAAGTTCGTGTAGGTGCAGTACCTAGATCTACCACGATCCACTGATCTCTATCCATCAAAAGATGTTCCATATTGAGCTTCCACAGCTCAAATCTTTTCCCAATAAACTTCTCGATATCCATCCTCAAATTGCTTGCCATTTATTTTCACCTGAAAAAAAATACCGTAGATCTCCCACTGTAACAAGGCTTATCACAGTCCCGAGCCAAACCCTTGACCACAAAGGCATCCCCCTGAAGACAATAAAGATATAATACTGAATGTAAATCCTTTACAATAAAAAATACATATAGGAGCCAATTGCATCCGAAACCCTAACCCAATGACCTGGATTAGTCCAAAACCCTAATTCCTTAATCAAAAATAGAAAAACCATCACCAAAAACCATGTGTTGAAAAACCACCTAAATACATGACACGTTTCCCGACTCAGGTGTCATGTTTCCCAAGGCAGAAACAGAGTATACAAAGATAAATTGTGCAACTTCAAATTCTTTTAAATGATCATATATAGAAAACATAAATGATTACGAAGATAGAAAAACCATTCAACAAAGAGGAGAAAACATCACCAATAGTTAACATGCAGGAATCCTGTGAAATGTCCTTTTTATTACTGGTAAATCTCTTGAGAAAGATTACAGTGCTTTCAACTTGCTTGGGCATAAATATCAACCCTCAGTACATCGAAATTTGAAGTATATATAGAAAATATTTCAATTGATATTGCCATTAATGATCAGGACATGGCAAAATCTCAGGATAACTAACTAGATAACATAATACAAAATTGTAGGAACTGCTAATGATTTGTCGGATTCTTCATGCTGATTTTGGGGAAGTCCGTTGGGGAGTCATTCATTTGACTTTGACTTCTCCGCATGCTAAATCATTTTGTACACCTCATACTTTATTCAATCAATTCACACAACTCTTCCCATCTTTGCTAATTTGGAATGGTGGTTTTTAATAGCCTGCGGTAGATTTCATCCATCTCTATATATTTGTCAAAATTTGGCTTGATGATAAAAATGTACTTGATTTCATGTTGGATACTAAGATCCAACTATAGAGTCTCTAAAAACGCTTTACCTATTATGCTACCCTGTATCACTGAAAACTTGGAGCTTTCCTTTGCCATCGTGGTGATTTTTTGCTTGAAATCGGAGAGTGTCATCAACTTGTCATTCAAAACTAGTAAATCGAGAAGACCTTTCTTTTGCAAAACATCAATCTTGCTGAAAAATCTTTGAACTCTGATATCCATGTTCTAGGATTTCTCCTCCAATTGCAACATTAATCCTCTTTTGGTCAGAACCCTCTTGACCTCGAGGATAGTCTTTGTTCTATCCTCAATCTTCAGGTTTTCCATCTCTTCTTTAGTTTTCGAATTAAGAAACTTGATGATTTCATTTTCTTCTATGGGCATTTCTCCTAGCTCTCCCTTTATCATGTCGATAGCCTTCCTTCTCCTTGACACCATTTCATGTTGTTCAAACATGATTTGCACCATGGGCCAGATTTCATTTATGGATTTTGAGATATCCATCCAAATGTTTTCTTTGGCTTCTGCCAGTGTTTTGCCCACAACTGTCTGCTTCTGCAGCTGTTGTATCTCCTGCTTCAGTTTTTCTGATGTGTGTCTCTTTGTATTGTAACTGGCATGGAAAGAAGCTTTTAGCTTCTAGAGATTCTCTATTTCCTGTTCCAATCTTTTGATTTATGTTCCTGTTCCAATCTTTTGATTTATGTTCCTGTTCCAATATTTTGATTTGTGTTCCTTATAAAGACTTATTTGTTGAACTTAGGGCTCTTGAAGAGACCATCAATAAAATAAAATACCTATATAATCAAAACAAACGAAGAATAATTTTCCAGAAGTCTTGGAAAGATAAGAAAAGGGACAAACTAGATTAGAGAAAGAAGGGATATTAACCTCCTTTATTCAGGAACAATCCTAATACCTATCAATAAAGTTAACCAACTATTAGTTGATCCATATGTAATAATCCTTTAGGAAAATGACAAGGAAATTTGTCGCATGGAGAGTTATATAGGTATCCAAAGTTCACGTGGGAAAATAATCCATTCACGGGTGTTATAGTAACATTTTTCTACCTGACAACATTATAATGACACCAAAAGAGGAAGGAAATTGTACATTAAATCGTGTCAACAACCTCATTATTACAACCATATGGAATCAGTCCTGGATTTCATTGGATGACTTGTGTCTATAATAAAATGAACTATAGGTGTGGAGCAACTTTGTTCATGAACTTCATAAGGCAGATATTCGACTTATCGATAAGGAGGAGGAATTGGTGAGGATCTTTCATAATTTGGACAGATCATATTTTGTGAAATAAAGATACTTATAGGAGCAGGGTAGTAGAGTATGACATCACAAGATGGCGGGGTAGTGGAGTGTGATTTCATGAGGCGGCGGTGGTATAGCAAGGCTGGTATGGCAGTATGTCGGAGGGGGTGGGGGGGGGGGGTAGGTAGTAAATGGTTTAGAGCAAGGGGGGTCCGACGTAATGGATTTGCACCACATTAGGATGGGGACCATTAAAGGTAGAATGGTCAGGGGGGTCCATAATTTCTTATCGGTCATAGATTTGAGCACTGCATGCTCATCCATTGATCTCAACGCACCCTTTCATCATGGAGCGCGCAACATATTACTTTGCAAAAACTTAGGATAGCATGTATTTTGTGTGTTTTAGTGCCATTCCCTCTCATTTTTGTCACCAAGGGGTTAGAAAACATCATTCAAACATCAAAACCAAGAATCTTGACCATCATTAGGCTTGTTTTATTAAAATAAAACCAATTAACCTATGTTCTATCGTACCAACTTAACACATTTAGCCTAGATT
Organism: Picea engelmannii; assembly: GCA_009831015.1. Lineage (NCBI taxonomy): Eukaryota > Viridiplantae > Streptophyta > Pinopsida > Pinales > Pinaceae > Picea > Picea engelmannii. The sequence goes on from ML795649.1 coordinate 127,353, forward strand.
AGACTGTTGGGCTAAGGATTTACTCTACCCTGGGGCTATTTGATCAAGTTTAGAAAGTTTGATCAAATTTATTCACTAGCTAACCTATCTACTTGGCTAAGATTAAATAGTTTAGACAAGCCTTATTCACTAATCCTATCAACATAAATTCAAACCGACTAGACCATGATTAAATTGTATGGATTAAGTCATTATTATTGCATGGGGCTATATCATTTTTCTTTTATGCCCTCTTTTGTATTTTGATTTTCTTTTATTTTCTTTTATTTTTATCTTTTTCTTTTCTTTTCATCTTTTTTCTTTTCTTTTCTTTTGAAAATAATTTGCATAATGAAATATTATTTACAACCAAATTACACCAAGAGTGAAAATCGTCTAGTCACCAGTTGATCCTATGAATCATAGGGTTATGACACCTGGAGGCTGAGACTTGAAAAATGATATTCTGGAGCCTGAACGAATTCATTTGCAAATGGTCTAACCTCCAACTCACTTTTTCCAGCTAGTTCGCAGCAATTTTCGTAGCGCCTGTTTGAAAGAACCAATGTTTGCAATGTCGATCTAGAAGAAATTTGAAATCTTGGAAAAACAATTGAAAACTTTAATGACGGAATCCCAGGATATAGTTTTAAAAATATAAGTGCTGAAAACAAGGAGATCTGGCTGACAAGGGTCATGGTTGAAATTATGGTGATGAAATCATAATGTACTAGGGAATGTGCTGGGAACTATCTGATGAGATGGAAACATACAAAATGAACATGATTTGACTCTCTAATGGGTAAAGGGACAAAGTGGAGGGGTTTTAGTACATCATGGAAGTGATGATATTTCAAGGTGGTGGTGGAGGCATAAGGATGCTAAAGGTGATGGCTTGTCTAATCTTATCATTAATATCAAGATATAACCTAAGGAAAATAGGTCAACACCAACACTAATTTATTTGTGCTAAAACAAAAAATGAATATAAGGAAGAGGACATAATTAAAAAATTTAAACAACTTTAATAAAAAAAATAAAAAACCTAAAGGCCGAATTGACCCAATCATTTCTCTGTGATAACAAATTCTATTAGAGGTGTTGTTATTTGACCATAGTTTTTGACAAGGTTTTGGTAATATCCTATCACTCCTAAGAATCCTCTAAGTTTCTTTAAGGTTTTGGGAATTATCCATTCCCGCATAGCTTTAATTGTGTTAGGGTCCACTTATATACCTTCATGACATACAATATGGCCCAAATATTCCACTTCTCCAACCCCAAAGGCACACTTGGAAGGATTTGCATAAAGTTTTTGTGTTTCCAATAGTTGTATTAATCTGTCAACATGGTGTACATGGTCTTCCCAAGATTTGATGTAGATTAGTATGTCATAAAAAAATACTAACAATTTTTTTTTAAGGAAGGGATTGCAAAACAAATTCATCAAGCTTTGAAATGTTGAAGGTGCATTAGTAAGTCCAAATGGCATAACTAAAATCTCATAATGACCTTCATGTGTTCTAAACTTTGTTTTAGGAATGTCTTCCTTCCTCATTCTGATTTGATGTTATCCCAAACAAAGATCCAACTTAGTAAATGATTTTTCTCCATGTAATTAATCTAATAATTCATCAATGACATCGATAGGAAACTTATCTTTGATGGTCATTTTATTGATTTATCTGTAATCTAGACACATACACCATGAACCATCCTTTGAAGAGAAACAACTTTGGCTAGGTTGAATGATACCAATCTCTAACATTTCATGGATCATGCACTCAATCTCACTCTTGTATGCATATGGATACATGTAATGCCTAATGTTAGGTCATACACTTCCCTTTTTTAAATGAATATCATGGTCAACATCTCAAGCAGGTGGAAGACCCTTACGGATTTCACCAAATAGCTTGGAATAATTGTTGATAACTATTTGGATATCTGATGGAGTAAAGGATATAGATGTTTAAATATGAATTGAGTATAGATGTGAAACTACACCCAGGTGTCCCTTTTTGAGTAATTTTGAGATGCTATTAGAGCTTATCACCTTAGAGGGTTTCCCTTGGATACCTATAAGATCATTTTCCTTGTCATATAAGGAAAATATCATGAAAATATATTAAACATTGGACCCCTAATACAACATTGACAATGCCCATTCGGGTGGAAATCATGGGGATATCCAAAAAATACCCCCCCTTGTTAAGCTTAATATTGTGGCATTTCCATGAACAATTTACAGTACCTCCATCTAGAATCATTACTTGAAAATTTGGTGTGGGATATACAAAGCAATTGATATCTTTTGCTACCTTGTAATTGATGAAATTATGGGTACTACCAAAATCAATCAATATTGTTACCTTTTTAATTTTTATGTATCCTTGTATCTTGAGGGTTTGTGGACTATTTATGTCGCCCAATGCATGGAAATATATTGTTGGAGTAGTCTCTTATAGATTTGGATCTTGTGGTAGTTTCAATTCATGATATTCTTCCTCTTCACAGTATATGTAGAATAATTTCTTCTCACCGCATTTATGTCCCTTACTATACTTGTTTTCAAAATTGAAACATATTTCTTTTTCTCTTCTTCCATCCATTTGTTTAGGTGTTAACTTTGTCAGTTGAGGTACGCTTGTCTTATGAACCCCAAAATGATCTATGCTTCATGTGTGTGCTCCAATGTTAGACTTGTCTGTAGCCTTATTCTTGGCTTGAATATGATGAGAAGGTTACATAGATTCCATAATATTTGTAGGATGTCTTAAGAAAATCTCATTTTTAATGTCCTCTTTTAATCCACCCATGTAAGATTGCAACAATTCTTCATCACTTATGTCATCCATCCTTGTGGTCAATACGTGAAATTCTGAATTATAATATTGAATATCACTTAAGTTATTGATTCTTGTCAATTGACTAAAGTATTCATGTTCCCAAACTTTTCCATAATCTGCTTCTAAGTCTCTTGTAAATAAACCCCAAGTATAATGATAAAAAGGGGGAATTTTTTTTACTATCTATTGGTACCATTGATATTGTTTTATCTCAAAGTTCAAGGTTTCTATTTGAATCCTTTTCTTAACATCCATAATGTTATGTAATTTAAAATATTTCACTATTTATTTCACCCAGGTAAAGACCTATGTGTTGGATTACTGAGAGGGGGGGTGAATCAATAATAACGTAATTATAATCCTTTTTCTTCAAATGTTATATCAATGTAGAATTATTATCCAATAATGAGCAGTAATAAATAAACAATCACACACATGCACAGTACACCAG
>ML795649.1:140211-160856 GCA_009831015.1 Picea engelmannii
TCCACAAAGCGTCTTCCCGTGAGGGCTTTCACCATAAGGGGACCACTTTGGAGTTCATCCATATTTACTTCTTATCAACCATGAAAAAACAATAACGAGTCATATTTACATCAAACACTATTGGTTCCATTACCCAAACCTTTTTGCTATGGGTCTTTCTTCAAGGGTTGACATCAATGAGAACCAACCTTAATCAACACTATGTTCCATCAAAATTGTTTAATTCAATCTTGGTAAGGTTGAATTTCGGATCCCCACCGTAATTAACTCCATTAATATAGTAAAATCCACTAGAAATTTTCTTATTATCAACAGGTTATTAAACTTGAATACTACCCATATTTTCATGAGTTCCTTGCATTTTGATATATCCTTTAGGGGGCCTCTCATCCAGATCCTATGAGATCAAGGAAGACAAGGAATTTTTCAATTCCTTCATGGATTTTTGAGATTATACTTTATTTTCATCCATCTTATTTTCCATTTCATCCATATTTATTTTCATCTCATTCTTATTCTCATTCATCTTCCCATCCATTTCTCAAATTTGTCTTTGTCATTTTACCAACTCATCCCTTGTTAATTACCTAGCACTGAAATCATTAAGTTGTTCCTCCAATTTAGATAGCTAGTTATGTATTCTCTCATTTTCTTCTTGAGTTATGGCTGAGACTTCAAGAGGTTTATTTGGTGTTGACATCTTTTTTGGACCCATTTAGAATAAAAATAATAATAATCCTATTTTCCTCTTTATCACAAATTTTTAATCACCAAGAAAATATCTTCCAATAAAAATTTATGCCAATTGCAAGTTACGTACATTTCAAACTCTTAATTTGGAGTATGTTCTCCTGAATGACCTTCCTTCTTGTATATTTCTGCAATTTTGACCCTTCTAAGTCTAAATTTTTTGGCTTGTAGTAATTTGATATGTCTTCTATGCAATTCCATAGGTTTGTCCAAAATTGGATGCAGCAAGTAGAAGTTAGGGTAACTTTCCCAAACCTTGCTTATTTCTAGACTTTCTGGAAGATCTAACTTGCACAGAATGCCAAGCACCCAATATTTGATATCTGATTCTGAAACTTGTATAAAAAATGCTACATATTGTCCTATTTCAAATTAAACTGGTCTCATTGAATTTGGATCCTCGCTGAAGAAGATATGATTATTTTACCTGGAATACCTATTTGATACTATTAATAGGACTAGTCAAAAACTCTATATTCCACAAGGCATATCTTCAAAATGTTAATGTACTAGAAGATGAAATTTTTACCAAAAATACCCTAATACATATTCTAAATAACCTTCAAGTTTCACTATATGATTCGTTCCAAAACAAAAGTTATAGTGAAAATTCTAATATGACTTTCTTGGAGAAGAAAACCCTAGGATCAATGCTCTGAAACCAAAAGTTATTATCCAACGCCTTAAAAAATGATAAAATGTCAATGAATTATAGTTCACTTTGAGGGGGAAACATCCTTTTACAATATGTCTAATTCATAATACAATATGTGATGAGATAATATTATCCTAATACTAGGTCTCCTTGATATATATATATATATAGCAATAAGATACAAATGGGTACAATTATGATGAAAGGGTGCAATGAAGGGTTCTATCCAACCTCCATATTTAACACTAGAAATGTAATAATTCAATATCTAGGGCTTAATAAGGGGTTTTATACATAACATGGGGCTTTGTCTAGGGATTAAAAATGATACAGAGTCTAATGGGAATAGATAGAGATTGGAGCCATTAGAAAAATTCAAAACCATGATGAGTTTGAAGATTGAAGTGTAGAGTTGTAGATATAATAATGAAAGCCTATTAAAAGTACAAGAGAAAAAAAATCAACTAAACACTTAGTTGCTACAAAGTTTAAATCAACTACAAAGAAAAATCAAGGGTGGATGAAGTTCAAGGCAGGAGGAAGAAGAAATATATCTTGCAATGAGCGGTATTCATAGACAATATAAGCACTAAAGAAGTACTACAAGAACATAAACACATCACTACTCACCAACTCATTCAAGAAAGAAGTTTTTTGTATCTAAATAATCAAAGAGCAATTCAGAATTGTCCCTAGTTAGACAAAAAAGAAGAAGACATGAACAAGAAAGTTTTGAAAGAGACCTTAGGAAGATTAAGCCACCAAACTTTGATGGTGAAAACAATATGGGTGAGGATTTGTAGGATTGGTTACTAGGGATAAGAAACAACTTTCACCTAAATAACTACTCATCCAATCTAGAAGCCAAAATTGTTGTATACCATCTACAAAAGAAAATTCATTATGGTGGGATAAACTAAAGCAAATTAATCACATCAATGAAAGGAGGATATTTTGGAAATAATTCAAGAAGTATTTCCAGTAGTAGTACATTTCTGATCAGTACTATGACAAGAATATATAGAATTACTTTGACCTCAAGTTGGGAAATATGACTATGGAAGAATATTAGAAGACGTTTTTGGAGTTATTGAGATATACACATTATAATAAAGAGGAGAGGATGAAGACACAAGGGTTTTTAAGTAGACTACCGACATTTTATAGAGACAAGATCCAATTTGTTGAACTTAAGGCTCTTGAAGAGACCATCAATAAAAGCAAATACCTATATAATCAAAACAAAGGAAGAATAATTTTCTAGAAGTCTTGGAAAGATAATAAAAGGGACAAACTAGATTAGAGAAAGAAGGGATATTAACCTCCTTTATTCAGGAACAATCATAATACCTATCAATAAAGTTAACCAACTAATAGTTGATCCATATGGAATAATCCTTTAGGAAAATGACAAGGAAATTCGTTGCATGGAGAGTTACACAGGTATCCAAAGTTCACGTGGGAAAATAATCCATTGACTAGTGTTATAGTAACATTTTACTACCCGACAACATTATAACGACACCAAAAGAGGAAGGAAATTGTACATTAAATTGTGTCAACAACCTCATTCTTACAACCATATGGAATCAGTCCTAGATTTCATTGGATGACCTATGTCTATAATAAAATGAACTATAGGTGTGGAGTAACTTTGTTCATGAACTTCATAAGGCACATATTCGACTTACCAATATGGAGGAGGAATTGGTGAGGATCTCTCATAATTTGGAGAGATCATATTTTGTGAAAAAGGGATACAAAGTAATGATTAGAGACCATAAGATGGATATTAAGTGGTGGTTATCGAAGCTTTGGGACATCCATGTCCCTCTAAAGAGAAGGATTTTTTTTTGGCTAGTATTATATGAATGTGTTATTACATGGGATCACTTGCAATCCCAAGGAAAACATGGGCCAAACATTTGCTATTTGTGAAAAACCGATGTTGAAACAAATATACACTTGTTCCTTATTTGTCAATACACTTCATAGGTTTGGTAAGAAATCAGATAGGATTTTGGAATACAATAAGTATGGAAAAAGGACTTAGTGGATGGATGCTTCAAATAATTTTATGAGAGGCCTTCACTAACATATTTGTGGGTCTTTCCTATACTCATATATTGGGGTATATAGCTGTCACATAATGCAGGGATATTGATTGTGAATTCCATCAAAAACCAATATCATTGAACATTCTTTAGCTCTATTGAGGAGCTACAATCCGAAAAAATAAAATTAAAAAGGCAAGTAATGTCAATGAACTCTTGATCAACAAGAAACATGGGCATTCTTTGATGTTTCTTTCCATAAGGAAAAGTGTGGAATCAAGTTTGTATTTCATTTGACGAAACATCACTACTTTTATGGAAAATTAAATGTGTGAGATGGGACTAATAATAGTGGTGAGATAAAATATTTAATGTCATTACTCAAACTAGTTGTGCGAAAGGGTGTGTAGGTTTTGCATGTCTTTGGAGACTCAAAACTGGTTATTGGGTGGATGAATAATAAATTGCAAATATCAATGTAGCACTGGAATTCGTGGGAAAAAGCCTAAAACTCTTCACTTTTTCTTTCTAGGAATTGAATTTTGCTCACATTTTTAGAGAGTTAACATAACAGTTGACGATCTCTCAAAGGGTGCACTTTTATTTCTTCAGAACCTTATGCAATTGGAAGAATATGTTAATGGACAACTAAGATCCCATCAGGATATCCGCTATGTTGATTCATAGTTTTTATTTGACTGTATTTCATTTGTATACTCTTGTTTAGTAGGTTCCCATCAAGGTTTATAATTGTACTTTTGAAAGTTTATCCTGAGAATGGGTTTGGATTAATACCAAAACAATTCACAAACTGGTTTTGAATTGTACCTCATCATCTAAGGATTGTAACTTATTTTCCTTTGGAAATCAAGATACATTTGTTTTCCTATGTGTGTGTCTATTCCCCTTTTAATGGTTTTCTCTCTATTTAACATATATTAAATAAGCATAAGAATATGAGGAAAAAACAAAAAATAAATAAAAATGATTAAACATTTAAATTATAAATGATGATGATTAATTTCCACTGAGATCAATGGCCTATCGAACTTTAAGAAGGTAACACATTACTTTGATTTCTTTAAAATTGTATTTATATGCACAAAAATAATTGAGAGAAGCATTCCAAAATCAACATAGTTTTGATGGCTTAAGAGGTTAGGAAGGTCTATATTGTGGATTTTTTTTTTTAAATTCAGATCTAGTTTGGGTATAGGCAAGGAAATATAAGAGGAATTGTTTCTCATCCTAAACCCTCCTAGTGTCACAAAGATGGCATATTATTTCATCCCATGGTGTTTGGGGAATTGTCCAACGCCTAGTTTCACTATCTAGCTCATGAGAGTTTGTTTTTATTTTAGAAATGTTGATTTTCTTCTTAGCACTTGTCAAAACTAACATGTACGTTTGATCTTATAAATTATGGTTGACCACCTCCTTGTCGTATCATGATTTACTTTGGTCCTCTAATTATTTATCACACAACATATTCTAATTAAATTTAGAAGTGATCATATTTGTAATGTTATTGATATTATGCATGATGGCATCTTCTTGTATTCCCCAATGATTTAGCCAAGATTTGACATATCTGCACAATCCCCACTTGAGCCATTCGTGGTTTTGGCTAGAGTTTGAAGAAACTTTTGGGAGCCTCTTGTCGTCCATGTTTTTTATCATGTTCTTGTAAGTTAGGTATCTATTCATAGAAATGATCTGAATGGGGGAAAGGATTGCTTCTATGAGGAGAATATGATAGAGTGTATTGCCCTATATTTTGAGATTGTAAATTTATTTTGTATATGTTCTATCTTTCTCCAGGATTCTCTAGAGATATTGCAACCCCCAAAATCACATCCATAAAAGATAATTGGAGCAACAAGAGTATGAAAGACGCTTTTTTTTTTATCCCAAATCCAAAGGTATTTAAAAAAAAAAATTGTAACACCCTGGGTTTTGTGCCCCATATTAAATAATGTATTTTTTAATTGCTGAGAGGACATAGTGCCCAAACAATTAAAAGAGGCCAGTGTGCCTAAGAAATGTAATGTTTTAATCATTATTAATAATAAATACATTGATGGTTGATAGACGGACAAGGACTAGAGTTAAAGGGGGCTATGATTCCATAAGAGAGGGGCCTTGATGGGATAAGTGTTTATTTCATTTTTTAATTACCCATTTTGTTTAATGGGGGGAATCAGTTACATGAGCTTCTTGGGGGAAGCCCATGAGGTTCTTGATTCCCAATAATTACATAAACCCACCCCTGGTCTGTTGGGGGGGTTCATTCTCTCTCTCACCCTCATTCTCATTCTTGTTCTTCGGTTGGTTTTCTCACTCACACATTCATTCATTCACTCATTCAATTACTTTCTTAGTGTTCACCCCTCTCGTGGAGATTCCACTCCATTCATTATTTCACTGACTCATCTTTTCGCCTTCATGTCTTGGCTCGAGAAAGGAATATGAAATGTTGAAGTGCAGCCATGGTATTATTGGATGTAGAGATTTCTCATGTAATCCAGCCACAACTGCGAGTCTTGAGAGTCCCAACATGGAGATTCTGCACCAGCTACATTGGAGCACTGTAAGGAGAAGGACCGCCTAAGGGACTGTGTGGCAGAGAAGGTAGAGGGTCCATTCTCTTGGGTTGTGTAGGCTAGGTAGAAGAGAGTTGGGTACTTGTTGTGGGTGTTGGGAAGCCTACGAGAGCTTGAGTGATGACTAGTTTGGGAAGCCAAGTAACATTATAGAACCATCCTTATGGATTCATAGCCTTGGCTCGAGGGTGACATTGTTGTTGAGACTTGGAACAACATTGTATACGATTGGGTGGAACATCATTGGTCTGCATCTAGTCTGTGGTTTCATTTATTAAAGATAAGTGCTCTCTGTTATAGTATTATTTATCTGTGTATGATTTATTCCAATGTGTATGTATTCATCGTTTAATTCAATATTTAGAGTGTGCATGCTTGTTGGCTATTGTTGTGCATGTTGTATTCTTCATTTGTTTTATTTTTAACATCAATGTTGATCAATGCATGTGAATATTTCATGCATCCTTGTTATTTAAAGTTAGGACAGGGGTCGAATTAGTCCAGAGAAGGATTGGAAGTTACCATGCCTGGCCTATGAGTGGCTAGGTATGTTACAGATTGGTATCATAGCTACAAGTTGAAATACCTGGTTGGAATGGGTTAAATCCATTAGACAGGATATTGTGGTTGAGATAAAGTTAGGACCTTGAAGTCGTGAAGCTCAGGAGGATTAGCATTACAAGGAAAGTGTAGAAGCTAGAATGTCTAACATCCTTAGTAAGGGATTGAAGGATCGTGACCATCCCTTTCAACTTCAGGAATGATCACCAACATGAGATCAAGAGAGATCTGGACCATTGGATCAGAGGGTAGGTGAACAGGGGTCGTCTAATGGAGTCAAATAGGAGCTTTGGGTAAGAATTAAGTCCCATTTGTCGGATCTAATGGATCGATCGTCAACCATCAATCGAAGCTAAGAAAATAAGGAAGGACTTTGGAATTTCATCACTTCGACGATCTGGGTAAGAAGGCTAGGCCTTAACTTCCAAAGGTCGTAGTCGCAAAGCCCCAATCAATCGTCTGATCTGATGGGAGGCATGGAGAGATCCCTGCCATTGATCATGGTCAACCCATATGGACTGCTTCAGGAGTTTTCACTCTGATATTTTTAGACTTTGATGAACTGTTATAATTTGGAGTCTCGTAGCCTAGGAGTCATGAAGTCTTATCGACCGTTAGATGGAGGGGTGGGCTTCAGGAGTGTGGAGGACCATCATATCTAGAAAGGGTGGAAGGATAATGAAGCTTCGGAGCTTCGGAACCTCACCACTACGAAGTTCAGTAGTTAAGGAGTATGGGGGTCATCTTGAGCAAGAAGCCCCAAATCCTAGAGTTAATCAAAGTTGTTGGTTGTGGGAGGAGTGTGAGTTGTCGATTTATTTCAGCGTTCAACTATCCAAGGGTATCATGTGTTGGAATTGGGAAAATTTTGAAGCCCGAAGCTATGGAGTCCCAAATTTGGTTGATGACATGGCTTGTACCAAGTGGTAGGGGGCCACGTGTCATCCAGATTCAATGCCTTTCAGATTGTGATCTCTATTTTTCCTAGTAACACGTGGCACATGTGCCACAATTCTGAGTCACCTTGGGTGACTTCAGTGTGTCGTGTCAGCTCTAAGAATATGTGACTTTAGGGGTTTCCAAGTTTCTACCTAGGAAAAGTGTTAAAGCTCGAAGTCGCAAAGGCATGCAGCTCGTCGATCTAGGATTCCTTCGGGACCTTTCTCGATCATTGGATTAATAAGTGCAGGACAAGGGTAAACCATTTCATGTATTTTCACTCTAGGGCAGTTGAGTGGCACAGGAGTTGAACATCCCGGAGCACCGAATTTCAGAATTGGTTGAGAATTGTTTGTCTCAAGCTTGATTAATTCACAACTGTCAATTTATGTTGAAGCCTCTAGGTGCGGAGTGGGGTCATCCATTTGGCAGGATATCAATTCTTGATTGTTCGATCCTTTTTGGTGGAGTTAGTGAAGACTTAGACGAAGTGTAGCTCCGGAAGGAATTGGATGTTGAAAACAGAGAACAATCGAAGGTTGAATCCTGGAGGAATTGGTTTCCACACGAGTCTCATGATAAGGTAAAAAGGGCATGGGATGTAACCCAAACCTCATTTATGTGGTTCACAGAAGCCGCCCTGTGAAAGGACATGGAGTGAGGTGTTAAGGAAGGACTAAGCCCTTGGTTTCAAACCATGGTCACATGAGACATGGTTTGAAGGAAGCACCTGCACAGAATTGAATTATGTAGATCAACTAAAGGATAACATGGTACTGTTATGTTGTGGATAATGAGGATATATTCTTCATGAATTGAGAAGAAAAAGGACCTGTAGCCTTGTTTGGAAAATTTATTTTATATGCTTAATTCTAACAAAATGGTGGCTTGCAAATTTTACAGAATTAGGAGACATAAACATATCATTTCAGTATAAAAATGAAGATTCGAGAAATGGAAGAAAGTGAGGGAGCCTCCAGCCATGATAAAGAGGATGAAGTTCAAAATATTAGAGTTGGTAATGTAGAGAAAAAATCCAATTGACATAAGGGACGAGGGGAGAAAGAAATATTGATAGAAACTGTGAGAATCCTGGAAATAGAAGTGCAGAGGTACAACGAAGACAATGAGAGGCTTATGAGATGAAAACTTGGATAAATTCTCGAGTGTTGTAGATCTTAAATCAGTTACAGAGACAAACAAAGAATGGCTTGAATCAAGAGGAAGAAGGAAGGTATCATGAAAGAAGAGATAACCACAAGAAGGTTGGTTATTCAAGAAGTGATAGTAGAACTCATAGAAATCACTCACCTGCTTACTCAACAAGAAGGTATTATGCATCTGAAGACACCATAAGTTGTCCAGAGGTGTCTCCCAATTAGGCAACAAAGAAAAAGTCATGAATTGGACAGTTTTCAAGGAGATTTGAGGAAGCTTAAGCCACCATCCTTTGATGGTGAAAGAGAAAGGGAAGATGATGTTGAAGCATAGTTGTTTGGACTCAGGATATATTTCCAATTGCAAAACTATTCATCAAACCTAGAAGATAGAATTAACATCTACCATTTACATGTGAAATATACTATGTGGTGGGATCAACTGAATCAAGTGGAACATATTAATGAGAATAAGATCACTTGGAAGAAGTTCAAGAAGTATTTCCAGAAGGAGTACCTCTCAAATCATTTCTATGACAATAAAATGCAGGAGTTCTTTGAACTCGGGTTGGGAATCATGACTATGGGAGAATATGAGAAGAATTTCTTGGGGTTGTTAAAGTATGTCGGGTTCATAAATGATGAGCATGTGAACATACAACGGGTTTTTAGTGGGATTCCATCCTTTTATAAAGAAAATATTTGGTATGATGAGCCGAATACCTTGACTGGGACCATTAGGAAGGCTAAGTATGTGTATGAGAAAGGCCAGTGCAGAGAATCCATGTAGAATTCTTGGAAGGAGAAGAAGAAGGAGAAGTTTGATCATAGGAGGAAGGCATTCAAACCTCCTTTAAATAGAAATGATCCTAATAAAAATCATCAAGATCAAAATTCCAAGGATGAATCCAAGAAACAAGACTAATTGGGAAAAAAGGGGAAGATCACCAATCCAATGTTGGGAATGCAAGGAAGATCACTTGTACAAGCATTTCCCCCACCAAAAGGACAAAGTGAAGATTATGCACAACATCCAAGAGGCTACAAGGGTTGAAGACATGGGAAGAATTCATGCAGACTTAGATGATCGAGAAGAAAAATACCAATCCAACATGATCGAGGTGGAAGGTATGATCATAAATCACTCTATTTCTATTTTAATTGATTCAGGAGAAAGTCATTGTTACATTGATCCTCAAATAGTGGATAGATTACATTTGGAGAAAAGCAAGCTTGGGAAATCAAGTTTGGTTTAGCTATCCACTAGAACCAAAACGATAATCTATGATATGGTCATAGGTTGTTCCATAAGTCTTAATGGTATGAATACTAGTGTTGATCTAAATATCATACCATTGGCGTCTTATGATATTCTAATTGGAATGGATTGGTTGGAGAAGCATCATGTTTTCCTAGATTTTCATAGCAAGACATTTACATGTATTGATGGAGATGGAAAACATATCACTATGAAAGGAGTTCCAAGACTCATTTGTATTAGGGAGATTTCATCCTTACAGTTGAAGAGATGTTTCAGAAAAGGATGTCAATTGTATGTATCCCATGTGGAGGAGAAAGAAAAGAAAAAGGGGCCCAACTTTGAATACTTCTCGGTACTACAAGAATTCAAGGATGTATTTCAAGAAATAACAAGGTTGCCTCCAAAAAGGGAGATATATTTCTCTATTGATTTAGTGCTAGGAGCTACCCCAGTGTGAAAAGCACCTTAACGAATGAGTACACCAGAGATAAAATAATTACAAATGCAGTTGAAGGAATTGTTGAAGAAAGGGTACATACTCCCAAGTGTTTCACCTTTGGGAGAACTACTACTCTTTGTTAAAAGGAAAGATGGAACTTTGAGGTTGTGTATTGAATTTCAACAGCTGAATAAATACTCTATAAGGAACAAGTACCCTCTACCCAAAATTGATGACCTATTTGATCACCTAAGAGGATAAAAGATATTTTCAAAGATAGACTTGACATCAGGATACCATCAAGTAAGATTCAAGAAAGAAGAAATCCATAAGACAACCTTTAGAAACAGGTATGGGCATTATGAATTCATAGTGGTGTCATTTGGAATGACCAATGTGCCAAATGCATTTATGTGCTTAATGAATGGCATATCCATAATTTATTTGGATAAGTTTGTTATAGTATTCCTGGATGACATACTTGTCTATTACAAGTCTAAAGAGGAGCATGAACATCACATGTGATTGGTATTGCAAGTGTTGATACAACATCAGTTGTATGCCAAGATGATTAGGTGTTCTTTTTACCAAGAACATATCCATTACTTAAGACATATTATTTCAAAACAAGGGATAGTAGTGGATCCAGAGAAGATCGAAGCCATTAGAGGATGGCCAGCACCCAGGAATGTTTCAGAAGTTTGATATTTTTGGGGCTTAGTTGGTTACTACATATGACTCATAGTATGGTTCTCTAAGATTTCTCATCCCATCACGTCTTTTCAAAAGAAGGGAATTAAATTTGAATGTACATTTGAATGTGAAGAGAATTTTAATCTGTTGAAGGAATTACTTACTAGTGTGCCTATTTTAAATATTGTTGACCCAAATGAAAGTTTTTTGGTATGCACAAATGCATGTAAGGAAGGTATTGGTGGATTCCTCACTCAAAATGGACATGTCATCAGTTATGAGTCCATAAAGATTAAGGAACATGAGAGGAACTATGCCACACATGACTTGGATTTTGATTTGTTTTTTCACGCATTGAATATGTGGAAACATTATCTCATGGGAAAGAGATTTGAATTAAGGAGAGACCAAAGTGGTCTGAAGTATCTTTTTGAACAACCAAATTTGAATTCTAGGAAAACAAGATGGCTGGAATTTTTAAGTGAATACGAGTTTGATATCAAGCAAATCAAAGGAAAAGAAAATAAATTTGTTGATGCACTTAGTAGAAGATTACATCTCATGCATGCTACAGTTTTTAGTATGCATTAGTCAGACTTGAAGAGAAATATATTGGATGGTGTTGTTATAGATCAACATTACCTATAGGTAAAGGAAAGCTTATAGAAAGGATATGTACAACAAAAAATGAAAGAGTATGAGATGAAGGAAGATGGATTACTTATGCATAAAAATAGAATTTATGTTCCTAGTTCTGGAGATCTTAGGAATTTGGTATTAAAAGAAATGTATAATGTTCCATATGTCAGAGATATCAGTTACCATAAAACAATTACATCAGTAAGAAGCCAATTCTTTTGGCTAGGTATGAAAAAAGATGTTGATGATTACAATGCCAGATGTATGGAATGTTAGAAAGTGAAGTTTGGGCATAGGAACCCGGTGGGTTTGCTACAACAATTACCAATTCCAGAGAAGAAATGGGAAGTGATAACCATTCACTTTATAACTAAATTGCCTAGGACAACAAGACAACATGATTCAATCATGGTATTCATTTACAAATTGAAAAAGGTTTCTCATTTTGTTCCTATAACAAAAACACTACAACAACTAATATTGTACAAATTTACATGAGGGATATTGCTAGGTTGCATGGGATACCTAGGAAAATTGTCTCGGACAGAGACACAAAGTTTACTTCGAATTTCTAGAAGGGATTATTTAAATAATTTGGTACAAATATGAACTTTAGCACAACTTACCATCCATATTCAGATGGGAAGACAGAGAGAATCAATCGAGTAATTGAAGACATGTTGAGAATGTATGTGATAGATAAGCCATCTAAGTGGGAAGATTACTTGCACTTGGTTGAGTTTGCCTATAATAATGGGTATCAAGATTCATTGAAAATGAGCCCATTTGAAGCTTTGTATCGCAGGAAATGCAATACTCTAGTGAGTTAGGAAAACCCAGTAGATAGAGTGGTACTTGGGCCAAAGTTGCTCAAGGAAATGGAAGACTAGCTGGTTAATATTAAGCATAATTTAAAGGCAGCTCGAGATGGACATAAAATTTATGCAGATAATAATAAGACAACACAAGAATTTAAAGTGGGGGAGCATGTTCTTTTGAAAGTGAAGCCCAATATGAGCTCTTTGAAGTTGGGTAGTTATACAAAGATGGCAACCAGATTTTGTGGTCCATTTGAGATATTGGATAGAATAGGGCCACTTGCATACATGCTTTCATTTCATGCTTCCATGAATGTGAATAATGTCATTCATGTATCTTTGGTAAAGAAATATGTACATGATCCTAACCATGTTATTGATTGGAATCTGATTCAGGTAGAGATAGAGGGAGACTTTCTGGTCCAACCAGTGTGAATATTCGACAAAAAATTCAAAATTCTTTAGAATCAAGATATAGAGATAGTAAATGTTCAGTGGACCTGCTACGGTCCTGAAGATGCTACCTGGGAGCACGAAGATTCCATGCAGGCAGAGTACCCACATCTTTTTTAATAAATTTTGCAATTTTGATTCATGTTTTGTATATGCACTGAGGACACTACCAAAATAAGGGGGAGGGGATGTAACACCCCAGGTTTTGAGCCTCATATTAAATAATGTATTTGTTAATTGTTGAGAGGCCGCAGTGCCAAAACAATTAAAAGAGGCAAGTGTTCCTAAGAAATGTAATGTTTTGATCATTATTAATAATAAATACATCATTGGATACTAGACAAACAAGGAAAGAGTTATAAGGGGATATGATTCCACAAGAGAGGGGGCTTGAGGGAATAAGTGCTTATTTCATTTTTTAATTACCCATTTTTTGTAATGGGGGTAATTAGTTATGTGAGCTTCTTGGGGGAAGGCCATGAGGTTATTGATTCCAAAGAATTACATAAACCTGTCCCTGGTTTGTTTTGGGGGTTAGTTCTCTCTCTCACTTCCATTCTTGATCTTGTTCTTCTATTGGTTTCCTCACTCACGCACTCATGCATTCATTCATTTACTATTTCACTCACTTTCTCATTATTCACCCCTCTCATGGAGATTCCGATCCATTCATTCTTTTGCCCACTCATCTTTCCACCTTCGTGTCTTGGCTTGGGAAAGGAAGATGAACTGTTGAACTGAAACCATGGTATTATTGGATATAGATATTGCTGGTGTAATCCATCCATGAATCGAGGCCTTCGTGTCTGAGATTCTTTGGCCTGTGTCCAACCTTGCTCACAGCTGTGAGTCCTGAGAGTCCCAGCATGGAGATTCTAGACCAGATGCATTGGAGCCCTAAAAGGAGAAGGACATCCTGAGGGACTGCATGGAAGATAAGGGAGAGAGTCCATTATATTGGGTTGTGCAGGTTGGATAGAAAGGATTTGGGTACTTAGAAAGATTGTTGTGGGTGTTGTGAAGCCTACGAGAGCTTGAGTGTTGATTGGTTTGGGAAGACGAGTAACATTATGGAACTATCCTTATGGATTCATATCCCTATCTCGGGGGTGAGATTGTTGTTGAGACTTGGAACATCAGTGTCTATAGTTGGGTGGAATGTCCTTGGTATGCATCGAGTTGGTGGTTTATTTTGTTAAACATAAGTTCTCTCTGTTATAGTATTATTTAAATGTGTATGATTTATTCCGCTCTGTATGTATTCATCTTTGAATTCAATATTTAAAGTATGCATGCTTGTTGGTTATTGTTGTGCATGTCATATGATTCATTTATTTTATGTTTAGCATAAATCTTGATCAATGCATGTGAATATTTCATGCATCGTTGTTATTTAAAGTTAGGACATGGGTCGAATTAGTCCAAAGAAGGAGTGCAAGTTAGTGTGTCTGGCCTGTGAGTGGTTGGGTATGTTACATTTTCAATCCAATAATAATCTTTCCACCCTCCATTTATCCTTGTCTCAATGTTATAGTTCCAATTGATCTTGTGGTGAATATTGACTCCAAGATATTTGTATGTAGGAACTTCCTCCAAGCTATTGTTGTCATATACAAAAGTATCGTAAGTGATAATTTTGTACTTAATTATTATAACATTTGTTTTATCAATGTTCATATTCATTCCCATACTAGAGAAGAATTCCTTGATGATTAAAAGTTGCTTACCTAGGTCATAGGGACTCTTCCCCATAAGAACAATATCATCAGCATAAAGAAGTAGGATGATGGCTATACTATCGAGAGGCATGCCAACACAACCTACATCCTCCAAAAAATCTTCTAATTTATCAATATAGATGCTACAAAGGGTAAGGGATAGGGTAAAACCTTTCTTGACTCCTATATTATAGTTAATTTCTTCCAACTGTCCCTCAATGTTCCTAGACTTGGAAATAAATTTCTCATATATCTTTACTGCAACAAATCTTAAGTTGAAAGGGACTTTAATATCTTCTAATATATTCCAAATCTTAGTCCCGAGCATCCTTTCAAAATATTTTCTAAAATCAACGAAACAACAAAGGATACTATTTTTATCATTACAACACTCTGCAATGATCCTAAATGTAACAAGGTGGTCCACAGTTGAAAGGTATCCTCTAAACCCAACCTCTACTTTAGCTCTTTTTCCATTGCTTTCTAGCCATGTACTAATCTTCTTTTCCAAAATAATTCCATATTGCTTAGATAAAATGGGGATAATCACAATGGTCCTATAGTTATAGGGATTTATTTTATCCCAACTTTTAAAAATATGTACAATGAGGCTTTGAGTCAAGGTTGTTGGAAGCCTTGCTATATAACTAAATTGAAGAGCTTATGTATGTGAGTGATGAGGATGGATCCTCCAATTTTTAATATTTCATCTTGGTAAACTTTGATGTCCATAGATTTTCCTTTTGACATTCACTTAACCCAAAACTTAATGTCTTCTATAGAAAACAATTCATCCTTTGTAGAACTGTTTGGAATGTTGTCCATGAAATTAGGGGATTCATAAATATTTTTAAGGTATAAATTCCAATCCTTCAAGGAAATTCTATTACTTTCTTTAGTTTTATGAGTTAGAATTTTCCTCCAGAATTTCTTAGGATCTACCCTAAATAAGTGCAAAAGCTTCTCTTTATTTCTATATATATAGTCTTTTTTTCCTTTTAATTAAGGTTTTGTATCTATTTATATTATCATATTTTAATGACACATTGGAAGCATCCCTAATGGATTTTCTAGAAATTTTACATTCATTATCGTATCAAGGGTTAGTTGTATTATTTTTGTCTTTACATAGCACCTCAATAGAGAATTTGTTAGTGTAAGTAGAGAGGATTGTTGTAAAATTATGATAATCAACATCAATATTGTTCCAATACGTTATGAGATTTAAATCATTACTTAATCCTTTTAAGAAAATATCAACTCTCTGTTTGTCAAAAAATAAGTTCCTTTGGTTATCATAGTTTTGTTCAATGGATATTTTGTGCATGCAAAGATTTAGAGATAGGGTTAAATGTTTATGATTAGAGGCAGGTTCGTTGTCCTCTAAAATATCAAAGTTTCGTATTTGGTTGTATATGAGGATATATAATATTACACAATAAACAACACATGGATACAAGTCATCCTGTTAGATTTTGGCCATTTCCTTAGACCATTGCAAATTATTAAATATTGAGAACTATAGAGATTGATAAGCTCAGTACCAAACAAATTCTTGATCAGGTCTTCAGAGTTTTTTTTGTATTTGTTATCTAAAAAAAGGTCCTCATCTAGATAGACATGGTTAAGGTTGGAATCATAACTTAAAATCATAGCTTGATTAGTTGCATTTCTAGCATTAAAGTCTCCTAACATGATGATACTACCTTTATTTTTCATAGTGTAGATATCTTTCTCTAAGCTTTTGTAGGGACAATTCTTTTCTAGATTGTTTTTTGTATAAAATGTAAAGTTAATAGGTGTGAAATAACATATTTATATATAAATATTATTAGCACTAATATCAGATACATCCATCCATATGTATTGATTGACAGGATATTTATTATGAAGCCGAATGTGAGAAGATATGTTCAATTTTATGTAACAAGCTATGCCTCC
This sequence comes from Picea engelmannii, assembly GCA_009831015.1. Classification (NCBI taxonomy): domain Eukaryota; kingdom Viridiplantae; phylum Streptophyta; class Pinopsida; order Pinales; family Pinaceae; genus Picea; species Picea engelmannii. The sequence continues at coordinate 156,893 of ML795649.1, forward strand.
AACCCCTCTATGAGAGGAATTCTTGTTCCATGTTGACCACAAAAATATCCTTCTATATTAGGGAGCTTATATTCTTCATGCTCCCAATTTTAAACCAAGGAAATAATATCCATGTCACTCAAGATTCAACTTAGTATAGGGCCTTTATTTCATGGAAAACCACAAAAGTTCCAAGAGAGGATTTGGAGTGTCCCAAATTACCATTTATTGTTATAATTTTGGTAACTATCCATAATAATAGCATTTTGATTTCGATATATCTATATATCTATATATCTCTATATATATAATGGATAGGAATTTTTTTAACTAGTAAATTTTATGGATTGATAATTTTAATCCATGTTAACATTGACATTTCCATTCCACAACCATACAACTGAATGTTTGAAATAGATAAAAATGTTCAAATTAAAACTAAAATTTCAACATTACCTTACGAAAAGGAACTAAACTAAAACTCACAAAAATGAAACCACAATTGTTATAGCTCAAAATGCCGCTATCATGCATTTTTTACTTTGGCCTTCTTACTTACACATTCACCAACCACTTTTGTTTAGCTTCCTCTTAAAAAAATAAAAAATCATGGTGTACGTTCCCTGCTACATATGCAATGCACGTAAATATTGTTGGTGCAATTATATGCATAATATATTACCAAACATAAATTATCAACCAAGATTCGTAATCAGTAGAGTTGATGCACTATATGTGTCGATAATAGATAGTTTCTTATGTCTGATTAGTATAGATTATATAAGAAAACCATTTAGAAACCAACACACTCTTAAAAATAACAATCTTCACACAACTTGAAAGCTGGAAAGCAAAACTCATAAACAAGCAAAAGATCTTGCTCAGGTGATGGACCTGCTCATTGATGGCTCATGAAAGGAAAAGATGAACTTTGATTCTATCTCCTGAAACAACTAAACTAACAAGTGGGATGCTCCATTAAAGATCATGTATGGTGAAATATGGATATCCAACTGTTCCTACATTACCACACTTTGCAACAAATTCGAATAGTGAAAGCAAACAAAATATCATGAAATCAAAATAGCAAATATATGAAATGAAAATCTACACTAACAATTTACAATAAGATTACCAAGCTGGATCGGTGGCCCTTGTCGATGCCAACATGGAATCTTTTAGATCACTAGATGCTAACTTCTACGAGAGACAAAATCACTGAATCCAAACTTGCAATAATCTCCAACAAGTAGGTTTACAAAAAGAGTCTCTTTATTAATCAAATCTACATCATAACAATTCTCTTCAATCTACATCATAACAATTCTCTTCTTAATCTATATAATAATACTTCTCCCCTTCTCATGAAGAGGGGTAACTCTCTTTTATACATGAGAGATTTGAAAAGGAGATAAACATATCATAATTACAGATCCACTTTTCTCTCAACCTATTTCCCATTATTACAAAATATAATCTCTTCAAATCCTCACACATATCTCTCATATATCTTGGATAAGATATGACAACCAAATCTCCATGATCTTCTCCTTGGATTAGGATTGAATTATCTCCTCAAATATTGAAATGGTGGAGGAAGTATTTGAGAAGTCTTTTTGAATTAATCCTTCACACATTACAAATCTCATACATTTTTGAGATATATATGAAAACATGTCAATTTTCTAATATTTAATCACAAATTCCCTTTTAATACTAAAATAAATGATTTGGAAAATAATAAGGTTAAACCCATATTTAATTATGAAATGGTATTAGAATATGGATAAATGTAAAGAATGGTGAAAGGAAAAGAGGGTGAAAATGCGACAATTCTGAGACTCAACATACCCCCCAACTGAACTTGTTGCATGTCCTCATGCAACTGTGCATGGACCTTCTCAAGAAATTTTGGCATCTGAATTTTGGCTTTGAGTGATGATAATGAATATTTCTAGGATGGGATTTACATGAGTAACAACTGACATTTTCTTATGTTTGGTTCTTATGTGACAACCATGAATATAGAGAATGTTGGTTCTTGTGTAAACAACATTCATTCCATTATTTGTTCTCTTGCTGATGTTGGTTCTTATGTAAACAACATTCATTTAGTTATTTGTTCTCTTCCTGTTATGATAATAATTTACCCATCAATGTCCATAAGGAAACATCACTAAGTATAAGAAATACTTTTTGCATATTTGTGAATCATGCCAATATGTATATCAATGCTTATAAAGCAAAGTGCAACAAAGTATCGTTAGACAAAAAAAAATGTTGGTAAATGGTAAATGAGATGAAAAAATGGAATGATGGTAGTGGAAAAATGGAGTGATGATAGCGAATATAGTTCCCCCCCCACCTAAACGTTTTGCATGTCCTCATGAAACGTGGCATGAGTCATAGAAGTGAAAAGGAAAGGGAGCATGGTGAGGGATTTTTCCAAATTTGTTCACTCTAACATGTAAGGAATTGCATGATTAAAGAGTAGAAAACAACATACCTCCACTTACCCAAAATGTTGATGAACTATGCAATAGGAATATGGTTGATGTGGCTACTGGAGCATGGAAGATGTCACTGCTGCAGGATCATGTGAAATGTGATTGTTGTTGTAGCTGCGAATTTTGTAACTGTTGGACCAAAGAATGTGAAGTGGACGAATCTGAACTGTTGTTGATGAATCATGGAAAAGTGGAAGTATGAAAGTGGAACTGTGGTACTCTCATAAGACTGGAAAAATACTACTGCAACTGTTGATGAAGTCATGAAAAAGTGTGTAGTCTTCACTTGTTTCTAAACCCGATGGTACAATTCTAGTCATGCGAATGAATGTGTCGATGTCAAGCATGAAGAGAATTCATTGGATTACCGGCCATTGATGAATTTTGTTAACCAATGCGAGGAAAACTCACCATTGATGTCAATGAGTGCCAAGGTACCTAAGTAAATATTTGAAAGTGTGAATGAATGAGTTGATGTCAAGCCACTTGCAAGATCTGACGATCAAGGGACAATGATGTATTCCAATGATTCTCAGCGAGAGAACTTTCCATTAAGGCATGAAAGCTTCTAGGTACTCAAATGGACTCTAGTCTATATCCTAGATAAGGTATTGAGGTTGATGGGGAAAGACTTGTTGAAAGGTAGGCCTTAAGGAATCCCACATCAGTCAACATGAGTTATGGTAAAAAGATTGGTAGGACTATAGGAAAGATCTCAGTAGAACAATGTTTATAGCAAGGGAATATAGTCATGGAAAAGGGGACTGAATGTTTTTATTTGCAAGGCAAAATGAATGGAAAAATAAAGAGATGTATGCGACTCAGAAATATAGGCGTGTGCAAAGTCATGAAGGATAAGGCCATGGAAAGTGGACTTCAAGACATGGATGACAAATAATCTTGGAAGGAGAAAGGTAAATGATCATGTCATGGCGTAATTGGTTTTATGAAAGATGGCGGTGTAGTGACAAACATCATGACATGTGCGATGAAAAATTTAGCTCCTTCAAGCTTTTAATAAAACATGATTTTCAAAAAAAAATTGCAATTCTTGAAAATCATTGTGGCATGGAATGCGAGCATCTTCATTCCTACAATCGAACTTAGTACTAATCCTGCAATCAAACTTGTGACATCATCGTAAAACATAAATGTGAGATTTAGTACGAATGCAAAAAATTAAAGAAGCAACATGCGCATGCTTATTCTATTGTTGATCACTCCTTGTAGTGACTTAAGAAAAGAAATCATCCTAAGGTGTAAAAAAATTATTGTTTTCAGGAATGATGAAAAGGTCCATCTGCAATTTTATTTGTTTTTAATTTTTAATTTTTTTTTTTGTATTTTGTTTTTTTTAAACAAACAATAATTTTTTTGTTATTATAAACAATGAAATTCTTTATAACAAATATTTATTTTTTTATTTTTATTTATTTTTATAGTTTTATTATTTTTAATTGTTTTGAATTTATTTATTC
>ML795649.1:191733-214178 GCA_009831015.1 Picea engelmannii
TCTCTTAGTCTTAGACAGTAATGGTAGTTTTCCGACTTTGAATGCGCGTCCCGGTTTCCTTCGGGCGGGACGTTGCAGAGACATTATCAATGTTTTGTTTACTCTGTAAGCATGGATAACACGTGGACTGGAGTGCCCAACTGTCCCGGTTTCCTATGTAGGCGGGACAGCTGGCCTCCCATGCATTTTTGGTTTTTGCCTATATGAATATAACAGGACCCACCCCCTTTATTTACAAAAAAAAAAAAAGGATTGGCCTTCTAACATAAAGGCCTCCGTGTTAGGGGTCTAATACTCAACAAGGTGATTCAATAGTATTGGTTGGGCCCTCGTGAATGGAAAACGAAAAAAATGCATAACCCACATTGTTTTAATATAGCCATAGTTGCAAGGTCCTCTTCAACCATTTAATCCACTTCCTCATATTGTCTCTCTCTCCAACGCACATACATCCTGAATCATGGAAATTTTTTGAGTTAGTGCCTTTGTTTTTTCATTTTTAAGAGCATGTACGTGTCTTGTTTTAAAGACAGTCACAGATGTATGTTTGTTGAGGTTATCTCCACTTGCATACATTCATACATTGAGCATGGACAATGTGTGTACATGCACAATCATGATGGTTTTTAGGGAACATGGACCCTAATTTTCTCTAAAAACCATGAAACTTGAATGAATTTGCAAGAGAAAGGGAAGGGTACTTATTTGGTTTAAAAATGAATCAATTTTTTCCACCTTGGATCTCCAAATGTGTAATTGAAGGAATAGGGTTTTTTCTATTTTTGGGTTTTTTCAAACAACAATGGTGAACATGACCCATTTCACCTCTATAGTTTTGACCTTTTTTCTTCCCTATGGTTTATTCGATGGATGTTTTGATTCTTTTTGGGGTTGTTTGGTCGTCTACAAGTCTTATGTGATTTCGATTCGATAGTTGTAATGCATGGGTACTACTTATATTATATTGTGATGAAGTTAATTTTTCACCATTTGCATATAGGTTAGGCCTTTACCACCTTAAATATTGCATTTTATTGACAATTTCTACTTCACCATAGGTTCAATCCCACCGAAGTGTGATATGGAACCTTATATGCTTCTTTAGAAGTGTCATAATTAGGTGGTAGATCCTTCCTCTCCATGGATTCCCTAGATAGATCCTTGTCTTGCATTATGGCATCCATGTTGTGAGACTTCTATAGGCTTGGGATTCCCTTTAATCCCACCATGACTTTGTGTTGAAGGCTCATCCGTATTCTTCATATTTTTCTATCCTATACCCAAGGAACTCCCAAGAGCATGGTTTTTCGTCCTTAAACCTCACTTAAACTATGAAAGTGACATCTAACTAGAAAATATTTATCCTTTTCGGACTCATTTAGATTACATATGAAAAGGAGCCCCCCTGGAGTCTTTTTTAAGCCTTTTTCAAACTCTTTAAAATTGAAAATATTGTTGAGCGATCTTGTTTCCCTTCATGCTCGTCAAAGTTAAATTTAAAGGCACATCTATCTGGTGATAGTTTAACCCTTTTTCAGTCTGGATAGTTAATTTTACAAAAACGGTTCACCCTAGGAGCTAAGGTTTGCTAGGAGAGTATTCTTGGGTGTAATTTTAACCCTTTTTCCGCCCTAGGAGACTAAATTTGTGAAAAAGGGACATTCTCCCTGGTTTTGGTTTATCACTTTTTCGAGCCTTGGAGATTATTTACAAAAATGGAAACCCCTTGGAGTCTTCTTTAAGCCCTTTTCAAACTACCTAAAAAATAAAATGTCACCGAGTGACCTTGTTTCTTTCAAACTCATTAATTGGTTCAGAATAAACATATACTTGGCATAAGTTTAACCCTTTTTCTGGCTAATAGATTATCCAGGAAAAAGGTACGCCTCGGGAGATATGTCTTGCTGAGAGAGTTCGCCTAAGTTATGTTTTATACTTTTTCGAGCTCAGGGGACTAAATTCATGAAAAAGGACGAGGGATTCCATAGTTAATCTCTTTTTAGATTCCTCAAAAATGAAAAGATAACCTATTAATATTCTCTTTGTCACACTCGTTAAAATGGTTTTGAAGAGACATCATTTCGGTATAATTTTATCCCTTTTCCAAACCAACTAGATTGTTTATGAAAAAGGAATGCTCTGGCTCTAGTGACTAGAATAGTTCTCCTTGGTATAATTTTATTCTTTTTTGGGCACTGGATACTAAACTTATGAAAAATATCACTCTAGAGTTTTCTTTTACTGGTTTTTTAGACTCTCTAAAATTGAAAAACCATCGATCTTACCTTATCTGGGCTTGCAAAAATTTACCTCGAATAAGGATCATGGTGTCAATCCGTAAATAACAATGCATGTATTATTCTTGCACCTTTGGCCTAATTCCAGCTCCATTATGTTGTTGTTAAACTCTTAGATCATTTTGTAGGTGCAGGCCTTGCAACATTTTTTCCTTCGCATTCTGACACCCTAACCCATGGAGGAATTTTTTTGAGTGTCCTTATCCTATGCATGTCTCCTTGAACTGAGCATCACTATGTTCCATGCACTAGGAACTAGCTTGCATGCCCGCGAAAATTATTCCTCCTTTGTAACATAGCGTTCTTTTATTCTTTTTCAAGCTCGTTAAATATATGAAAAAGACAAAAAAATCAAATATTCGAAAAATAGGGGATGAGAAACATTCTCTTTTATTGGAAACAATCTAGTCACCCTTGGACAGAGCACATCCTTAAGTCTGTTATGCAAAGAATTGTGATTTAGTATGGAATTAGGAAGTTGTTCCCATTAAATAGAGTTTTTTCCTCCTCCATTTGGTTACTCTTCTAAACAAATGGAGAGTTCGTGGTGCCTCTTGTGCCATAGGCTTATGTCAATAACACGTTGTCTGATACTTTTCATATTTTGTGCTCTCGTCCAAGGGAAAGTATTACATCCTAAGTCACCCTTTCTTCATTAATTCTCTTTACCTTCATAAGTCAGTCATCCTGAGAGTCCTGTCAAGTGTACTTGAATCAATGAATTTTGTTCCTGATAATCAATATCCTCCAACATTTCTACAACGGCTTGTCGAAGGCCTCAGGATAGTGATTTTTACACTCGAATTATACTCTTACCTAAGTTATGAAGACCTTGAAGATATTTCTCTAGTTACTGAAGCTATCATGTACAACCACAACCATTGATTCCTACTGAAGATTCATTATATTTGTATATCTTCTTATTATTTTGAGATGTATATCCATTGTGTATTATTCGTGGATACAATCTATATTGGAGTACACATTAGTCATGTGGCCATAATTTTTATATATGAAATGGACCTGTAGTGTACTTGATTGGAATCCATGCTTAGTTTGTCTCGAGCATGCGTATGCCTACCTCAGTGATTATTATTATTCTTTTTCATATGACATGCTCGTGAACACTTTTATGGGCTCACTCGACTCGATGCCTTCCCATTTTATTAAAGATTCTATAATGTATTTTGTCTATCAATTTCTCTTATGACCTCACACATTAGGGGGAATCTGTTATATCTCAAAATGCCACTATCCTGCATTTTTTACTTTGGTCTGCTTACTTACACATCCACCAACCACTTTTTATTATGTTCCTCTTAAAAGACAACTTTTTGTATGGTGTATGCACCCTACTATATATGCAGCGCACATACATACACTAGCTACATGCCTGACATCTCGCGTATACTTAGAAAGTTGCAAAAATTAAAAAGTTCCATGCTTTCGGGTGGATTTTACAAGTTATGTAAGGTTTCAAAACCATATTACCTCTTTTGGACCTTATGGAAACTAATTAACCATATTTTATCCATATAAAAGGGGCCCTAGGGTGGTCATTTGGATATATGAAAGAAGAGGCAAGTGAACTCTGCCAAATTTTCTTCCTTACATTTCAAGCCTTTTGCATCATGCTCTGAGTTTCATCCTGCACATTCCCTTCGAGTCATCCTACTTTATAAAATCCATCCTTTTACCCTATATTGACATGTTGTTTGTGAGGATATCATATTGGGAATAGTTCACTTGGAATCAATGTAGAATAACCCAAGCGAGGTTCACGGAGTGACATCGACAAGATTCAGGTTGTAACTTCCAATCTTTTTATCAATAAAAGATAAACTTATTTTCTCGGATATTTATGTCCTTATGTTTACAATTATGAATGTTTTCATGAATATCTAACCCTTTAAACTCTCTTGGTAGCTATGCATATGCTGTCATAATTTTTTTTGTGAATTTGTTTTAGGCTAGCTTTGGGAGGAAGCCTACAATTTTGGAATGGACAACAATGAAAAAGGGTCTACGAAGGACGAAACGAATTAAGGTACACATTTAGATATTATATCCCTTCCCTTACTTACCATTAATGTTTTTCGAATTTGGGTAAAATAGAAGTGTTTATATCTTTTAAGGTGTTAAGGCTCTTCCTAGTCACTAGACGTGGATTAGGGGGATTTTTCCCCATATCAGAATTGGTGACTCCACTAGGAGTCTCTCTACGGTCTTGTTAAGATATTTGTTTGGTTTGTTTTCTTATTATTTTTTGTTCTTTCTGAGTCTGTAAGAGTCTTTGGTCACCTTCCAGGTGTTTCCAGTTTTCCTGATCTGGATTATCACTCTGAACATTATCTCTTTTTTTGAGTTGGTTCAACAGTATAAACACCCTTTTCTATACCCCAAACGAGTACATATGCACTCTAAGTTATCCCATCATGGGTACATCTGTGGTTTGTCTGTGTACAACACACTTACCTTTTATTTTGAAGAATTTTTCAAAAAAAAATCTTTTTCTTCCAGGAATTTTTTGGTCTCTTATGTTCTCTTGAGTACCAGAGACCTTTGTTGACTATTTTTGAGAGAGTTTTAAGTCTCATATTGTCTATGAAGTTGTAAAGAAATATATTTTGTTTAGCTTTCTTTCTCTCTTTTTGTCTTTTGTCAAGGTTGAAGGTGTAATTTTCAAGCTTTAGGTTCCCCTTTGGATTTCGTTGAATTCCTTCTTTCTAGCAAAGGTTTAGGACCTGAGTCAGTCTATGGTTTTCCATCCTTATCTCTTGTTATGCTTGGAAAAGAAAAAATATAGTTGTTTGTTATTTTCAATTCATAAGCATATAAAAAGTTTTAAAAAAGTGTTGTAGTTTCTTAACTACATTCGCATGTTTGTTTGGTTGTAGTAGCTTAGGTTGTTTTTTATAAAATAAAATAGCTCTCAACCCAAATTTCCTTCTTATATTATTCCTTGAAATTTTAAGTAGTTTCCATGCATTTGGAATGAAAAAACATTCTATAATAGATTCCATAGTGGGACCTATCTGCGATTGGATTTAACATCATTTAATACCCCTAGTATGACCAATCTGTGATTTCATTAGTCTAAAAATTATTCTTGCCATATTTTTGTCAAAACATGTCGATTCTCTTTCCCATTATTTGAGCCATGTTAGAAGAACCAATTCCTGAAATGTTTAGATTACAATTTTTAAAAATATAAAAAGAAAATTTTCTCCAAAATTTATCTTTTTTTCTCTCTCTGTATAAATAATTATAATTTATCAAACAAAATAAATCCTCCATTTGTGATATTTTGGAAATCAATGTTATCCTCTGGCTTTCCTTACCAATCACTAAGTATTTATTTCACTGTTATCCCTCACTCATGGATAACTATTTCAAGAAGAACATCTAGAGGCACCCAGGCTGAAGACATGGAAAGCTGGAAGATGTGCATGTACGTGAAAAATTGACCTCTTGATCCTCCTTCATAGTGTAAGAATCACTCAGTGACATGAGCATCATATGAAACCCATGGTATTTAGACGGGCATTTCAGACATCCTTGGGAAGCATGATGCAAGTTGGTAAGTCTGTGATCATGGTGAGCATCAATTTAATATCTAAGGAATTTAAGCTTGTCCTAGCGAGTCCCTTCTAATTACTAGTCGTTATCTTGTTGGTTATACTTATTCCTCTATCATAAATTGATTTGTTATCATTGGTTGTTGGGGGATTAGGTTACTCTTGGGGAAAAAGGAGCACTATTGGGGTTTGTTTTGAATATGTCATCATACTATTCCCGATCATACTTACAACTTTCCATCTCATCAATCCATGTCATATCAATTTCTTTAGGTTATACAAAGTGACCCAAGAAGGGATCGTTCATCATTCTATGGGAAGAATGAGATTTTAGGCTCATAGGGAGACTAGAAAAATAATTCTTTGGTTACCTGTTCAGAGGCTCACCTAGTCCCATAACACTTGCAGATACATCACCAGGGTGTTACATAGCCTTTGGGGTGTTTGACTCATTTAGGAAGGTGTTTTTCAACACGAGAGTACAAAAGAAAAATAAAATGAATTATCAAAATAAATAAAAGAAAAAAGTAAAAATAAAGGGTTATCAATCATAAGGAATATCACGAGAGTGCTACATATTCTCAGGGTTATCTCCTATGGCTAGAAGTGGCAAAAGGAAAATAAAGGGTTTGGAATGTATCACCTTGCAAATAACATAAACCAAGTGTGTGGTCTAACCTCATCAAAGGAACCCATGAATGAGATACTACGGTCCCCTATATGTCATATTCCTAACCTTGAAGTCTAACCCCATGACCATCTCATAATCATTACATGATAGTGAAGACACAATCTTTGATAAATATTTTTAATACTTAGGTGTTATTATGGTCTCTTTAGGTCTCTGATATCATTTCATACCTTGACTAGTTGTATAACCTTCTTGAGATTATGATGAAATATGAATATGGGGCTTAATGGTTTGTTTTAGATGACTTTATATTATTTTTATTATCTTATGTTGCTGATGTGACTTCTTTCCTTGTAGACACACATGTTTTAATTTGTCTTACAGTTTCTCGCCAAGTGTCATGCCATTCAAATGTTCCAAGATTTTTAAAAGGTGTTATTATTATTCTATGTTTTGGGGAATCACTATGGTTAGCTAACCCTCATTTGGTCAACACATTTGCATTTGATTGATGCCCAAAATTTTTCATAGACCACGTCATCACCATTTTTTAGTGACTCGACCCAGTTCCCATCTCAGCCAGATGAATTTTAAGGAAAGTCGTTGCATGATCTAGGGTGACATCACCCCTATTTGGCCATTTTTTGTCATCATTGGATGACTTTGGGCCTTAGAAAGTTGTGCGGTAATTTATTCAAGTAATTTTATGATATACAAGCCACTTAGAAGTCTTTTGGAAAGAATTTAATGCCACTTGTCATCTCCCGATGGATTATTTTTCACATCATCAAGTTCAATTTAGCCTTGGAACTTATTTTTCCATTAGAAGGAGGTTCAATGCAGTTAATTAAGGAATCAAATTAATTATTTGACTATTCAATAGCCTTGGGAAGCTAATTGCACATTACCAAATGAATATTTTCCTAGATCGTGGGACTTGGGGAGGATAATCCATGGCTTCTTGGAGTATTTTAATGGATCAATAGACTTTTTCCTTCCTTAGAGGATGATTGCATGCTTCAAGGATAAATTGTTGGGCCTTTTTCTAGGTTTCCTAATGGTCTGGTTTAGACGAATTTTATATTACGGTGATTATCTTATCATATTGATGTGACTTGTTTCCTTGTAGACACCCATGTTTTAATTTGTCTTGCAGTTTCTCACCAAGTGTCATGCTATTTAGATGCTCCAAGATTTTTAAAAGGTGTTATTATTATTCTAGTTGTTGTTGGGTATCACTAGGGTTAGCTAACTGTAATTTGGTTGACATATTTTCATTTGACAGATGCCCAAAATTTTTCATAGGCCACATCATCACCATTTTTGAGTGACTCGACCTAGTTCCCAACTCAGTTAGATGAATTTTAAGGCAAGTTGTTGCATTCTTTAGGGTAATTTAACCCTTGACGTCACCCCTATTTGGCATTTTCTTGTCATCGTTGGATGACTTTGGGCATTAGAAAGTTGGGAGGTAATTTATTCAAGCAATTTTATGATATACAAGCCACTTGGAACTCTTCGAGAAAGAATTTAATGCCACTTGTCATCTCTTGATGGATTATTTTTCACATCATCAAGTTCGATTTGGCCTTGGAACTTAATTTTCCATTAGAAGGAGGTTCAGTGCACTTAATTGAGGAATACAAATAATTATTTGACTATTAAATAGCCTTGGGAGGCTCACTAAACACTACCAAATGAATATTTTCCTAGATCGTGGGACTTGGGAAGGATAATCCTTGGCTTCATGGAGTATTTTAATGGATCAATAGACTTTTTCCATGGTTAGAGGATGATTGCATGCTTCAAGGAGAAATTATTGGGCCTTTTTCTAGGTCAAATATGCCTTGTGGAAATTTATTTTCCACATTATTTTAGATTTATCCCCTTTTTACCCAAATCACATGGTCAAAGAAGTCAAAATCATTTTTGAAATGGGATAAATTGATAAATTAATTATTGTGGGATTTTTATTTAAATTGGAATATTTATTATGGATAATCCCTAGGTATATTAAATATTTTAAGGGATTTTATTATTATTTTGTTTAGAAAATCTCTAGAAGAGATAAATAAGTGGAAAAAAATTGAATATTTAAGGGGATAACCTTAAAATTGGTTATTTTGTGGACAAATCCAAGTGAGTGGAGCATTCTAAATCCATCACTTGAGATTTCTTTTGGAGATTTTTTTTTTCTGGATTGTCCTCAATACTATTATGTTATTTTTTCCAATGGTGCCCGGTGGCTTTCCTCTTGGTGTCTTGATGTGATTTGTTTTTCTTGGAGGGTTTTGTGGTGGATGCCTAGAGATATTTTTATGGTGGATCTTTCCATTGAATGTTCATGCTATCTACTTCAAGTAAATTTTTGGTGAGATCTAATTTATATTTTTTCTAAGTGTTCATTGAATAATTTTGGATCTAAAGGAAATATTTTCAAGAGCTAGATAATAAACTACACCTCTTGAGAGTTTTTTCTCGGATATTTTCTTGTACTAGGGACTAGGTAAAACTAACAACCCTTTTGCAGGTTATATCCATTGTTTTGAAGACCTCTTGTGAGCTAGATGATTTAGCTTCTAACCCTCTTCCGGGATAGTGACAAGATACAAAATTCAAGGGTTATTTACTTCAACATCTTCTAGTTCTTCTCCAAGCCACTTTGACTCCATTACCCAAGAGAACAAGGCACCGATCCACATTGGAGAGAGTAAAACACTTGCATTGGGAGACGTTGAAAAGTATCGAATTGGATTTATGATTTCACGGCTATATTCACACCCTTAGGGTGATCCATCTTGTCATTGGGGTGATTTTTGGGGGGTCTGTAGCCTCCCCATTTTCTAAACGCTCACTCTCACTTTTTCCTCTTTTAATTTTCTAACCCTAGGTTTCTGGTTTTAGCATTTTTCTAACTAGTTTTAGGAAAATAGCATATGGATTTTGTAGGCCATGATTAGATCTAGCATTCTATATAGTTAGATTTCATTTTGGATGATTAAATTTCTGTAGGGACATGGTTAAAAGCTACAACCATTAGGGCTTTTTATGTAGAAAATTAACAATTAGGACAACTTGCATTTGATTAACTTTTAGGGCCTAGTTTTAGCTAGTTATTTTTGCTAACATTTGGGTAATATTCCTAGGGTATTCTATATAGTTTCTAAAATATTTCTAGTGGGCTTTGAAGTAGTTTTGATGCTGATTTATCTGATACAAATTTATATTGCATATCTAGTTAGAATTCTTAAAGTGCTCCAAAACCTTCTAAGATCATGCCTCACTCATTGAAAAAATTTCTAACTACTTGGGGGGGTTTCTTTTGTGTCTTGCGATTTTTTTGGGAATATTATCTTGATATTTCAGATCTGATATATTTTCTTAATCACTACTTCAAATCGTATATCAGATCTGGTTAATTGTTAGAAAGTTCCTAAAAAATCTCCTAAAACCACCTCTTAAGTATTGGGCTTGAATTGCAACTTTCTCTCAAGTTTTGTGGCCAAAGAAATATGAACTTGTTGGATAAATTTGAGAAGTATTGGGTGCTGATTTTTGTGTTATGAAACAACCCATAAATCTGTTGTTTGCTTCAAGCAATTCTATGGTGCATTGCTAAGTATCTTTTGTGGAAAATTGTGGAATTGGAACCTGCTTGTTGAATAAATTTCATGGTGATTAAGTGTTGAAATATAACTCATTGATTTGAAGTCCTTTATCATTTAAAGAGATCATTACTTAGATAATATATCCTTCACTTCAATTGCTAAATGTCTCGTTGCTTTAGGAAGAGATATATTCAAGTAAATTTCCAGTAATTTCTATGACTGTTTGAATCACTTGTTGCATTTGGATTTTTCATTAGAAGTGATTTACCTTTCTTTGATTTGCAATTATATCTAAGTGATTAATTGAAAAATCATCTAAGTGGGATTTATTTTCTGGGGATCTTAGAAAATACATTTTTGGGTGTCTGTAAACGTAGTAGTTGTCGTTATTTTTCCATCACTGCATCCTAAGGGCTTGTGGTTCTCTCACGTACCTCAACGTATATTAGAAGACTGCGGTCACTTCATCGTACTTGGAGGTATATAGACGAGCTCTTTTTGAATGGTTGCACATCAAAAAACACTAATATTGATTGTGCTCCTATCTTGGAGACCACCTAAAATCCCTGAAACAATTGAGCAAACATATTGGTCGCCTTTTTATTGTAGTACATCAAAAAGAACATTTGGTAATATTACCCTCTCATATTGGGGTGTCTTGAGAACCCATCAGTTATATTTGAGGGCTACAACAATCTGACACTCTTATGAGGACCCTCTTTTTGTAAGCGTGTTGGGTACACACATTTATTCAACCAACTCTGACATTTCTCTAATACAAAATTCTAGTGACTTGTTACTCGAGTCTCTTACATTCATATTAGTGATCAGTACTAGCGGGGTTAATATATTGTTCATTGATTTCATATATACTTGGAATAATTGACATTGTGTTGCAGGTGATTTCCCCATTACCCTTACCTTCACATTTCCTTCATCCATTCATAGCCTTTAGAATATTCTTGATCTTGTATCGTGATCTCCTAGAGCCTTTCTATAATTTTCTATTGGCTTTCCCCAAGGGTCACCCGATAATTTTCCTGAGGTGATAGTGGGTCTTGTCCCATTCTATTGTCTATTGGTTGCATTTGCCCAAGGTTCTAGTGCAACCTACAATTTGTGTGACAACAGTCACCTTTAATAGTATTATTCATTTAGGATATTAGTGATTTATCCTCAAATGATTTCTAAGTGAGTTAGTTAAGATTTCCTAGTCTAGTGACCATGCAAGGTGTTAGGATCTAAAGAACATTTTTCTATGGGTTTGAATCACCCATTGAACCATATAATTGTAACTTTGGTGTGAACACGTTGTTCGACAACACAGGTATACCAATAGAGCATGAACACCTTTAGTAACCACTCACACAACCAGATCAAAAATCAACACACAGATATTTTGACGTGGTAAAACCCCTACGGGGAAACATCCACAACCTGAGTCAATGTGGCCACTTGGAGAAATTTATTAATGCAAAATAAAAAAATTACAAAGAGATTTGTGAGAGAGTTTGTCACTGTCGATCATCGGAAAATGATCCTCCATGCTATTTAAATAGAGATCATGGACCAGTCGGGTGTTAATCCACATATCAATGTAGTCATTAAGATTGAGAAGAACATGAACTTTCAGATCACTCTATGTCAGGAACATATCGTGACTGTCAGATTTCCTAACTAGAAATGCATATTAATTCATACTAAAGAAAAAAACTAAGAAACACACTTTTACCTAACGACGCATTAGACCAAGTAGATCTTAAATAAATCCTAAGTGTCTAAATATGCTAACATCCCCCCTTAAGAACAACTTGGGATAGGATTGAAGCATTTGCAATGGTGAAACAATAGGAGAAGTACGGAGGCATTAGAACTTATCCTCCCTTAATGACAACTTCCCGAACTCCTAACATAGATCGAAGTTTAGAAAACTTTGCTTCTGTAAGAGACTTTGTGAAAATGTCTACAACTTGATCATCTGTAGGGAAAAATAACACTTCAATAAGTCGATTATGAATGAGCTTTATGATGAAATGAATGTGTAGATTGATGTGTTTTCTATGTTGATGTCGAATTGGGTCTTTTGCAATCTTGATGGCACTCTGATTATCTCACCAAAGGCTAGTCAGATTCTCCTACTGGAATCTAAACTCTAAAAGGATCTGTCGAATCCACAAGGATTCCTAACTTACATTTACCATTTCTCGGTAGTCTGATTATGCTGAAGAAAGTGCATTATCATGTTGTTTCTTACATGCCAAAGTGAAAGGTCTTGAATGAAGATTGGAAACATAACTTGCAAAAGAATTCTGATCATCAAGGTCACCAACTCAATCTAAATAAGTGAAACAGAATAATAAAGGAGTCCTCCCTGAATTCTAATGTATCCTGAAGTAAATTGTACCTTGGACATATCGAAGTATCCTTTTAGATACTTTCTAATGGCTTTCATGGGGTTTTTTTATATACTAGGAAATAATACCAACAACAAAGGAAAGATCAGGACAGGTATGAGTCAAGTATAAGAGGCTACCAACTAACTGATGGTACAAAGTGATATCAAATTCAGAAGAAGTACAGGTGGCAACAAGCTTGACTACAGACTAGAAGGGAGAAGGGGATGGTTTACAATATTCCATGTGAAAATGACAAAGAAGATCACAAGCATACTTAGACTGGGAAAGAAAAATTCCTTCATTGGTTTGAAAAACTTAGAGGCCAAGGAAATAGTGAAAAAATCCTAAGTCTATCATTTCAAATTTCTTCTTAAGGATGGTTTTCACTTGGTTTAAATTTTTTTATTCACTAAAAGTAAGGATAAGGTCATCAACATAAAGGACAAGGATTATGATATGGCTTCCTACTTTCTTGGTATAGACATTAGTATTAGAGTGGCATCTAGAAAATGTAGTGTCAATAAGAAATTTGTCCATTTTGGCATACCAAGCTCGAGGAGCTTTCTTAAGACCATAAATATATTTCTTAAGACAACAAAAAAGGCTAGAGTCATTATGGACATAGCGGGGAGGTTTTTCCATGTATATTTCTTCTTGCAAATCCCCATGCAAGAAGAAGGATTTAGCATCCATCTGATGGACCTCCCATTTATGTGAGGCAACAAGGGAAATAACAAGATGGATGGAATTCTTTTTTTCTACATGGAAAAAGGTTTCATTATATTCAATTCCTTCAACTTGAGAAAATAATTTGGCAACTAATCAAGCCTTGTTCCTTTCAACACTTCCATCTGATGCTTACTTAGTTTTATGGATCCATTTACATATGAAAAGTTTTCTTCCTTTTGGAATAGGTACAATATCCCAAGTATCATTTCCATTAAAGAATGATACTCTTCATTCATTGTTGTATCGCAATCTAGATGACTTAAAGCTTATGCAAATGTCTCTGGATCATGAGTCTCTAAAAATTGAGCCAAAAGAGAAGAGGTTAGATAGAACAGTGAACATGTCTGACGTTGATCTAAAGGATCACCGACAATATCACCATATGCTTCTAATGTGCAACGGTCCCATCTAGAAAGTGGTGGTGTTGGTGTTGGTTTAGGTTCAATTGAATCATCTAGAGGAAGGTGAGAAGGAAGAGGTGTATTTTCATCCTCATTGTCATCATCTAAAGAAGAAACCATAATATAAATAAAAGAAGGCACAAATGTCGAATATGTCTCGCATGATGAAGAAGTAACAATCGTCGAATTAATCTCACAAGCCAAGAGATTTTCATCAAATTTAGCATCTCTTCTAATAATAATTTCATTACAATGTGGTTGAAGAAGTCTGTAACCTTTGACATCTTTATAATAACCAAAAAATATACACTTATCACTTTTAGGCTGCAATGATTTCCTTTTCTCATCAAGAATGTGATCCCAGACTATATTTCCAAATAAATGGAAGTGACTTACATCCGGTTTAATTTTAGTCCAAGCTTCTTCCAATGTTATGTCTTTAAGAGCTTTTGTGGGAGTGCGTTTGACTATGTAATTTTCATAGTTGATGGATTCCTCCCAATACTTTATACTTAATCCCTTAGATTGGATCATACAATTATCCATTTATTTTAATGTGCAGTTATTTCTATCAACAAGACCATTTGGTTGTGATGTATATGGAAAAATGTGTTGCATTTGGATGCCCTATGTAGTGTAGTAACCTGTAAAATTTGTTTTCACATATTCACCTCCATTATTTGTTCTTAACCTTTCAATTTGATGTCCAAATTGTTTTTCTATAAGGGACTTGTAGGACAAAAACTTGTCAAAAACTTCACTCTTATGTTTTAATAAGTAAACCCAAGTACATCTGGAAAAGTCATGAATGAAAGTTGAAATATACTTGCACCCATAAAACGAATGAGAAAAAAGTGGGCCACACAAGTCATTGTGAATATGTTGCAAAGGGATCCAGGTGTGCCAAGAAAAATGTTTATCAAAACTATCCTGATGATATTTGTTGAGAACACAACCGACACAAACACCATCTCTGCATGAAACGAGAGAAAACCATCTATTGATTACATAGTTGTTGCAATGAGCGATAGTTTATATGAACAAACCACTCGGGCCAATGTTTTCTCAAGTAATCGCTATGAGCAACAAAAAATGATGGAAAATATGATGACCCAAAGTTGTCAAACTTGTACAACCTATTAATATCATAAAAGATTTCAGTTGCAAGAACATGATGAGGATATTTTAGATCCTTGATTACAACTTAGTGAGGTGAAAAATCTATGGTTTTACCTTCACC
This sequence comes from Picea engelmannii, assembly GCA_009831015.1. Taxonomy (NCBI): domain Eukaryota; kingdom Viridiplantae; phylum Streptophyta; class Pinopsida; order Pinales; family Pinaceae; genus Picea; species Picea engelmannii. The sequence goes on from ML795649.1 coordinate 206,614, forward strand.
TGAATGAGTGATTTGATATACTGATAGAAGGTTTCAGGAAAGACTTGGAACACATAATAGATCATTGAAATGACCATTATATACCTAAATTGTTCGAGATCCTACAACACTAAGATATTTATCATCACCAACAAATATTTCTTGGTTTTACATTCCTTTAGAGAAGAAAATATGGTTTTATCCTTCTCCATAGGATACGATTCTCTAGAATCAATAAGCTACTCTTAGAAGAAGAAGTAGAAGTTTCATTAAAGGAGAAACCAGAAGTAGAAGTTGCATTAAAGGAGAAACCATAAGTAGAAAGTGCATGTCCATGAGAAGAATAAGAAGAGGAGGAAGTAGAATCAATATTGATGGTGTGCTTCTTCATTGTTGCTTCTAAAGATGCCATATTCTTGAAACATTTGGATTCATCATGACCATCTTTCCCAAAAAATTGCAATGTATATAAGTCTTCTTATTTTTAGATTTTTCTCCTTTGTCACCATTAGGACTTGAAGTTGTCTGAGTGGGTTTGGGACCCTTGTTTGGCTTGTTGTTGTAGTGAGGATGTTGCTTCTTAGGATTATTGTGTTTATCTTTCTTCTAGGCCACCAATGATTTGTTGAAGGTACTGGCAGTACTAACCACTTCAAGTTGCACAAGATTATCTTGATCTCATATTAAGACATCACAAAAGGACTAAAGAGAGGGTTTTTTATAAGAATTCCTTAGATCTTCTTTGGTGGCATATAAGGTAGATAAAAACATTGAATATCCACCACCAAGATTAGAAATAATAATTTATATGAAACGTTCTTCTTCCATCTTTATGTTACAATCTTCACATAAAATTATAAGTGTTTTGCGCTTAGATAAATAGTCTTCAATGAAAGAAAAATAATTTGGACTTAAAGTCATTATCTAATTTTCTATTTGGTGGGCCCAAATGATATTGTGTTTACCAAACACATATTCAATATTTTCCCAAGCTTCATCAGGGTCATCAATTCCTTGAACGTGAAGCCTTAAATCAGGAGAGATGGATACTCCAATAATTACACGTGCTTCTTCATTCCTATTTGACCATTTGATTTTGTTTTCATCATTTGTAGGTTCTATTTCTTTCCCCATGGTAATTCAGTACAATCCTTTCCTTCTTAATAAATCCTTCATATGGGATTTGTATTGGAAGTAGTTGGTGCTAGTAAGTATAAGATCACTGGAAGAATCCATATTAAATATAAAGGTAATATGGATTTAAAAACTAAAACTAACAGTCTGGATGGAAGGATCTTGAAAAAATAGGTTGTTTTAAAAAAAATGGCATTGAAAATGGACTTTGGATGTGAACGTTATGTCCTTTTAAAAAAATTGCATAAATGATAACCAAGAGCCACATGGAAAGTAGAAGTTGGTACACATGGTGATACCCCTCCAAATAACCTCACTTTTACAAATAATTTGCTTTATGAAGTGACCCACTTTTATAAAAAATAAGCAAGGATCACTTTTACAATGAAGATACTTTATAAAAGAAAGTTGCATGAAAAAAAAAAAAAACTTTAAAATAAAATATTAAAACTACTTATAGTGGTTCACTTTTATACTTGAAGTGAAATAAAATTTACAATGGATGCATGAACGTTTTCAAAAAAATTAACAAAACAAAGACTTGAACTCAAGACCTCTTACTTAATATGACAAATTTTAACCAAGTGAGCTAGCAAAACATATTGTATTGTTTAGGAGGACAAGGGTTGTTGTTCTTGTGTTTTTTGTTGATGGCCTTGGAGAGCGTGCTAAAAAGAACTCTTGTCATACAAGAAAAAAACTTCGCTTCTCGATGACAACAAGTGTTAGAGCTCAGTTATCTTACCCATGTTAGCACTCTATAATTTCTAAGGTTGGGGAAGAAATAGACAGAGTTAACAACAAAACCACTTTTGAAACATAGATCTAGCCATGCGTACCTCAAAGAGGGATCTCTCTATCTGGTTTAGCTATGTTCTTCTTAAATTTTAGGCTAGTTATGATAGTATAGGGTTTGTGTGCTTGATTTGAAATATATGGATGATTGGATGCTTAATTTTCCATTGGGTTATGGGGTCTATATTTAAAGATAGGGATCTGATTCAGCTTTTATAAGGTTTTCTCCACAGGGAAAGATAGTAAAATTGTTTGGATCTGTTTAAATCAAATGAAATGAATGAGAATAAAAGAGGGGAAAATCCACTAAGTAGAAGAGCAATTAAGAATTATTTTACTTAATTTAAGATGAAAACATGAAGATCATTGAAAGACCAGAAACATAGTATACTGAGATAAATTATGTTCATTAACTTTTTTTGAATGGTTAGAATTGGAAACACATGCAATATTTACAGAGAACGAAAAAAATTAGACAAAGAGAGAAAGAACATCACCAACAATCTGACATGAGAATCATGTGAATAACTCCTTTTTATTACTGGTCGATCCTTTGAAAATTTACACAGTAGCTTTTGAATGCAAAAGTCAACCCATAATACTTCGAAATGAGAAGTAGTTATAACTTTATTTACAAAGATCATGTCATAAATGAGCAGAATATATCTAATCTAACTATATCTCTAATCACAAAAATAAAGGAATGTTTTAGATTTGTTTGCACTTCTGGCATAGTTTTAATGGAAGTTGTTGATGATTTGTTTTTTAGCTTCCTGTTGCATTGTTGGTCTTTGTTGTTGACTGTGGCTATTTGTGTAAATATCGTGCATCGAAATATGGAAATGATGACTGACTGTTGATCTTCAACTGCAAAGTGTCTTCATGCCACTGACATCTGGAATGAGGTTGAAACAAACTCCATGAAATTTGTTTACTGTCCTCTCATCTTTGTGATTTGTCCCTTTTGAATTATTCGCCTCCCAAAACTCTGAAAAACTAGGGTCCAAGGAAGTCTTCAATTATCCCACTATGAGATAGCTGTGTAAAATCTGGAGGAGGTTTTTTTATATAGGATTTTTCTGAGAAAAAACCTCTCGGTGTTTTGAAATTCATCTCCATTTGTCTGAGATCTGGGTTTGAAAAAGATGTCACAAACAAGAAAATCTTGAATCCTGAAACATATGGCTCAAATATTCTCTTGATTCTCCTAATATGTAACATCTATGGGTAATATGGGAGTGGTTATTGTTATTTTTCTGGTTCTGAGAAAAAACCTCTTTTGATTTCTCAAAATTCATCGTGATTTTTCCGAAAATCGCCTAGGAAAATGATTAGTAGATTGTGTGCAAAAAAGAGTTTTTAGTTGGGGAATAGTGGTTTTCGGAAGGGGGGACGTGGTTTTCAGAGGGGGGGTAGGATGGTAAGTGGTTTAGGAAGGGGGGTCTGAATTTACTAGGGATGCTTCCACACCCCATTTACTAGTTACAACTAGAAGGATGCACCCACACCCTCATTCACCAGCAACAACTGGTAGGAGGCTTCAACCCCCTGTTTAGTCAGCCACAACTGACAAGAAAGCACCAAATCCCTATGTTCACTAGCACGAACTGGTAGGAGGCTTCAACCCCCCATGTTTAGTTAGCTACAACTGACAAGGAAGAACCAACTCTCTCTGTAGGTACCAACCTGCCCTTGCACCATCCAACTACCCTTACTTTATAATGCAATTAAATCTCTTCTTCTCTTCATTGAATTTGACTCATGCAACCATTGTTGTACTTTCTTCTTGTCTGATACAACCTTTGCTTGTATGGTCTTCTATATCAAGTACTGGATTGCATAACTGTTGTTTTGTCTTCTTATGTTCTTGATCTTCAATTAGACATTGACAGGTACCTTAGAATGAACAATTCTTCATCTTGGACTCTGCTTCTGTTTTTGATTTTCTGATATGAACCATAGAGACTCTCCCTTCCTTCCTTTGGTTACTTCATACCAAGATTCTTGACATCAAATTCTCTTAATATAGTTGGACTCCTCTACTTCTTTGATATTCAGATATTACATTATGAATCACATACAAAAAGACACTTTTCTTTAAATATATGTTCAAGTATATATATGTGTAAACTTTTGAATACGAAATATTATGACTTTTCACATAAGTCACGTGCCTCTTTATTAATTTTTAATAACTACATAACTCTTTTCACATAAGTCACGTGCCTTTTTATTAATTTTCAATAACTAAGCAACTCTTCATTTTGGAATTTTCAACATAATTAATATTTGGACAACCATATTAACTAAATCATTTTTATTTGACATTTTCAAATATAATGAGTAAATACCATGGGCTTCTAAATACTATGGGTGAATACTGCTTTCACTTTTTCATCCATTTTTACCTAACTTCTTTTTCTAATCCAACCTCACTTATAATATTAAAACTCATTTTTAATATTAAACTTTTCATTTTTAAAACTTAAATATTTTTTAATTTTCTTTTGACCTTCTTTAATTTACTTTTATACTTTTTTCTTTAATCTTCTTTTACTTTTTTTCTTTTTATACTTTTTTTTTAACTTATTTTAATATTTTTTTCTTTTCAAATAGCACTTCATTCTTTTCTTGTAATTCTTCCTAATATTTTTCTTTATATAAAACTTTTTTAACATTGGTTAAAATAGTAATTATGATGATATCAAAACTATTTCCTTTCACCTTCGCCATTAGTCAAACATGCTCCTTTGCAATGATGGCATCAAGGACAATGTCTCAACGGTATCAATGGCAACATCTCAATCATGCTTGACCATCACTTTGACATCAATGACAATATTCCAACAATCTCCCCCTTTGTCATTGATGGCAACACACCTATCATAACTATGCTTGTCAATGTGCTTCTTTGAATTTTCTCTCCCCCTTTGACATTAAAGACAAGAGATTTTCTACACTCCTTGATTTAATCTTCCACTATAACATAGCTTGGTAAATTGGATAGTTTCGGCTCTACTTATGCTTGTTTATGGAGTTGATCCCCCTATTTGAATGTTATCTTTCAACGGTCACTTTTGTAATTGAGTTTACTTCTTCCTTTGATTTTCATATATCTCTTTAAGGTTGCTCCCCCTGTCATGGATTCTCCCCCTGAGGATATTATTTCTGCTGATATCTCAGTGATTCACTCCATTTTAATCCAGTGATGTTTGGCCTTGTTTTACAACATTCAGTCTTCAATGTTTTTTCAATGGTCTCATTCCTTTAGGATGGCACACAAAGTGATCATTTACACATGAAATAGTTACTAGTACATGCAGTTAATCTTCAACTTGTTTGACTCATTCACCCATTGGGTTTCAATCCTTCCTGTAGCTACACATTTCTTTTTGTATTATCAAAGATGACGTGTATGGCGTATGTGTTCTAATACCATTAGAACTCACATAATAAATATCCTCCATAATTACATGGAATGTGAATCAGGACTTCCATCTCCATATTAGACAAGGTTCCCGCTGCCCCCTTGGGGAATGTACTGATTTGTGTTTATCACTAGAAACAATTCGATGATTGTCAAAAGTCTATCTCTCGGATGATCTTGACAGAGAGGAGCTTTTGCTCCTTGAGGGTGACAAACATCATGTATATATATATATTAAAAATATTTTTCCAATGGTTATTGTCCATTTCACCAAAAGGTAGGGGGCCTAACGGGTCGTCCCGAGCTCTAGGCTGGTGATCTTCAGGTGGATAATTCCCAAATGGTAATTGAAGGAGACTTACGTTTCTCATGTTTGCCTGCATTATCAATATCTTCTCCTCTATCCATTTCTCTCCTTTGTGCAGAGTACTGAGTTTGTGAAAACAGATAAAAGATGAAACTATAACGAAAATGAATTTGTCTAGATCAGGGAAGAAAACCGCAACGATGAAACTTGCGCGAATTTGTCCAGAATAGGGATGAAACCACAGCGATGAAACTTGTGTTAAGATGTTTCCTCGGCTTGATATGAGTATGATATACCAATGAATATGTGACCTACATCGGTCATGTTCCATTTGTTACAATCAAGCATTTGTCCTGGTATTTTATCTTTAAATATAAAATGTGTCTTGTTGTAGTCAATCCCATATATATGCTTAACGACCGAGTTTACTTCTTGTTCACTGTACTGCCCTTTACGATCCAAAATTCTCTGCCTTTCTTCATCTCTGTTTATTAATCTGAATGCCTCCGGCATCTTGCTAGCAGGACCTTCGGGCACCACCGAATCTATTACAAGAATTCCTGTCTCTATAGGAAAAGCCTCTCTCACAAGCTATTCAGTATCGCGTCGAAACCCTAATCGACGTGCCTCATAAAATCCTTTGTGAACAAGGGTCAGTTCCTCGAGGAATATGGAATGCAATGTTGTTGCACTCATCCTTGCACTTCTGTAAATTTTTCAGTGCCCTTACCACTCTATCCAATGGATAAGTCCACTGTCAAAAAATGTAGCAAAGAATTCTGCACTATTTATTCCTGCAATTCTGGAATTGCATATAAGATCAAAAGAATTCGTGAAAGCCTGTCGAAAAATAACGTTGTTTCCAAAAACATTTATAAAATAAAACTCATACTTGTCATCCAACTCAAGCACCTTGTCCAAAAATTTATCGTCTCTTAGTCTGTCGATTATATCGCTTGTACGTGCCTCACTGTCTACAACATTATTTGCCCGTTCAACTAACTTTAAACCTTCAGTAGATACATACTGTTCAAAAAAAATTGTAGCTAATTGTAACCCCTAGGGTATTTGAGAGAACAACCTGTACATCCTTGAAATATCCTCTTATCGTCCCTAAGCAGGACATGGAAGCTTGAACACACATTTTCGACAAGATGAGTTGAATGAGAGAAAAGGAGTTCATTTTGTACTATCTCTAATAACTTTTTCTTGCTGCTAGAGTGCAAATAATGTGTGACTCTATCCCTCTCACGTTTCAAACATTCCTCAGCCTTTACCAGATATTATGTAAAAGAAAGCTCTGAGATCTAGAAATCAACCTTTCTAGAATAGTAAGTTATTGTATCTTCCAACATGCCAACTTCAAAGTCATTCTTATAGAATTCTACACTACCGAAGACATTTTCCACAAAGATATTGAGAATGTCTTTAAACAAAGCACGATCAATTTCGTCTCCATCGCACTCTCAATTAATCCGTTCAATCACCACATTCTTTGCAATAATGTGTTTTGCAAGATAGACCTGATCACAGAAAGACGTGATTCCAACTTCTCTTAGTGAAGGCAGAGACTGTTTTGGCACGAAGTAACGATCCAAATAATGGAACATATTTGACAAGAATCGAAGCATCACTTTGTATTTCTCCCAACTTTCTGCAAATTCTCTCAAACTGAACTCATCAGCCTTTATATTTACTGTAGGCACAATCTTATGCGTGATGTATTCATCAATTGATTCCCTGTATTTATCATAGACTTCCTGTGGGTAGTTGTGAGGGCGATTTTGGGTGCACAGTTTGTAGACAGTTCTATAAATCTCCATGTAATCCTTTACATGAAATTCAAAATCATCCTTTGAAGATCCTTCCAACTTCCTTGTCAACTTAAGGAGACCCCCATGAATAACAAACAATGCTTGCTCC
>ML795650.1:36994-105990 GCA_009831015.1 Picea engelmannii
TTTCTTCCTGTTTGTTTCTCTCTTCAAGCTGTTGGGCAACTCTAAGTTCCTGTGCTTTCAACTCTTCTGTCATTCCCTGTTCTCTGATTAGGTGTTGTATCTCGGTCATTTGCTTTGAGAGCTGATGTTGGGATTTGAAAATGCTTCCAAAGGTTTGTTTGTTCCAGAGTTTAAGAATTTGCTTTCGATTCTTAAGTTTCTGCTGGAAACGAAACATTTTGGAGCCTTGAGGGATCGCAGCTTGCTGCCACTAGTCATGGATGTTTGCCTGGAAGTCGGGATGGTCTAGCCAAAACTGTTCAAAGTGGAAGGGTTTCTTTCCTGGGGTGGCCGAGATGTCCATCCATAATTGTATGGGCCAGTGATCTGATCCTGGGAGGTTCAAGACAGTAGCTTCCATTGCCATTCCCTCCAGCATCAGATGTTCCGATATAAGAAAACGATCCAGCTTGCAGGAGATTTGGTGTACTCCAGTTCGCCTGTTTTTCCATGTATGAGTACCATTGCTAGTTTCCAGGTCTACTAGACGTAGGTCTTCTATTAGATTGTTGAAGCTGCTGGAGTCTTGATCGAGTCTACGGGATCCTCCTTTTTTCTCCTCCAGGCTGCGGATGATGTTGAAGTCCCCGCCTAGAATCCACTTATCATGGTGCAGTAAGCTTGATGTATAATCCAGGCTTCTAAGAAACGCTTGTTTGTCTCTTGGACTGGGTGGGCCATATATGCTGGTGAGATGCCCGGGTTTATTGGATCCAATGAGTCTATATTCTACTGTGATGGACCACCTTGTAGTGAAGAAATTTTGCAATAACATGCTATTGGGATTCCAGAGGATGGCTATTCCTCCAGCTGTTCCTGTTGCATCAATAGAGATTGCTCTCCCCAGTTTCCAGCAGTAGGGAAGTAGTCGATTGAGGTCTTCTGAGGTGCACTTTGTTTCTTGCAACAACACGATGTCCGGGATTTCTTCTATAATCATTTCGCGTAGCAATTTCTGCTTTCTACGTCCATTAAGTCCCCTAATGTTCCATGAGATGATCTTCATGAGGACGGGGGTGGGGGAAGAGGAGGGAAACTATCTGATATCAGGTGGACTTGACCAGAGTTTACCATGTAGTTCCCTATTTCCTGTATGAGCTTGTTGGTGGACTTTCTTCCCCTTTTCTTTTCATCTTTTTGGCTCTTCCTTGAGATTTTTGCCTGGCTACCTTGGATTCCTAGAGCTTTACTGGCTCGGGCTGAGGATCCTGCAGAGGAGTTGAGAAAAACTTTGTGTACCTTCCTCAATTGATCCCGAGGGATGGTGTATAATTTCTGGTGCCGGTAAGCGTGTTCCAAGTGTTCTAGATCTACTCTCGCAAGATTAGGCTCCTCCATATCTGTATCCTCATCTCCATCTTCGATTCCTTGTAGGTCTGGTGTTTCCTGTGCCGAGCTTGTAGGAATGGGGATCGCGTCCGCAGTTTTTGGGGGCTGTTCAAGGCCATGGTTCTCGATCTGAGGATTATCAAGGGTGGGTGGAGTGACCGCAGTAGCGGAAGGTGTTGAGCTTTCTGGTTGATCTTGCAGAATGGAAAATTTATTGCTAGTGGAAGGGTCTTTGCTTACCTGGGGGAGCTGCTTGCATCCGTCTTGCCGTCGTCTGCCCGTTGGTTGTGCAAATCCGTCCTGGTCCTTTTTGCTTGTTGGTGTAGCCTCCTTGTGGATCGCGTTAAGAGGGCAGTCTCTGAAGAGGTGACCATGTTCGTGGCACTTCCTGCAGCGAAAGGGAATGTGTTCGTAATCTATGGTCTGGGACCAATCTTCATCATGATATTCCAGGGTGATGGAGCCTGGGAGCGGCTTGGCTATATTCATGTAGATGCATATTCTTGCATAAGAGGTATAGCGCCGTTGTTTTGTGGCTTCAAAGGATTTGACATAAATACCGATGGTGTTGCCTATTCCTTCTAGAACCTCTTCCAGCCAAAATTCCTGTGGGAGAGAGTATAGTCTGATCCATACCGGTGCATGGGCGAAGTCTTCCTTTTTGGGGTTGAACTTTTCTATCCAGAATCTTAGGAATAGACCCGCCGAGTTGTAGAAATATGGTCCTCCATCGAAGACGTGGTTGCGATCCTCAAGATTGTGGAAGATGATTGTGAAAAAACCCTTGGAGCCGAGCTGGAGTTCATAATGGCCTTTTGGCTTCCACCAGTACTATATCCATTTAATCAGGTCACGCTCAGAGGGCCAAAGCCCTAAAAATTTTCCCACCAGGGCATTGTCTTTCATGTATTGTTTCTGCTCCTCTATTCGCGGTGAGCTGACCACATACTTGGGTGCTTGTGGTGCCTGCGGAATGCATTTTCCGGGTATCCATGGAGATGAGGCTTTTGCATAACTCTTCTCCTTGGATAGGTCGACGTCTGTGCCCTTGTCCTGAGCGGTTCCTTCATCCATTAACTGGGCTCTCAGGTCCGGAGGTGTTTCGAAGGTGGGACGCTTAATTCCGGCTCCATTGCTTTCATTTGCGGCAGCGCGGCTATAGGAGATGTCGATCGGCGCTCCCTCCCTGTGGTGCAGGGGCCCCTGCGGGGCAGACATTGTTCGGCCTCAGTTCGTAGCGGCGGTGATTGCAAAACCCTAATCGCAGAGCTCCTTCTTGATGTGGTATGCCATATCGACCTATCGTGTTTATTATTATTATTATATTTTGTATCTTTGAATTTATTATTATACGTTTTTTCGAAAATGTCTAGGTGTGTGTGTTGGCGTTATACTTTTGTATCGTGGGTTCCACCGACGACTTTATCATTCCAAAATTAGCCACTTTTTGGATCGCGGGTTAACAGGGTGGCAGGCTCAAAATTGTGCTTCTATTGTTCTGTGTCCTCCAAAAAACACTGATATACAAATTAAGAGTTGGACTTCAAGATTGGACTTATATTATAAATTTTGAAGAAGCCTTAAAAAGTAATTTAGTTATAAAAATAAAAAAATGTTATTTTATATTATTAAGGGTTGATCATGTTAAAATGAAATGTTCATGATACCATTAATTTTAATTATAGTAATTCTTACTTTATTTTCTTAAAATTTAACTTCTGAATTACTATCCCAAACTTCTATATAATTGTTCGCTTACATATTTTAATAAACTTTAACGAAACCATTAGCTCTCATATATATTTTAACAATATCTAGATAATTATTTTAATTTTAAACATGTATTTTTTTTAAAATAATTTTAATTATTCAAATTAAAATTAATTTCTTCTATAATACTTTTATTTATTAATAATTTCATTATTATAAAATTTATCTTAATTTTAAAAGAATATAAAATTTAATATAATTGTGTTTTTTTTAATATTTTCATAATTGAATTTTAAATTTTTTAACTATTTTAATATAAAATTTAATATAATTGCGTTTTTTTTAATATTTTCATAATTGAATTTTAAAATTTTTAACTATTTTTTTTATGTTTATGGTAAATACACTCGGAGTAAAAATCAAAATTTATTTTGAATAATTTTTTTTTTTTAATTTAAATTTCAAATGAAATTAACAAAAATTGAAAATAAGAATAGTTAAGTTAAAAACAAACTTTACTTTGTACTTTTGATTATAACTTTTTATTGATGTGTAGGAAATTTTTTCATCTTTATAAACTTGGTTGTATTTTTTGGGTGATATCTAATAAACTTTGAATGGGATAAAAAAAATTGTATTTATTATTATTATATTTTGCATATTTGTATTAGTAATATATTAATTGAATTTAAAAGGTGTGATATATTAAATTATAGTGATAAGTGTTCCTTATTTTGAAAATATGAGGGAGGGTGTAAGATTGGATGGTGCGATACATCCAATACTTGTCTTCTTTTAATCTTTATCCTTTAATAAATTAGTTATTCAACTATTAATTACTGATGAGAAATATTGTTGATGGATGGCGATCCCTATCAACTATCTAACATTATCTAAAAACATTTTTTTTCAATTATTAAATTGTTAATATGAAATATTAATATTGTACAATTTAATTACATAAAATTATTAAAGGATGTTATATCCATTTTTTTTAAATGTATGATCGATATAAACTTCACTCTATTTTATGAGGTTATATCTTATAAACTTGGAATGGGATAATAATTGTGTTTATTATTAATATATTTTGTATCTTTGTGTTTATTATTATTCATTTTTCCAAAAATGTCTAGGTGTGCAGGTTGGCGGACTCACGGATTCACATTTTTAGTCATGCTTCTCTATCACGAGTTCGACGGACGACTTTCTCACTCCATACTTAGCCATTTTTTGGATCGTCGATTCTCGAGATGGCGAACTCAAAGTTGTGTTTATGTTGTTCTATGTCCTCCAAACAACACCCAGAGTTCCGCGATATACAAATTGACAGGAGGACTACCGGGTTGATGGGCTCAAGATTGTGATTATATTATAAATTTTGAAGAAGCCTTAAAAAGTAATTTAAGTATAAAAATAAAAAAAATTATTTTATATTATTAAGGGTTGATCATGTTAAAATAAAATGTTCATGATACCATTAACTTTAATTATGGTAATTCTTACTTTATTTTCTTAAAATTTAACCTCTGAATTACTATGTCAAGCTTTCATATAATCATTCTCTTACATATTTTAATAAACTTTAATGAAATTTAAACTTTATGGTCTCAAACTTCTATATAACCATTAATTTTCATAGATATTTTAATAAAATAAAAATATTTATTTTAATTTTAAACATGTATTCTTTAAAAAATAATTTTAATTACTCAAATTAAAATAATAAAATTTTTATAATATTTTTATTTATGAATAATTTCATTATTATAAAATTGATCTTAATTTTATAAGAATATAAAATTTAATATAATTGTGTTTTTTTTTTTAAGATTTTCATAATTGAATTTTAAAATTTTTAACTAATTTTTTTAAGTTTATGATAAATATATTCTGAGTAAAAATCAAAATTTATTTTGAATAATTTATTTTTTTTAATTTAAATTTAAAATAAAATTAACAAAATTTGAAAATAAGAATAGTTAATTTTAAGTTTAAAAAAAAAAATATTGTGTACTTTTGATTATAACTTTTTATTGATGTCTAATCATCTTTCTCATCTATATAAACTTGGTTGTATTTTTTGGGTGATATCTAATAATCTTTGAATGGGATAAAAAAAAATGTATTTATTATTATTATATTTTCTATCTTTTTGTTTATTATTATTCATTTTTCCAAAAATGTCTAGGTTCAATGGTTGGCGGACTTACAGGTTCACATTTATAGTCATGCTTTTATATCACCAGTTCGATCAGGTCCCAAACGCCCCTCTAGTCTAGGTGGGAAGGAATGCCTTTTTCTCATCCAGAGAAGAGGCTTGTTCTTCGATTTTCTGACCTCCCTATTTCCACGTCAGTAAGAGTGGGTGAGCTCCCGAATTATCGTTATGAATTGCATCGTATTAGATAAGGTGGGAAATCTCTTTTGCCAAGTTATTTCGGAGGAGGGGAAGTCAATCGAGCCACTCATGAAGCACTACTTCCTCATTCTGATGCTCCTGGGCTCAAATGAGGTGAGGCCTTGAGCAGTAGTTATCCTCCTGGGAACTTAATAAGGCAGTAGTGGTCCTTCTACCTGGAGTAGGCATAGTCACCTGGTTATTTTAATGGGCATATCACTAGCTTCACCTTTTCCATGGATTAGCTTCACCTTGCTCTGGTTCACAAGGTACCTATTTCTATTTCAACACGGTGTGTGAGGACATGAGGTTCGACCACTTTCTCATTCTATACTTAGACACTTTTTGGATTGCGGGTTTCCGGGCTGACGGGCTCAAAATTGTGCTTTTATTGTTCCATTCCCTCCAAACAACACCCAGAGTTCTGCGATATACAAATTTACAAGAAGACTCTTGAGCTGGCGAGCTCGAGAATGCGATTATATTATAAAATTTGAAGAAGGTTTAAAAAGTAATTTAGTTATAAAAATAAAAATAAAATATTTTATATTATTAAGGGTTGATCATGTTAAAATGAAATGTTTATGATACCATTAACTTTAATTATGGTAATTCTTACTTTATTTTCTTAAAATTTAACTTCTCAATTACTATGTAAAGCTTCCATATAACCATTAGCTTTCATAGATATTTCAATAAAATCTAGATATTTATTTTAATTTTAAACATGTATTCTTTAAAAAATAATTTTAATTATTCAAATTAAAATGAATAAAATTTTTATAATACTTTTATTTATTAATAATTTCATTATTATAAAAATTATCTAAATTTTATAAGAATATAAATTTAATATAATTGTGTTTTTTAAATATTTTCACGATTGAATTTTAAAATTTTTAACTAATTTCTTTTTAAGTTTATGGTAAATACACTCTTAGTAAAAATAAAAAATAAAAATTTCAATTTATTTTTTTATTGATGTTTAATAAATTTTCTATCTATATAAACTTCGTTGTATTTTTTGGGTGATATCTAATAAATTTTGAATGGGATAAAAACATTGTATTTATTATTATTATATTTTGTATCTTTGTGTTTATTATTATTAATTTTTTCAAAAATGTCTAGGTGCGTGGGTTGGCGGACTCACGAGTTCACATTTATAATCATTCTTTTGTATCACAAGTCTGACCAACGACTTCCTCATTCCATACTTAACCACTTTTTGGATCACGGGTTCCTAGGCCTGTGGGCTAAAAGAATTCATTCTATTGTTCAGTGTCCTCCAAACAACACCCAGAGTTCCGCGATATACAAATTGACAGATGGACTCCCAGGTTGGCAGGCTCAAGATTGCACTTATATTATAAATTTTGAAGAAGCCTTAAAAAATAATTTAGTTGTAAAAATAAAAAAGATTATTTTATATTATTAAGAGTTGATCATGTTAAAATAAAATTTTCATGATATGATTAACTTTAATTATGGTAATTCTTACTTTATTTTCCTAAAATTTAACTTTTGAATTATTATCTCAATCTTCTATATACTCATTCTCTTACATAATTTAATAAACTTTAAATTTACTCATTCTCTTGCATAATTTAATAAACTTTAACTAAATTTAAACTTTATGGTATCAAACTTTCATATAACCATTAACTTTTATAGATATTTTAATAAATATTTATTTTAATTTTGAACATGTATTTTTTTTTAAATAATTTTAATTATTCAAAATAAAATGAATACAATTTTTATAATAGTTTTATTTATTAATAATTTCATTATTATAAATTTAATTTAATTTTATAAGAATACAAAATTTAATATAATTGTGTTTTTTTTAATATTTTCATAATTGAATTTTAAAATTTTTAACTATTTTTTTTAAGTTTATGGTAAATACACTCGAGTAAAAATAAAAATTATTTTGAATAATTTATTTTTTTAATTTAAATTTCAAATAAAACCAACTATCTAACATTATCTAAAAACATTATTTCCAAATATTAAATTATTAATATTAAATATTAATATTGCACAATTTAATTACATAAAAATATTAAAGGATGTTAAATCCATTTTTTTTAAATATATGATTGATATAAAATTCATTTTCTTTTATAAGGTGATATCTAATAAACTTGGAATGGGATGGTAACTATTTTTATTATTATTATATTGTGTATGTTTGTATTTATTATTATTCATTTTTCCGAAAATGTCTAGGTGAGCAGGTTGGCGGACTCACGGGTTCACATTTATAATCATGATTTTGTATCATGAGTGTGATCGACAGCTTCATCATTCTATACTTAACCACTTTTTGGATCGTGGGTTCCTGGGGTGGTGGGTTCAAAATTGTGTTTCTATTGTTCTCTGTCCTCCAAACAACTCCGAGAGTTCTGCGATATACAAATTGACAACCGAACTCTCGGGTTGGCGAGCTCAAGATTGCGCTTCTATTATAAATTTTGAAGAAGCCTTAAAAAATAATTTAGTTACAAAAATAAAATAAAAAAGGTTATTTTATATTATTAAGGGTTGATCATATTAAAATGAAATGTTCATGATACTGTTAACTTTAATTATGATAATTCTTACTTTATTTTCCTAAAATTTAACTTTTGAATTACTATCTCAAGCTTCCATATAACCATTCGCTTACATATTTTAATAAACTTTAATTAAATTTAAATTTTGTGGTCTCAAACTTCCATATAACCATTAGATTTCATAGATATTTTAATAAAATCTAGATATTTATTTTTATTTTAAACATGTATTTAAAAAAAACAAAATTTAATTATTCAAATTAAAATGAATAAAATTTGTATAATACTTTTATTTATTTTTATAAATAGGGGAATCAGCAATGGTGGAAGTATCATACTCACGTGACACGAGGTCGAATCATGTCGACTACCTTATAACCCTTAGGGAGAATCACACAACCCACAAGCACGACTCCGAATAAATTGAGGTTTGAACTCGTGGCATGCTTAGCAACAAAAACGTATTAACAACACATCCATTGGCCAGTAGACCAAACCCCTGTGGCCATAATAATTTTATTTATTAATAGTTTCATTATTATAAAATTTATATTAATTTTATAAGAATATAAAATTTAATATAATTGTGTTTTTTTTTAATATTTTCATAATTGAATTTTAAATTTTTTAACTATTTTTTTTAAGTTTATGGTAAATACACTCAGTAAAAGTCAAAATTTATTTTGAATAATTTATTTTTTTAATTTAAATTTTAAATAAAATTAAAAAAAAATGAAAATAAGAATAGTTAATTTTAAATTTTAAAAAACTTTATTGTGTAATTTTGAATATAATTTTTTATTGATGTCCAATAAACTTTCTCATTTATATAAATTTGGTTGTATTTTTTTGGGAGATATCTAATAACCATTGAATGAAATAAAAAAATTGTATTTATTATTATTATATGTTGCATGTTTGTATTAGTAATATATTAATTGAATTTAAAAGGTGTGATATATCAAATTATAGTGATAAGTTCTTTTTATTTTGAAAATATGAGAGAGAGTGTAAGATTGGATGGTGTGATACACCCAATATTTGTATTCGTTTAATCTTTATCCTTTAATAAATTAGTTATACAACTATTAATTGATGAAAGATATTGTTGACGGATGGTGATCCCTATCAACTATCTAACATTATTTCCAAATATTAAATTATTAATATTGAATATTACTATTGTACAATTTAATTACATAAAATTATTAAAATTATTAAATGATGTTAAATCTGTTTTTTTTTAATGTATGGTCGATATAAACATTGTTCTCTTTTATGAGGTGATATCTAATCAATTTGGAATGGGATAATAATTGTGTTTATTATTATTATATTTTGTATTTTTCTGTTTATTATTATTATATTTTGTATCTTTGTGTTTATTATTATTCGTTTTTTCGAAAAATGTCTAGGAGTGTGGGTTGGCAGACTCATGGATTCACATTTATAGTCATGCTTCTATATCAAGAGTCCGACCGACGACTTCCTCATTCCATACTTAGCCACTTTTTGGATCACGGGTTCTCGGGCTTAAAATTGCGCTTCTATTAATCTGTGTCCTCCAAACAGCACCGGGAGTTCTACAATATACAAATTGACAGGCAAACTCCTAGGAATGTGGACTCAAGATTGCACTTATATTATAAATTTTGAAGAAGCCTTAAAAAGTAATTTAGTTATAAAAATAAAAAAAGGTTATTTTATATTATTAAGGGTTGATCATGTTAAAATGAAATGTTCCTTGATGAAGTGATTGAGTTGTACATTGTTGTTCCACCAACGGAAAAAGAGTTCAAAGTTTTACCAATCCTTTGGCAAATGCAAAGTTTCTGAATTCCATATCTTCATTGGGAGCGAAAAAATTTCATAAGATTCGTGTGATAAATCTTGCGAGGGAATTATTATCTTGTAAGAGTTATTATAGTAATTATATCTAATTATGAAATTTTAGTTATAATATTTTTAATGAAAATTTGATTAAATTGAAGCAACCTAAAAATGTTTTATAGAATCAAGACTCTTTACATTATTTTCTATATTAAAACTTAAAATTCTAAAATCATAATTAAATATATCAATTATAAACATAACATATTCAACTTCAACTTTGAAAAGGATAGACATTTTGTTATTGGTTTTACTCTCAAATTTAATCAATACAATGTCAAACAAAATTGGAAGTTGGATTGAAGATTTTGTAACTTTTAGTATAATGACTAAAACCTAATTTAATATATTACATTAAAATATAATATTATCAATACATCATGTGAAAGATTCATTACTGTGATTTTTTTTTTCAATTAGTCATTCCACAATATAAAACTAATGTTAGGTGGGAGTATCTAATTGATTATATAAAAACTAATATCAATCACATATTTGTGTTTATTATTATTATTATTATTATTATTATTATTATTATTATTATTTATTTTATTTTATTTTATTTTATTTTTTCGAAAATGTCTAGGTGCGCGTGTTGGCGGGCTCAAAATTGCACTTCTATTGTTTCGTGTCCTCCAAATAGTACCTGAAGTTCTACGATATTCAAATTGATAGACGGACTCCCGAGCTAGCGAGCTCAAGATTGAACTTATATTAGAAATTTTGAAGAAGCCTTAAAAAATAATTTAGTTACAAAATTAAAAAAGGTTATTTTATATTATTAAGGATTGATCATGTTAAAATGAAATGTTCCTTGATGAAGTGATTGAGTTGTATAGTGTTGTTCCACCAACGGACAAAGAGCAAACAATTTTACCAATTCTTTGACAAATGCAAAGTCTCTGAATTCCATATCTTCATTGGGAGTGAAAACATTTCATAATATTCTCCTGATAAATCTTGCGAGGAAATTATTATCTTGTAAGAGTTATTATTGTAATTATATCTAGTTATGAAATTTTAGTTATAATATTTTTAATTAAATTTTGATTAAATTGAAACAACCTAAAATTGTTCATATAATCAAGACTCTTTACCTTATTCTCCATATTGAAACTTAAAAATCTAAAACCATAATTAAATGTCTCAATTATAAACATAAAATATTCAACTTCAAAAAAAATAGGCATTTTGTTATTGATTTTAATCTCAAATTTATTCAATACAATGTAAAACAAAGTTGGACTAAATATAATGACTAAAACCTAATTTAATATATTACATTAAAATATAATATTACCAATACATTATGTGAAAGATTCATTACTATGAAAAATGTTTTCAATTAATCATTTCACAATGTAAAACTAATGTTAGGTGGGAGTATCTAATCGATTATATAAAAAATAATACCAATCACATATTTGTGTTTATTATTATTTGTTTTTTCCGAAAATGTCTAGGTGTGAAGGTTGGAGGACTTACGGGTTCACATTTATAGTCATGCTTATGTATCACGAGTTTGACCTACGGCTTCCTCATTCCATACTTATCCACTTTTTGGATCGCGGGTTATGGGCTAGCAGGCTCAAATTTGTGCTTCTATTGTTCTCTGTCCTCCAAACAGCACCCAGAGTTCCACGATATACAATTTGACAAGCGAACTCTGAGACTGTCGTTCTCAAGATTGTGCTTATATTACAAATTTTGAAGCCTTAAAAAGTAATTTAGTTATAAAAATAAAAAAGGTTATTTTATATTATTAAAAGGTTGATCATGATAAAATTAAATGAGCTTGAGTTGTATAGTGTTGTTACAATATTTTAGTTATAATATTTAAAAAAAAAAAATTGATTAAATTGAAACAACCTTAAAATGTTTTATAGAATAAATACTATTTATCTTATTCTCCATTTTTGGAACTTAAAAACTTAAAACTATAATTAAATATTTTAATTATAAACATAAAATATTCAACTTCAACTTCAAAAAAGATAGGCATTTTGTTATTAGTTTTAATCTCAAATTTAATCAATACAATATCAAACAAAGTTGGCCTGAAGATTGTGTAACTTTCAGTATAATGACTAAAACTTAATTTAATATATTACATTAAAATATAATATTACCAACAAATCAAGTAAAAGATTCATTACTCTGAAAAATATTTTCTATTAATCATTCCACAATATAAAACTAAAACTTAAGTGGAAGTATCTAATCGATTATATAAAAATAATATCAAAACTCATTTCAAAACTCCACTGCCAAATAAATTCTTAAATAAGGTTAAGAATTACAGAGCTCTTTGTTTCATATTGACAATGGGTATTCTCTCTCAAGAAAATATTATATTGGAATTTTTTAATAATTCAGCCTAGCTATGACTGCTTATTACAAGTCTCAATGTATTTATCTCCATATACTGGAAAATTTTATTGATGAGAGAACTATTGCCAAGGATGGTTTTATTTATGAACAGGTTTGTGTGCTTGTTTGTGCTTACTGCCCAAAGTAAGAATATCCTGACATCATATGACAAACGCTGGCATGTACATGAGCGGGATGTCTATATCATATCTGGAAAATTTATTACTCCGTATTACTTCATCTGAATCAGAAATAAATTGTATGCATAGAATAGAATAGAACAACAACTTGTTAACACAACATTGTATGGATATTATCGGTAGGGTCACAACTGAGAACAGAACATCAATAAATATGTATGCACAGAACAACAATTTATGTGTATATCTCAGTTGTGGGTCACAATATGCTGCGAGTTGAGATTCAGTCGAGAAACTAGTTGACTAATGATTGGAGAATGAAATTGAATAACAACAACAACAACATTTATGCACAGAACAACATCTACGAGATTACTTAATCTAATTAACATCTACGAGGGAAAATGAGATTTAGTCCATTTATGCACAGAACAAGTTCCAACACAAGTTCAGATTTTCAATTCAATTTCTCAGTCATGCTCTGACGGTTCATTGTGTGTGCTACATATACAAGACCATTTTCAGCTTACTTGTGTGTTCTAGCTTTTTACAAAATGTAATGTAGCTTTCTTTCCAAATAACTGCAAATTAAGACTCGCTTAAAACGATTATATATAAATGTCATGCGCCTTTATAAGGGTAAAATAGTAGTGAATCTTAAAAAATAAATTGTATCTATTTATTCTGAATTAATAGGGCTTAAGGAACTAAAATAGCAACAATCCACATGCCAAACAAATGAAATATTAAATTAGTTTCTTTGATATCCTCAGGTGCACCAACATTTTGAAATCAGGTAGAAACATCCACAATCAACTCCACAACATACTCATATTTGGACTGCAATATAAATTGCTAATGGGATTTGTGGCTAATGTTGAGTTTGGATAGTAGATTTCCTCATCTTCATACCAAAGGAAAAATTGTGTCATAATAATCGTAGATCATATACAGAGATAATAGGCATCGGGAGAATTCATGATCATCTGGGGAAGATCAAACACTATGTCTGAGGTTGTGGTTTTCTCCCTGCCTGTCGTAGTAATTCATGTAGTAAAGACTTTAATAAAGAATATTCCACCAAACTTTGTCAAAATGGGGTGTTAACCCATCCGACGTCCAGCAACGACGTTCATCTATCTATGTGTCCACTCCCTCGTGATTAGAAGCTCCCAGATGCATATCCTTTACTTTAATATCCAGAAGCCCAAAAGCATGCCATATGAAGGCAAGACATCGACAATCACCACATCCCCACCGGCTCAACTGTTACTTCAATCTACTGCTTAACCAACCAAGATAAGAACCGAAAGCAGAATCTGTGGCGGCACCTAACAGGCTCATAGATTGGTGCATTATCCAACCAAGGGGGAATAAATATAGGGCCTAAGTTACTGTTTGGTTTCACCTTGTTTCTCAAATATAAGAGAGGCACTACCAATAAGATGGTATATTTGTTGAGCTGGCCGCCCCTCGAACCTCATACAGATCAAGACAGAGGAGAAATCATTGGTTCTTGGAATTCCCAATCTACAGTGTCTATGTTTTTGCCAGACAAACTTGATTTTGAAATAGAATACCTGTGAATTTTTATTTCTTATGCACTTGAGAATGTATGGGAAACACGGTTCTCTCAAAAGTCCCCTACCCATTCATAGAGTGCTCGCTCATACACGGACAGTGAGCACTCTCAAAATTACCATCCTGTATAAGGACGTCGGTCTAGTCCTCATTCGTCGGTCCGTGGTGCGCTTCTCTTTGAGGTTCAAGTGGAGAAAACCATATTTTATGTCAAGAATCTTCGGCATCAGTGGGACACGTATCTAATATATTCTATCTAATCCCATAGGGAACACAGGGGAAAGAGGCTGAAAGAAATGGGAAAATGAGGCCAAAGATCTTTAGGGAGACTTGTAGATTTAGGGTGTGAGTAACGCTATTATACCACTTAACCCTTTCTTTCCTTGGAAAAATCATGTAGCTTTCCCTCAGACAGAATTACAACGTACTCTGCAATTACTTCGAACTCTGCATCAGAGGGAAATTTGTGGAGTTTAATGTACAGCTCCAGAGTTTTTCGATTATAGAGAGACTGGGTAGGATCTTGCTGAAGCGGTAATCTCACTGGATCATATGCAAACTCACAACTGATGATTTGAATGGTAATTATTGAATTTGCAATTCTTAAACTCTTTTCTTAACTGATAAGGCGACGGAAGATACACCTAGGTACTTTGAAATAACAAACTGCTATTTTCACATGCTATTTTCACATGACAAGTCAATGCACAACAATCAGTAAAATCATAGAAAATGATAAAGAAAATAGTAAAAGCACCAAATTATCGGCAGGGGAACCAAGAGCGGCAAGAGAAATTATATCTCGCCCTATAATATCCAGGACATGAAGAGGATGCGGAAAAGGCTTCCAGTTGCAGAGGACATGTTTCTATTTTTTGGTTGCTCTTTTTGTTTTAATATTTTAATAGCTCGACTGATTATGCATGCAAATTATAGCTGGATGGAGCATAGTGCGTGTTACTGCATTCAAACTACAACTGTACAGTGCAGTTATAACTGGCTGGCTATAACTGGCTGTACAGTGCGGCTATAATTGGTGGACATAAGACTTAATCAAAGATATTCATAAATTAAAGGGCATTGGGAATAGTGAAGCTTGAAATAAGATTTTGAATCTATTCTCCAATAAAATGATAACATATAAGGTTTTTTTAAAGACTTAATCAAAGATATTCATGAATTAAAGGGCATTGAGAATAGTGAAGCTTGAAATAAGACTTTGAATCTATTCTCCAATAAAATGATGACATATAAAGTTTTTTTTATTATATAAAAAATATAATTTGAACAATAAAAATGATGCTAAAATTTATAGTCAAAGAAAATATTAATATGAAATCAACTAATTATCAATTTCTATAGTCTCTCTAAACCTTCTAAAAAAAACTAATAACCATCCTCGCTATCTTGTCTTTCTAGAATATCGAGCCTTAACAAGGAAGGACATCTCTAGCCCAGATGGGGGTGTTATCCAGTTAGAATGGGCAGTAAATGTGGAAAAGGAAGCTGAGCCACATGGTGTTCCCTCTCTATATTTTATGGTGTTCACTCTCTATATTTTATGGTGGAGATGACCTTGCTTTTATTCCATTGTTCGGACACAATTCAAATCCGAGGTCTTATGCAAGGGATTATGCTCGAGAAGCAGTATTACCGATCCTCTGACCCCATGGAAATTTACCCTTCGTACATGAGTGTTAAACTCTGACCCCATGGAAATTTACCCTTCGTACATCAGTGTTAAAGAGGAAATAACTAATTCTCTAAGGTCGTGCATCTCGGAGAAGAACTTTGAGTGACCTCTTGTAAGCTTATTTCAAGCAATATCTTCATAGGTTAATCATTGTGATTGTTATCTTTGGCTCCATCTTCAAGACTTAGAGGAACAATAAATTGTGAGTTCCATTCCCCTTGGCAACAATATGTCATGTCATGATGTCCAGAGCGTTCTTATTCACGAAGGGACGATGGTTATCAAAGATAGAGAATCCCTAACTACGAAGGTTCTGAATATCTTAACGGGTATAGGAAAATGAAAGGGGCAGGTTCTCCAAATAAGAACTCAGTGAAGCGTAGCGTAGAAAGCACAACAACGAGGGGAAAACCATCATATGGGGTTGTAAAATCTATGGTTTGATGATGATGATAATCCTCTTGGATTTGGTCCTCATCTAATTCCTGCTCTGCGTTCTCCCACCATATCTTTGCATGGCAGTCTGGGACCTCCAAAGGTCATTCGACGACGGTTCAATCGTATGGACCTCTCCTTCGACCTCTCCTTCGATACAAGAAACAAAGCCAATTATCCTTCCCATCAGGTATCTTTAGGAGTTATCCAAAAGTTGGTTTTTGAATTACACGTGAAGTTCCTTACCTTAAATTCCACATTGAACTCTTGGATCATCGTATTTCCCTACTTATTGCTATGAAAGTCGAATCGAACCAACAACGGTCGGTGCTTGACTTGCTAGCCTAGGATGCAATTCTCCTGCAACAATCTATTCCACTTCCGTCAAGCATCATGTGAGGCAGCCAACCAAATGAACAATTTTCATCTCCAGTTTATATGTTCTTTTGCTTATTTTCTCATCATGTTTCATGGCCACAGGCCGACATTGTTTTGAAGTCAAGTATATGTTTACTATCTGCAAACTCGCCACTATATTTTTTTGACCCTGCGAGGCAATTTACTGTCAATCTGGTATGGAGATGAGTTGGTTTCCGCTTATGACAATTCATTGTCATTCTCTATCATATTGAATGTATGTTTTTTATCTATTGGAATTTAGCACATTAAATAGGTTTTTAATTTTTGATCTCTTTTCTGTGGATAAAATTAAATATGAAAAGAATATTTTTAGTAGTCATAACAAGGGTTTTTATTTCAACCATTTACTTCCTTCTATTTATAAATTCATACATTTATGTGTTTATTTTTTAACATTTACTTAACATTATTAAAAAATTACTATGCTTGTTATTCAATAGCCAAGTTTACATGATTAACAAAAAAAATTCATTAAATTGTAATTAACTTAATAGTGGAGTACATCTGTGTCCCATTTAGGTGGTGGAATGGAAAATATAGAGATGCATTTAAGTTGTGTATGATGAATCATCTAATAGAGCGTTCGCTTTCTCTAGCCATGACTCTGCACACCTTAAGGTTCAAAGAATTTATTTAAAAGGTTTCATATATATCAATTCCATTCATGGCTGTTAAATTCCATTGTTTTCCTTATATCAATTTCATTGGGACCATTAGGTGGCCGATAACTTTCATTCTAAACGATTTACTACTCAAAGAATTTATTTTAACAGTTTTGCATCTATCAACTACATTTGGCCCATAAATTCCATTCCAAATGGATATCAATTCCATTTGGTCCATTCAATAGCACATATATGCTTGGCCGATCAATTCCATTCGGTGGTGGAATTATAGAGATATGTGGTCTGCACGCATAGTTCGAGAAGGCTTATTACATAGAATTGTCGTCCGCACTTACAAATAGTTCTCGACAAACTGAAGGAGTTCTGGACAACCTGAAGGTTTGGTATCTGCTTTGATCTAATTTTTTTAGCACACCGATTTTTTTTCATTGTTTTGGCGTTATGGTTGTGTACCTGTTTCTTTCACAGTTTTGTCTTTAGGGTTGTTATTGTTTTGGATTTAGGGTTAGGATTTTCACTGTTTTTTTAAGTTTTGTCTTTAGTGTTGTCATTTTTTTGGTTTTAGAATTAGGGTTTTCACTTTTGTTTTTTTCACAATTTTGTCTTTAGGGTTGTCATTGTTTTGACTTTAAAGTTACTGTTTTCACTGTTTTGAAAGTTAATTTTAACCATAACCATGTAGACATTGACTTCCATAGAAGACCCATGAATATTGAGCCAAACCACGGGGATCCAAGACCCTCTGTAATTCTTGCGGCCACGGCTTCATATCTGCCATACTCATCCCAAATACAAGCTGACAATAGCTCATACCCACCCAAATGTATGAGAGTGATATATTCTTGTGATTGATCACTCGATATAACCATCAAAATAATAGATGTTGGTCTGATTCATACGACCCATGACTTATGACTGATGACCTATGACCGTTTGTGAGTCAATCATGCCTCCATTGCTTGTTGTTCTTGCATGGTCAGAATACAAAAGAGTGTAAACCAACAATGATAAACTAATTTCGAAATGATAAACGAATTTCCAAATGGTAAAATTTGTTTTATATTTATCGTACCTCAACATTTCCAACATCAAATGGCCAATCTTATCTTACAGTTGATCATATTTCAAGCGCCGATATGGATTATTATTTCACTTAGATTGTAAAATGTGCAAACTAAAATATTGTAGTTATCTTGCAGGGTTTGCATATTCTAATGAACTGTAAATTTAATGTGCATAATGTAGATATTGAGAAAAACACAATATCATAGGCACATGGAAACAAGTGCAAAACCAACAACCTTCTACATAGAAGAGAATGATCTATTAGATCTGCTTGTTGATTACATTGAAGAGCTCCTCTATTTATAATAGGCTGAGAGGAGACAACATTGATGAAGGTAGATGGATAACTCTCTCATGAAGTAATGAGACAAGTAGATGGATGGTATAAGTCAAAGAAGCACATGGTGATAATCCATAAACAGCCAAAGAGGATGACATGGCCTACCTATCCTAAGTAAACTTATACATCAACACCCCCCATAAGTGCAACTTAGGGAAGTAAAATACAAGCTAATGTATCCAATACAACTCTCATAAGTGGAGAAAAGGAGAAAACCCGTAGGAAAAAAACTCCTCCCCTAAAGAGAGAAAAACAACAGCAAATAGGAGGTCTTAAGGTAACCCCCCAGAGACAACTTCTTTGACCCCAAGAATCAATCGTAGTTGTAGAAAGCCCAGGTTGGGAACACCATCCTAGATGAGTTGGCGAATGAAGTGCATGTGGATCTCAATGTGTTTGGTCAGTTGATGTTCCAATGGGTTGCAAGAGATATGTATGGCACTCTGATTATCACACCAAAGAGTGGTGGGACGATCCTGGTGAATGTCAAACTCTGTAAGGAGTTGTCGAAGCCAAAGAACCTCCTGACTTGCAAGAACTGCAGCACGATACTCAGCTTCCATAGAGGATAAAGCAATTGCAGATTGCTTTTTACAAGACCATGTAACAGGTACGGAGCCAAGACAATAGACAAAGCCAGATGTGGAATTTTGATCATCAACCGAACGAGCCCAATCAAAGTCAGTGAATCCCACAAGCTGAGAGGTACCAGAAGAGTACTGAATACCAAAATTGGTAGTACCCTGAATGTACCTCAGAATGAATTTAGCTGCCTTCCAGTGATGCTCATGAGGATCTTGAGAGAACCAAGAGACAAGTCCTACTGTAAAAGATATGTCAGGATGTGTATGAGTCAAATACAACAAACTCCCAATCAATTGTCGATACAATGAAGGATTAATACATGGTGATGAACAACTGGCAGAAAGTGTGACTCCTGACTGAAATGGAGTAGGAGCAGGTTTACAATCAACCATGACAAAGAAATGAAGTAAATCAAGTGCATACTTCTGCTGAAAAATGGAGATTCCTTCATAAGACTGAAGAACCTCGAGACCAAGAAAATAATGTAGAAGCCCCAGATATGTCATATCGAATTGTCCCATCAATGCTTGTTGAATACTATGAATCATAGATGAAGAACTCCCAGTGAGAATTAAATCATCCACATACAGAACCAAAATCAATAGATCAGTTCCATGCTTCTGAGTGTAAACTGTAGGATCAGAATGATAGCGATCGAACCCGACAAAAATCAGAAAACTATCCATCTTCTCATACCAAGCTCGAGGAGCTTGTTTGAGACCATAAAGAGAATGTCTGAGCCTACAAACAAGAGAAGAATCCTGCACAAAACCAGGGGGCTGCTCCATGTAGATTTCCTCATCTAAGTCACCATGTAGAAAAGCACTCTTTACATCCATCTGGTAGACTCACTATCCTTGCGAAGCAGCCAGAGAAATAACAAGGCGTATAGAATTCATCTTGGCAATAGGGGAAAAGGTCTCAGAGTAATCAATCTCTTCAACTTTTGAAAATCCCTTGGCCACAAGACGTGCCTTATGCTTGTCAACAGAGCCATCTGCTATATACTTGGTTTTATAGATCCATTTATAGTGAACTAGATTTCATCCCTTTGGAAGAGACACGAGATCCCATGTGTGATTCTTCATCAATGAAGAATACTCCTCTGTCATGGCATCATCCCACTTAGGTATGCTAACAACATCAGAAAATTGTTGTGGATCATTTGAGATAATATGACTCAAGAAGGAGACACCTATTATTTGTGATTGAATAGGGGAAGAGGTTGAGGTTGAATAGCTGAAATCAGTTGGCTCATAGCCATACGTGTCAGGCCTCTTTCTTTCACGAAGGCTCCTCCTGAGATGCAGTTCTTGATCAAGTTGTTCATGTTCTTGATTAATTTTTTCATGTTCAAGATCAATTTGTTCATGATGCTCATGCTTCATTGCTGCAGGTGGTAGATTTTCTTCTGGTTGATGTTGAATTTCAAAAGGTTCATCATCATTTTCTAAAGAAAATTCAACACAATTGTCTACATGACAATCTGAAGATGGAGAAGGATTTGATGTGGGGTTGACTCCTTCATCAAAATGGACAGCTCGTCAAAAAAAGACTTCTTTAGTAATAGGTTCAAATAACCTATATGTTTTTATGTCCTCCCAATAACCAACGAAAATTAATGGTTGGATTTTCTTCTCCATAGCTTTGCGTTTTTCAACTGGTATTAAAGCCCATGCTCGACTACCAAATACTCTAAAAGCAAAGACATCAGGCTTAACATGGCTCCAAGATTCCTCTGGAGTCTTATGCAGTACTGCCCAATGAGGCATCCTATTTTGAATGTAGTTTGCACAGTTTAATGCTTCATCCCAAAAGGAGGATGCCATGTTCTTGGACTGAATCATACAGTTTTCCATTTCTTTTAGTGTTCTGTTCTTTCTTTCAGCAACACCATTTTGCTGAGGGTTGTAGGGAACAGTGAGTTGATATTGAATGCCATGTTCTCTACAAAAATCTGTGAATCCCTGATTTACATACTCCCCCCCATTATCTGTGCATAGTTTCTTGATAGAGAGAGATGACTGCTTCTCAACAAAAGCCTTGAAGTTCTTAAAAGTATCAAGGACTTCACTCTTGTACTTAAGAAAGTACACCCAAGAGAGATGTGAGAAGTCATCAATGAAGGTGAGTGCATACTTAGCCTCTGAAAATGAGCGAGTTGGAAATGACATGAGATCACTATGTACCAACTCAAGAGGTGTTGTAGCACACCATGCTTTTCCTTTAGGAAAAGGATCTTGATGTTGCTTTCCAAGGACACAACCTGGACAAACTCCATCAATACAAGAAACTTTAGGAAGACCAAGCACCAATTTTTGGGTACTTAACTACTGCAGATATATGTAGTTGAGATGTCCAAATCTTTCATGCCAAAGCTTACTCAAAGCATCAACATGTGCAATGAAAGAAGAACCTAAGGAAGACTCAAAAGAAGCAAACTTATACAGACGAGAACTATGATCTACTTTTCCAGATGCAACAACAATGTCTAGATTTTGTAGTTCTCAAATGATTACATCATTAGGACAAAACTCTATTGTTTTCCCATTACCAGAATGACAAATCTGATATATAGAGAGAATATTTGCAGAGATGTGAGGAACAAGAAGAACATCATTAATGCACCCTTTATCTAACTGCACTGTGCCAGATCCAAGAACATCTAGTTGTGTAGAGTTTCCAACTGCAATCTGCGAAATGCTACATTCATATGTAGAAGCCAACAAATCATGAGAATGAGTCATGTGGTGTGAAGCACCAGAATCAAGTATCCAGCTATTTGAAGATACATACAAAGCTTGAGCTGATAAAGCATGTCCTTTACTAGTAGAAGAAGGTTTTGGTACTGAAATCTTATGTTGCTTCATGGATTCATTCAAAGCTTCAAGTTTCAACCAACACTTAGATTCTACATGCCCAAGTCTGCCACAAAAGCTACAGGTGTCATTTGAATTCTTCTTCTTTGTCTTGGAGGAAGACTCACCAAACTTGGAAGATGGAGGAAATGGTTTTTTTTTCTGCTGAGACTTGGAGGTAAACTCACCAGTTGGAGAAAAATCTTTCTTCTTCTTATACCGAGTCTTGTGCTTAGTTTTGGTGTTTTGAGCCACAAGAGCCTTATTGTTAGAGCCAGAAAGAGCATCTAATTGAGTAAGCTTAGATTGTTCTCTGGTAAGATGCTCACAGAAAATCTCAAAGGAAGGCATATTAAATTCACTTCCTAGTGCATCCATAGTAGAATAAAATGCAGAAGAAAATACCTAATAAGGACCTTTTAGCTTGGATAAAATCAAGAAGATGCACTCTTTATCTAATTTAGTTTTTCCGCACCCTTTTATCTGAGCCACTAGTGACCTGAATTTGGTGAGATAGTCTTCAATGGATGCATTCTCATCCGGTGCCAGTGATGACAACTCCTCTCCCAATTGTAGGGCTCAAAATTCATTGATTTTTCCAAATATGGAATCCAACTTTTCCCAAATTGCTTTCGGAGTTTTACAATCAACTATGTGGAACAACAAGCTATCCGACACATGTAAATCGATGAGGCCCAAAGATTCATCAAGTTTATTTTGATAGGTGAACCTCTCGATTTCCTTAGTGAACACAGGTTGAGCCTCGACCAACATCTTTCAGAGCCCTTTTGATTGCAACAGTTGTTGCATCTTAAGTTTCCATGTATGATAATTATGGGGAGTTAGGAGCTCAACCATCCTTAACTCTGCCATTTACAATAAAGAGTACAATTTAAACACCAGATCTCGGTGTGGTATCTCAAAAGAGAATGGAAACCTAGGCTCTAAACAAGGAGATCTAAAAATATTTAAAGATTTCACATTCTTACCCACGCGTGACTTCAAATCAAATCAAACCCACCATAATAGAGGTTCAGCGTTCGAAACCCAGAAGAAGAGATTCGGTTTCGGCTCGTTCTCATTTGGTCTTTTCAATGGATTTCCCGAGTTGCTCAACCTTCTGTGAGGATAGCTCTGAGACTTGGGGTGTCGTCGGGGAGGTGTTTCACATAGACGACCTGCTCGACTTCTCAAATGACGACATTTGGAGCCCCTATTCAGAACGACGAAGAGAATAGATCGGATTATATGGAGGTCTCAGCTGGGTCTGTTTGAACGAAATTCTTCTTCTTCCGTAACTGAAGTTACAGAGGAGCTTCCTACCACCGAGCTTTGTGTGCCTATGGACACCCTTGCGAACCTGGAATGGCTCTCGACTTTTTTGGAGGACTCCTTTATGTCAGAATTGCCCCCCCTGGCTTGTGGATTCGAACCCGCAAACTCTGTGTGGGTCTCCTACTCTCTGCGCCTTCAAACTCGAGCTTACAGTAGCAACACAGATCCACAAACTTCGTCGATTCAAATCAAATCTATCAATAATTGGGCTAAACAGCAGGATTTGAGACCGAAAAACCTTCAAGAATCTGAAACTTTATAAATAAAACCACAACCAAATGGCATCGGCAGATACCAGAAGACAAAACTACACAATAATCTTCAGAAAATAGAAAATTCGCCCCTGCAAAAGTGAAATCCTCAGGAATGAAAATAGCTTCAATATTTGAGCTCGATGACCTCCAAATACTTCGCCAATTAAAACACTTTTTCAAGCATGCAAAGTTCGGGCTAAACCGAACGATTTGAGGCCGGACAAGCACCTAGAATAAAGAGTTCGGGCTAAGCGTCAGCGATAGATCTCATAAGATTATTAACACATAATCCTCCGTCAACATGGTGATCAAGCGCAGAAACAATGGTGCCTCCCTCGGATCTCAAAAAAAATCTTAGAAGGGAGCAAATCTCTCAAAAGAAAGGAGAAGGGGTTTGGAGAGCTGCTCTGATACCATGTAGATATTGAGAAAAACACAATATCACAGGCACATGGAAACAATTACAAAACCAACAACCTTCTACACAGAAGAGAATGATCTATTAGATATGCTTGCTGATTACATTGAAGAGCTCCTCTATTTATAATAGGCTGAGAGGAGACAACATTGATGAAGGTAGATGAAGGTAGATGGATAACTCTCTCATGAAGTAATGAGACAAGTAGATGGATGGTATAAGTCAAAGAAGAACATGGTGATTATCCATAAACAACCAAAGAGGATGGCATGGCCTACCTATCCTAAGTAAACTTATACATCAACACATAAAAGTTGATAGGGCTTCCATATTTGGAGACGCCATAGATACATAAAAGAGCTATTGCATACAATGGAAGAAATGAAAATACTTGTCAAATTGAAGAGATCTCCATGCATCAAACAAAGTTAAAGGCACAAAATTATCCACGATCATATGGAAAGTTCTTCACGACATGAATCTGCGTTACAATGTGGGCAGTATCATAAATTCCTTACGAATGACTTACTCACTCAGAAGCTCTTGGATGAGACAGAAGTTGATTTTTCAATAGTTGTCAATGAAGTAATTAGCACAATCACATTATAAAAGTGGTTAAAATGACACTTATTGTCGTATATCAACCACTTTTATAATGTAGTTGTGCTAGTATATATATTCTAACTTACAAAATTTTTTTGTATGGAAGTCAATAAAAGCATTAAAAGGGTTGGTACTTACTACTAGTTTCAAAACATTTGGGAAGCCGTGAATGTGTAAGAATGAGAAAAGTAGAACATTTTGTAAAGTGCAACATGGATAAGTCTAAACATAGTGGGACGAAATTCTTTGTTGAATGTAAAGAATGATTTTTTTTAAAGTATACATGGTCGAGTTCCTTAATCCCCTAAAAAACCAATGCACCATGAGAACAAACACATCTTATAACTTATATTATTACTATTATTATTTTTTTTAATATTGCACTTATTCTCAAAGATATACTGGTACTTATTTACTTATGTGTTGTTTACGTTATGGAGAAATGTAATATTAAAATCTTATAATTATTAATTGTCCATCATTATGCACATCATAATTATGAATGTATATATAAAGTGCACCAATGCACCTTTAACAATTCTAGACATCACATCTTTTTCAGAAAACAATTCCCACAACATGTTCCAAAACATTTGTTAAAATACTTTCTAAATATACAATTTTAAATATTGCCTTAAAAATTTCCTCTAAATAATAATAAATTCAAATCAAATATTCTAATAATCTTCTATTGTTTCCAAGTATAATATAAATTATCATATAATCACTTATTTTTCCTACCCATATAATCCTAATTCTATGTGTTTCTTCACAATTTTTTCAATCATTTTCTCATATTATGATGATAGTTGTGTAAATATATTATCTTTATAAAAAAAGAGTAATCATACTTTTATTATAAATGCATAAATTTTGGTTAATTTTTATAATGTTAAAATTTATGTTTTTTCTTATATTTTGTTAAGTCTATGAAAGTATACATACTCTACTCTCCTCCAATAAGGAAACACATGTTTTAATGATTAAAACCAATGTATAAAAAATTCTAAGTTATTTTTATAATTATATAAATATATAAAATTTTGTTAATTTTTATACTTTAAAAATTTTTATTATAAAAACAATAAATTGTAATCCATTTAAAAAAATTATTAATAATTTTATTTAAAAAATTTAAATATTTTTTATCAAATTATATAAATTTGATATCTAAATCTGATAGTTTTAAAATCAAATAAGTTTATAATATTAAACTATTTTTATTCAATTATAAAAAAAATTGATACTTATATAGTAAAATAAGTTTATAATATTAAATTTTAATATTTATTTAATTTAATAAATTAGTTTTGGAAAAAAATTAAAACAAAATTAAATAGTAAATATTAGCCAAACTAAATATTAAATATCAATAGTGGAAAGTTTTTTAAAACATAAACCTTCATTTCTAAATAATTTATTAAATGGTCCGAAAATTATTTTAATGGCATTTTATTAATATATTATTAAACAAAGATATATCTTAGCAAAGTCTATCATTATTATACTATTTGATCTTGTAATTACTCAAAATTTCATATAAGTTGCAACAACCACATTTATGTAAAAAGTGGTTGATATAGGTTTATCGCCTCTATTTTCCACCTTTTTAAAATTAATAAAATAGTAATATATTGATCTCAATGTATTTAATAATACATTATTATGAAATGTATAAATTAAAGTACTAATACATACATTAATTTATAATGTAACATACTAAACTATCAATATATTAATAATGCATTAATAAATTTTTAGAGTGAAAAAAAATTACTTTATATTAAACATATAAAAGATTACATTTTTTTTTTTCCCAATTATCAGCCGATTGCATTTTTACAGAACTTCCCGGCCTTAACCGTCTTCTATTGACCATTACATCTTGCATCAAGCATAAGAATAGAGTGCCCCTATTTCTTTGATCCATAAACGAGATAAAATTTCATCTTGTGTCTTTTTAAAACCACCATTCCTCACATCAGCAGGAAGCCAAAAACTATGATAGTAAATTTAAATCAAAAAACCTTGATGAGTTGTGCTGAATCTAGCACATTATCTCTCCACTGGGTGTAGACAATCTGACCAAAGTGATCTTTATCTAGTAGGGCCTTTTTTGATAGTTCATCTGCTAATTTGTTAAATTGTTTGTAAGAGTGTATAAAGGAGAGATTTACAAAATGACTGTGTAAACTCAAAATACATTCCTTCCAGCCTTCCAGTGCTAGGTTGTGGAGCCTGCCTTCACCATTGCACCAGTCTATCACAATTTGGAGTCCCCGGTTATTTGGATCATCTGTAAGTTGTGTAATTTTGACAGATGTAGAGTTGTCCACACTCCGATCAACTCATATCTATTGTTAGTACCAGCCCCATGTTAAATGTCCATTTAATAACAAAATTTGGATCTATCTGAATGACACCGCCAGCCCCACTGCTAAGGCTATTTCCCTTGGACCTTCGGTGAATGCCTAATCATTGTTGTTGTTTTTTTTACCGTGGAGAAATTTACTTGCCTTAAAAAGCAGCAATGACTTTTGTGCCACCACCATCGGAATGGTGTAACAATTATGAAAGATTGTGTTATTTTGTTTTAACCAGAGACTCCAGCAAACCGTTACCGGAAGGGTAATCAAGAAGGAGTGATGGGAATGTAGACCAGAAAAGCATTCTTCAATCGAATTTCCATCCCATTCCAGTGAGATGTTAACAGTCTTTTCTAGGCAAGTCCAAACCTGCCGAGTAAAAAAACATGAAACAAAAAGATGATGAACTAACTCCTCATTGCTCATGGCACAAAAACTAGGCCCCTCCCATCCGTGAGCCACCAGAGCATCCCAGGTATGAATCTTCCTCTTTAGTAACAGCTAGAAAAAATAAATTAATTTCATATCCAATGGGCATTTCCAAATTTTAGAATACGACTCACTAATGTTTGAATGTTTGAGTTCCATAAAGAATCTTCCATCGCTCTATATAGATTTTTTACTGTTGGGAATCCTAAACCATCACCTCCAACTCACCTGAGCTTGTCCTCTTCCCTTCTTAGTATAATGCCTGCCCCCTCCAGAGCTCTTCGGTACCTTTCCCATTCAATGGTTGATCCTCCACTTAAGCCTAGCTCAGAGGAGTCTTTCCAATAAGTCCCGGAGATGTAAAA
The DNA here is from genome assembly GCA_009831015.1 of Picea engelmannii. NCBI lineage: Eukaryota > Viridiplantae > Streptophyta > Pinopsida > Pinales > Pinaceae > Picea > Picea engelmannii. The sequence continues at coordinate 64,808 of ML795650.1, forward strand.
TTATAAGTATTCCTTGCTTGATAGAGAAAAGTTAGAGCTCTGAGATTTATAGAAGTTAATAAAGAAATAGACAGAAAGGATGAAAAGCCTATGCCCATAATCCTGTCCCTGCCTACTTGAATTGACCAGCCATTTCCTATCTTCCAGCAAATCCAATGATCAAGAAGAGGCTTTGATTTTAAAATATTCCTCCAGATAGGTGATTGGTCAGCCTGCAGATTTACGTCAATTCTAAACCAGAGAGAGGTGGAGCCAACCGAAATGTATTTTTCTCTTATAACCTTTTGCTAGATTCCTTCAGTGAAAAGCCCACGCCATAGAGTTTTTGTCGTTAATGCTTTGTAGAAAAGATCTAAATTCATTATCCCCCATCCTCCATTTTTTTTGGTCTTGAAATACTGTCCCATTTACAAATGATGGTAGCAATTCTTTTCCTTTCCACCTGACCACAGAAAAGTAGGTAGCAATTCTTTTCCTTTCCACCTGACCACAGAAAAGTAAACATTAGTTTTCCAAGTCTGTTTAGAATAGAAGAAGGGATAGCAGCCAATGACATCCAGAAAACAGGAAGGATGATCAACACAACTTTGATCAAGACAACGCGTCCTCCCAAGGAAAGCCATCGGTTGCACCAATGGTCAACTCTCTTTTCAATTTTTTTATGAGCCAGCCCCAATCCCTTGCTTTGTAGCCATTCGGTTTAAGCAAAAAAACTAAATACTTGAAGCCGGTATCCATTGGTTCAAAAACATATGGAAAGAGGTCTTTGAAAGGCCTAAGCTGCTCTTCCTCCAAGCTTGTTGTGAGAAAAGTTGTTTTACCTTCATTGATCTGTAGTCCCGTAGATTTTTGAAAAATTTTCAGTATCCCATCAATCACAGTCCACTCTGAAATGCATGCCTTCATCAATATCAACACATCATCCACAAAAATGAGGTGAAGAATCTTCACAATGTTTGAGAACTTTATCCCTGTAAGTGTGCCAGCTTCCTTCTCCTTTTGTAGCATGATGCTTAGACTTTCTATAGCTAAGATAAAAAGAAGAGGAGATAAAGGGAAGCCCTATCTAAGTCCCTTACCTCTTTGAAAAAACAGAGAAGGCTCCCCATTTATTAAGACCGCATATGACACAGATGTCACACAGCTCATAATCCACCATGTGGTTGCAAGTCCGAAACCCGACTTGATTAAAATCATCCGAAGAAACTCCCAGCTGATCATATCATAGGATTTTCTCAGGTCCATCTTTAGAATTAAGGCCTTTGTCTTTTTTGTTTTTATACTATGGAGGCATTCTTGTACAGTCCCCACAACATCCATAATTTGTCTACCATGCAGAAAACCTAACTTCTCCTCGGCTAGGCCTTTGGACAAAATGGGTCTCAATCGATTAGTGAGCAGTTTTGCAATTATATTATAGCATAAGTTACAGAGAGAGATAGGGAGAAAATCCCCGAAAGAAGAAGGGTGATCAACTTTTGGAATTAACACTAAGAAAGTGGAATTTAAAGATTTAGTCACATCTCCATTCTGTCTGGATTCCTCTACCATGCCAAGAAGATCGTCCCCCACCAACTTTAAATAGTGGAGAAAAAACTCCATAGTCTAGCCATCCGGGCCTGGGCTTTTGTCTTTTGCAAAACCCTTCAAAATTTGCTCAATGTCCTCCAATGTGCACGGTTTTTCTAAAATCTATAAATCTTCCTCAGTCACCAATGACATGTATAGGTTTGCCACTGTAGTCTCCTTGCTTTAAAATAATTTACAGCTCCTTGCTTTAGATCAGCTTGCCCAGTAAGTTTTCTTCCTTCCTCTAAACGTAAATCCCAGATATGTTTGTGGTTTTTTTGGGCACTCACAACTTTATGGAAAAACTTTGTGTTGCTATCTCCGCTTTTTAACCATACTGCTCGACTTTTCTGATGCCATGACTCTCCATCTTTTTTTAATAAAAGAAGTCTAGCGGCCTCCTTTTTGCTTATTTAATCTATTAGATCCTCATTCTGCATATCCAATATAGATTGCTGATATAAGTGTTGCAATTCCTCTTCCAGTGTGATCAAGTGTTGAGATTCCAATTTTGTTTTTAACTTGCTCCACTTTTTTATTTCAGATTTAAGTCTCTTTAGCTTCCAGACCAGTCTGTGTTGGCGTCCAGTCTCCTGAGTAAACTTTGGATTATTCGAGATTTCAGTGACAATACGGTTGAAGTCTGCATCCCCAATCCAATTCGAATTAAGTTTGAAAGGGATGTTTCTTCGTTGTTGGGCACAATCCAGTTCAAGGGCCTTGGGGGCATGGTCAGAAACAAAAGGCATCACCACCCAAGCCTTGTAATGAGCCACCTTCTCAAGAAGGATTCAACGACACAAAATGTTAATAAATTAATAAATTAAATTATGCATTGATTCATTGACTAATACATTAATAAAGAAATGTTAAAATGTTACATTAATGATACTTTAATAATGTAATTTATTAATTAATTAAAACATTTTGAATTAATACATTAATAATATATTATTAAAATAATATATTAAATAATACATTAATAAAGTAGCAATAAATTGAACTTAATAATATATTAAATACATCAATAAATACATTATTAAAGTAATACATTAATAATACATTAATAAAGTAGCAATAAATCGAACTTAATGTATTTAATAAAATATTATTAAAATATTAATACATTAACAATACATTATTACATTACTATAATGTATAAATTAAAGTATTAATGCATAATGTAACATATATATTAGTATATATTAATAATAAATATATTAATATATTTATTAAGATGATAAAGTATTAATGCATAATGTATCATATTAAAGTATTCATATTTTATTAATTGATAAATTGATAAAATATTAATACATTAATAATAAATTATCAAAGTAATAAAACTTTAATAAGTACATTATTCAAGTAGTAATATATTAATATATTTTTTGAAGATGACTATGATTCACTATGATCATGGTTTCATATGATCATGAATATGAATGACATAAATATATTAATGTATACTGTAATATATTAATTTATTTAATTAATACATTGATACACTTTTAATAAATACATTGCTAAAGTATTAATACATTATTATAGTAATGTAATGTATAAATTGATTAATACTTTTATACAATATTAATTAATATATTGTTAAAATATCAATACACTAATAAAGTAATACATTAATATTACATTATTAGAGTAATAATAAAAAATACATTAAATCTATTAATAAATAGATAAGTAAAACATTAAAACATTAATATAGTATTAATACAGTGGTAAAGTAATACATTAATTTATAATGTTACATACTAAATTATTATTATATTAATAATATATTATTAATATAATAACACATTAATACATATAATATTGAAGTATTAATACATTAATAAATACATTATTAAGGTAGATAATAAATTAATAATACATTAATAAATAGGTAGACCTTGGTTGACTTTGGGAAGGAAAGTTGACCATAACCATGGATGACTATTGTTGACCATGTGGATTTGGTTATGGTGGGATATGTTGATTATATTTAACCAAATTTTACTATGGCACTACTACATTGCAATGTTGATCATGTTTTTTTCATCACATTGTGACATCACATGGCAGCATAAGGTTATAGTAATCAAATTACAACGAAGGGTTCTTGTTTGATACATTATGGTGTTGGAAGAGGTTTGTCTTGGTCTGAGAGTGGGTTATGTTCTTTGCATAACGACGCCGAGAAATGTAATAAACCAAACTTTAAATATATTAATCAAGTAGTAATACATTAATAATATATAAATACTTTGATCGTTGTTATAATATTACATAAATGTATGAAAGTAATAAAGTATTACTTAATAAATATATAAATAATCAATTAATTAATATAATAATAAAAAAATACATTATTATATTATTAATGGTAATAGAAAAATGTATTGATGATGATGATAATGATGATTAACGTCCACTAAGACCTAATTGGTCTATTGTACCTTAAGACGGTAAGTGATTACTTATGATTCTTTAGAATTTTGTTTCTATGCTTAAGCTTTCCAAGATCACCATACTTTTGTTGAATTAAGAGGTTAGGAAGATTGGTAGTGTGATCAATATTTTGAAAATGAGATCTAATATGGGTATAGTCTGGACAATCTAAGAGAAAGTGTTTTTCATCTTCAACCTTCTTAGTGTCACAAAGGTGACACACTCTTTCATCCCATGGTGTTTTAGGAATTGACCAACGCCCAGTTTCACTAGTGTTTTTCATCTTCAACCTTCTTAGTGTCACAAAGGTGACACACTCTTTCATCCCATGGTGTTTTAGGAATTGACCAACGCCGAGTTTCACTATGGAGCTCGTGAGAATTTGTTCTTATCTTAGCAATGCTTATTTTTTTCTTTACACTTGGCAAAACATATAGATAATTTTGATCTTCTCGATTAGGGTTGATTACATCTCTATAATACCTTAATTTTCTTTTTTCCTCTAACTTTTTATCACACCACATTTTTTCCTTAAATTTTAATTTGACATTTTTTTTAATAGTATCTTTATTCTGCAAAATGGTTTCTTCCATGATTCCCCAATAGTTTAGCCAATACGCTTATGCCATCCTCACTTGAGTCGATGGTGATTATGACTTGATTTTGAAGCAATTTTAGGTAGCCTCTTGTCTTCCATGTTGTTTAACTTGTTCTTATACATTAGGTATCTAGTCATAACCATGCTCTCAATGGGGAGAGACTTGTTTCTATTAGGAGGATGGGATAGGGTGTATTTCTTTTAATTTTGAGATTGTAGATTTTAAAATTCTTTTGTATTTTCTCTATTTTTCTCCAGAATTCACGAGAAATACTACACACCCAGACTTCACATCCATAAAGATGATGAATACATTTTATAAAGTAACTATCAATACATTAATATATAAATGTAACATATTAATTAATAAATACCTTATTAATATATTGTATTAATAAATATATGCATTACTACATTATACATTCAAAGATAGTTAAAGTATAAATAAATTAAAACATTACTAAATTGACAAAGTAAAAAAAATTATTACATAAAAACAAATATTAAACTACTACATTATTATAAATATATTAATAATAATAATAAATTAATCATTAAAGAATTAGTTAAATAATAAAAAATTATGAATAAACTTAATAAAGTATTAAATTATTATTAACTTAATAGATTAATAAAGCATCCATACATTAAAATTAATATTAATAAAACATTCATATATTAAAGTTTCCAAAAATAAAATTTAAAATGCAAAATACAATTATTTTATAAAAGTGGTTGATATAGGCAAATAGGCACCCTTTTTCACCTTTATAAAGTGATTGTTGTTAGTTCACCTCACAACATATCTTGAGAATGACCATTAATATGTTAAATAATTATTACTTTACACTAATATATAATTATAATGTATTAATGTAATACATTAATATCTTATATTAATATATATAATTTAATGGTTTATTAATGTATAAATTAAAATATTAATTTACATTTGTGTAATGTAACATATTAATTGACTCATATATTGATAATGTATTAATTGATGGATACATTAATAATGTAATATATTAATTAATAAATACATTATTAAATATATTAATTAATTAATACATTATTAATTTATATATTGCAAAAATATAATACACTAATAAAACATTAATAATACATCAATAAAATAGTAAACACATTATTACATTAATATAACTTATAAATTTTTATTAATTTATTATTTAGTTGAAACATTAATAATATAATGTAATAATACATTAATGTATAATATAACATATAACTTATTATTTATGGATACATTAATAATGTAATGTATTAATTAATTAATACATTAATGTATAATGTAACATATCAAAAAATTAATACATTAATCATGTATTTTATTATTAATAAAGTGCATTATTAATATAACCTATTAAGCATTAAGTATTAAATAATACAACTTATTAATTAAGTAATAAAATAAAACACTTTCTAATTAATGTATTAATACATAAATACATAAAATTAAATTATTAATTAATTAATACCTTAATATGATGTATAAATTAAGTATCAATAATATATTAATGTATAATGTAATATTTTTATTAGTAAATAATTTTATAATATATAATATATAATATATAATATATAATATATTCTATTAATACATTATACATTAATAAATTGCTAAAGAACAAATACATTATTAATAATGTGGTTATTGATAACTATTTAAGTATTACTAAATTATTGATAAATAAATATATTATTAATAAATTATTAAGTTATTAAGAAATTAAAATCTTATCAATTAAATTAAAGTATTAATTAATAACAATCTATTAATTAATCAACCTATTAATTAATAATAAAATAATATAACCTATTAAGTATTAAGTATTAATTAATATAACCTATTAATAAATTAATAAAGTAAAACATTTATTAATTAATGTATTAATACATAAAATTAAAATATTAATTAATTAATTAATACCTTAATGTGATGCATAAATTAAGTATCAATACATTAATGTATTAATGTAATATTTTAATTTGTAAATACCTTAATAATATATAATATATCGTATTAATATATTATACATTAATAAATCGCTAAAGAACAAATACATCATTATATTAATCATTAAAGAATTAGTTAATTAATGAATATATTTATAAACTGTCAATAAAATTAATAAAATATTAAAGTATTATTAATTAATATATTAACAAAGTCCTCGAGGTGTATAAAGTACTAAAGTGTCCAAAAATATAATAATACATTAAAATATTAATATATTAATCCAATATTCATACAGTAAAACTACAATAAAGTAAAAATATATTTGTAATACATTATTATTTATACATTAATAAAGTATTAAATTATTTTTAATAAAATAAACCCTAATACAAATAACCCTAACCTAAATTTTAAAATGAATAATCTTAACTCAAATCTGTTACTAATAGTAACTCTAATAACTCTTATTATTTTCTTAATATAAATTGTTATTTTCTTCTTATTATAAAATAAACCTTAATACAAATAGTCTTAACTTTAATAAAACCATAACCCTAATTTTAATGGGAATAAATCAAACCCTATTATGACTCTAACCTTATACCTAATAAGTATTAACAATAATTGGAATGTATAACAAGAGTGATAACTTCCCTCTAAATTTTAATGCATCTATAATAAGATTAGTGTTTAAGGCATCCCAAGCTTGTATTGATATTTATAATATTGTGAAAAAACATTTTATTTACATGCATAATGCATTAATAAACACATTACATTATTACCATTAAAAAAAAATCATATTTATAAATAATGATATTTATAACTCATCTGAGCTTGTATTTATATTTATAATATTGTGAAAAACACTATTTACATGTATAATTTTACAAACATTATTATTATAACACAAAAAACCAAACATATATTAATTTTAACTCTTAACTTTTAAATAAATAAATTAATACAAAAATTTTAATACATTAACAATACATTATTACATTAATAATACAATGAGTTATCTTCGCGAGACAATGAGTTGTGTACATCACATTGCGACAATGTTTTATCTTCACGAGACAATGGTATTTGGAATTTTTTCTCACATTATGATGAGAGGATATTTGCATCACACTGCAACGACGAGGTTCTTGTAATCACATTGCAACAACTAGGCCTTGTTCATCACATTGGAACAATATGACTATGTTCGTCACATTACGACGATGCACCTATGTTTGACACATTGCGACAATAATTTGTTTGTTATATTGTGACACTATTATGTTCATCACCTTGCAACATTACTATGTTCATCAATATGTGACGAAAAGGCAATGTTCATCACATTGCAACAAAATGGGTATGTTTTTCACATTATGACGACAGGGCTATGTTCATCACATTGCGACGACAAGGCTATGTTTGACACATTATGACATTACTATGATTTTCAAATTGTGACACTACTATGTTCGTCGCATTGCAACATTACTATGTTCATCGCTTTGCGACGAAAATACTGTGTTTGTAACATTGTGACAATATGGGTATGTTCGTCACATTACAATGATAAGGCTATGTTTGTCACATTGTGATGAAAGGCCTATGTTTGACACATTGTGACATTGCTATGTTTATTAGATTGTGACACTACCATGTTCATCATATTCGAGCATTATTATGTTCATTACTTTGTGATGGAAAGACTATGTTTGTCACACTGTGACAATATGGATATGCTCGTCACAATGTGGCGAGAGGCTATGTTCATCACATTAAGATGATAGGGCCATGTTTGATGCATTGAAACATTACTATGTTTGTCAGATTGTGACACTATTATGTTCGTCACATAGCAACTTTACTATGTTCATCAATTTGTGACGACAAGGTTATGTTTGTCACATTGTGACAATATGGGTATGTTTGTCACATTATGATGCAGGAGCATCACTCCACGTTAGCAGCGTGCAAGCTAGAGAACACATTGAGCACGCATTTAATGAAGAAAGGGAGAGGCGCAACCCTCTCAATTTTGAAATTCAAAATTTCAGCAAATGTTGTAAGGATTTTAATGCCAGACCACGCCTTTCTACAAGTAGTGGTTGAGATTTCCTTTAATGATTACCTACATCTAAGTCCAGATCAGTTAGGACTGGACATCCATTTATGTAATGTAGTCGTGTTGATGGGCAAAATTGACCGTCCGTCAACTGAGAGAGTGGAACCGGTCTGGGGTTGTCTAATAACTCAAGTCGTTTGGAATGAACCACCCTGACGGTTTTAGTGGCTCCGTTAGCCGATCTAAGGTCCTAAGAAAACAAAAAGAAAACTAATCTACAATAACTAATCTAACTAAAAATAACAATTAAAACAAACTAATCTAACTAAAATAAATAAAACTAACTAATAAACTAATCTAACTAAAACTAACTATTAAACACACTAACTAATCTAACTATTCTATATATACAATCTACTAACTCTAAATAATTAACTACCTAACTACTAACGAAAATATAACTTATTTACAAAATGTACAATATCTACAATTTATAGATTTGAATAAAACCTGAAAAACTCATTTTCATTTTGTCCTGAGAGAGAGAGATATTTTTTGTTGATTTTATAATTTTATGAACAAGAAATAAAACAGGAATATAACTAACTAAACTACTAATATATTAATTCTAACTACAATTTAAACTAAACATATATATAACTAAACTACTAATATTATACTAAACAAACTAACGAAAACAAATCAGAACTGACCTGGAGGAATGCTCCAGATTTGTCATGTGTATGATGACTGTCTAAGCTGATAGGAGGGAGGAAACCCGCACCGAATAATTCAGGAGCTTCTCGTAAACTATAGCTGCAGTGCTCCTCAATGTAATTATAGGACAAACAAGACATAAAAATCACAACAATCATATGATTTATAAATCTCCACAATTAGATAAACCTGTATGCAAAGACTTATACAAGATAATTCAATTGATGAAGAAGGGAAATCTATCATTCATTAACTGAATCAAATAATTTTTGTACTTTTAAAGTATTGAAAGAAATCAGATATGGATGAAACATTAATTAATTCATATCATTCTGCAATAGACTAAGATAGCTAAAGTAGTCTATAATCAATTGCTAATGACATGCATAAACTTGAAACAAAAGATTGATATTATGAAAAGCTAAAGCTATAGTAGAACATCAACTTATGTCTCAGTTTGTATTAGAAATCCATAGCCTGGTTCTCCCACAAGTGAGGATGATCCTTATTACAAAAAATAATAAGTATTTAAAGAGCTTCGACAAGGTAAAACCTCCCTGTGGAAGTTATCAAACTATTTACATCAAATCTGGGTAGATATCCCCAGTTTAACTAAACTAAGAACCTAAAATAAAACTAAAAGACACAAATATTCTCCTAGCTTGTCCAACATGTCCCATGCAATTCGAATTTACCTGAAAAGGGTAAAAAATGGACAAGTTAGAAGGATTCTTTATTAATAAAATAACAAAAATCTAATTCAATAGACTAGCTACAGAATCTTGCGATTTTGTAGTTGGTCTAAATAAGACACAGAATCAACATTAAAATCGATTGAAAATCTTTTTAAAAGAATTAAATTCAATTAACATCCAATAACTATTTGAAAACGAATCATGGAAATTGAAATGGTTATGTCATTCGAAATCAAACAGGATCGAGATCAATCAAATGATCATAGAGATACGCGTACTCTGTTTCTTTTGTTACCACAAAACCGAACGAACAGAATCATAATCAATAGTTGTGAAATCGTTTGATATCAATTTGAAACTGATGTAATCAAAACAAATCGTAGGCAATTGTTAGACAGGAGATACGATCGGATCCAACAAGATCATTTTCAAATCGTTATAACTGTATTGACATAGCAAACGATTCATTCCATGAGTGGATCGACTCAAGCTGGCGCAAAAATCAATTCAAATGAAATCATAATAGGATCAATTAACTGGTAATAGAATTCGAAAGAATTATCTGGTCATTTGTTATTGCACATTGGGCGAACAAGATCGATTGACTTTGATCAAAATCGTTCCAATCAAACGAATTATAACCGGGTTTGACCAATTTGTTTTTCAAATTTAAAATCAAACAGAGCAGAAATTATAATCTGAATCCAACTCATGAAACAATCTTTCCAATTCAAGATATGTGATAATCCAATTAGAATAAGAGCGAATCGAACAGTTAAGGTTTTAACATAGTTATTACGAATCAAAACCATTCCACGATTCGGGCACATTTACCCAGGCTTAAATGAGAGCATTGTTTTCATACGAAATAGAGTAGTCCTTTCCAAATTGAAACCGAACAGAGTTGTGTTCCTGTTCTTAGAAGATTACATGACACAATATATTACAATATCGTAACAACAAAACTCAATTGAAATCATTTTCCAATCACAACATATGAACCATAACGAAATCAAATCCAAACATGATCGCATTCTAAATTGAGCGTGAAAAACTTCCTATTCAGAGTAGATACAAAACGAATTCAATTGAAAGAAAATCGTCAATTTCGTTAACTCAATCAGACAAACGAACAAATCAAATCCAGACGAAAACCATTCAAATCCAATAAAAATATATCAATGTCTAAACCGAGAATGATCAACGAAATTCCATTTATTTTTAGCAAAGAGAAAAATATACAAGATGCACACATTATGACAAAGCCATTTCAGAATATAAACAGAGCTATTCGAAGACCAAATTCCAATCACTATATTAATCCTGGTCATTCACAAAACTTAAAACGATATCAAATTCCATACCTGTATGACGAGCAGAAGGCTTGGTTATAACAATTTGGAGTTGATAACGGCTGTAGCCGATTCAACATTCTTGAAAGCGATGGATCTAGTTGTCTTCTGCTTCCTATCAGTTGCTTGAAGTTGGTCTCTTTGACTGGTTAACACTGTAACTTGATTTTCCAGTGATTGGATTTTCGATTGAAGTAGGGGGATGTCGATGTAGTATCGTTCCAACCACAAATCACATTGTTCATAGGATGGATGTGAGGGGTTCGAAAGTGTGGGTGAGGGTTTGATCACATTGCTGAGGGTTTCGTTAGGCAGTTTAATCCCCAGGTAACTGGGATTGTTTCTTAGGCAAGGGGGAAGATTCGACACAAAATCGTAAGGTGGCTTGGGGCATAAACCCTGTGAGTAAGGGTACTCACTGGCTAGGAAAAGTTCTATGTTAGATTCTGAATCCTCACTAAGGACAATGGGCTTCTGCTCAACAGTAGGTTTAGGCTTATTCCTAGCCATTCTTGAAATCATCCGAGCGTTATTTTTGCCCTTGGCATAAGCCGTAGGGTTTGCCTTGGGCTTTTTGCTTACAGGCCTTTTAATAGTCTCAACCTTCTTAGTTACAGCGTCAGGTATGTCAACATCAGGGTCGGTCGAGGGTTTAGGAGGAGGCAGTAGGGCATGGAAGGGCACAGGCGGCTCGTCCTTGGTTTCATTTATCATAGGCTTGTCAACTTGGACAGGTTCTATGTCATCAAAACCATTTCGAGTGATGAAGGCTCTCCAACTATCACCATGTAGACTCAAATGATAAACAATGATAAGCTTAATAAGTCCATGGTGGAACAGGCTACTGTCAGCCTTCTACCTTTTAAACCTTTTCGACATTTTGTATAGGCTACGCTGAAAGAAAAAGGGAATATTCAACGGGTATCCCATAAAATTCATTAACAAACAAAGGTGGTAGAGAAACACAAGTCCATATCGACCCTCACAGGTCACGAATTTCTTAATTATTATGAAAAGGTCATGTCATCGAGGCTTTAGCATGGATATGGGCATACCTCTGTCGCAAGCTGTGACTTTGCGCGAGACGAACAGAAGTGGCCAAGGCACCTCTTCCACTTTCAAATTTTTTAACCAACGTTGGCCCGTGGCAGGTAACCTTGTAGCAGAACTGATAAACTCCTCATTGATTGCCAACTGGATGTTGCCCACCTTGGCTCTACAGGCATCAAACGTTAGGGTGAACTACTGTGCCACAGAGAGATTAAAACCCTCGAATCGTTGCACAAAGGCGAGCCATCCGTTATCCTCCAAGTCTTTGTGGGAATTGTCAAATAATAGCAAGGCTTGGTTGCCTTTTGGCTCGATTCACACGACTAGTGCCATGGAGCCGAGCATACGGTAAGTCCAGGGTTTGGATCATAGCACACATAGGAGCAGAGTGCACAAAGGATTTCTCGGGATAACAGAGGTAAATGGGGATAAGGGATAGGCATTAATGCCATCATGTGAAGGTGGTGGAGTTTATCTCTGCCATGCATGATAATTATTGCCAAAGTACAATCGTTGGCTTTCATAGCTGTTCAACCCACTATAGATAGTTCAACAATTGTGTCACTTGGCTGACCAATGAAACAATGGTAAGTGTATAAACAAACGTGCGCAATCAACGTTATGCCATAGTTTTGAACCATGAACATACAATTTGAAATCAATATCAAACGTTTAACCATGCGCCAATGTATTGTAATAGCTCATATCAATAGTTTAACCAACGTGCCAATGGGTATTCATATAATCAACAAGCCAATAGTTATGAAAACACAAACATAGGTATCATATTAAAAGATATATATGAAAGATTTAACCATAACCCCTATGTATTTTCATGAAACCAATGGTCAAGTAGGTCAAATAAAAATGCAAATCCAAATGCCAATGCATTACAATCTCAATGAAATCAAGTCACACAATCAATCCAAGAATGTCCAATAAGTACAGTTCAAAATTTTTTGCCAACTGCATAATGATAAGTGAAATGTAAGCGCAATGGGAATATCATCAAAAAGGACAACAAACAATGATTTTAATGCGACTTCGAAAGACTAAGTTTTCACGCTTACAGTCGTGAAAACAAAATGAAGGTAGATGTGCAAGTGTCGCAAAAAATAAAAGTGTCATTATTTGAAAATTGCGATGAAAAATTGATGTTTGCAAAACATTGGTGTAGGCAACTTATAAGACAATGGAAAAATGTGAATTGGCTGCCAACAATGGTGACACACTGGTAGAAACAGTTATCTCTGCCAAAAGGAACAAATTCAGATCAGGACAACAAAGAAAATTTCAACTAAAAAATAACAACCAGAAAATCGTATAAAAATCATCATTAACCATATTTTCCAGCAATGTTTTAAAAGATGAAAACAGATAACAGTCTTAAGACCAGCAAATCACGATATTAAAGATAAAATCTCCAATACTATTGGCATAGCCACTGCTGCCAGCAGATGTCCATAGACTCGGCAGGGTTGTCATTTAACCCACTCTAATATCTGTATCTTGCTAAGAAGTTCTAGATCAGAATAAAGGACATTAAAGAGGATTCTTTTTTACAAATTTTCATATACCCGACATTGCTTCGCTACCAGCGGGCCTGTTCAGTACCCCGACGAAGTTGTATTGGCTTCATGCCTGCATTTACCCACTGCCAGCAGACTTGTTTAGCATCCCGACGGGTTTACAAGCACTTCCCACAACTCTTATTAATAATTTATTTTGTTTTGTTTTTCACAGATATATAGCTGAGCGGGGTGACGCTTAAAATCATGCTTTTTTAACATATTTTTTCAGACCTCATCAGAATTTTTTAGAACTGTCCTTTATTTAGATCCAGAGATGTTTTATTTACAAAAACAGCTTCCTAAGACAGGGAGACATCTTCTGAGTCATTCCCTTAAGGAAAAGGGACATCGTAAAAAGATAATAGATAATCATGACAAGCTTTTCTCAGAGATCGAAATCAGCCAACTTCTTTCAAACAACAGACTTTTCCAACACAGATATAAACTTCAGCAATATATCATTGATGTTTGTACAAATTTCTCAGAAGTTATTTCAACGAGGGAATTTCTTATCGTCTTTGTCCAAAGAGCTCAGTATACAGGTATGTGTATTTTTCAAAAACACAAGCTGATAAATTCAAAGAAAAATAAAAAACAAAAGCAGACGAGAAAGCAAACAGAAGAAAAATTTGTACATAATATACAAGGGTTGTTATCAAGCAAAGTATATTTTCACGGCTTGGCCATTTACTGGATAGGTGTCAAGCTACCCTTCAAGATTCTGCAATCGAAAAGAACCGGGACCCAACTTTTCAACAATTAAAAATGGTCCAAGCCATAGGTTCTGAAATTTTGTGTGCTCTCCTTTTCCCTCATGCAGTTTGTCCCATTTCAGAATGAGGTCACCTACTTCAAAATTCCTATCGGAAGAAGAGTTAGAATCGAACCAGCTTTTAACCAATTTTTGATGCTGATCTAACTTATGTTTATCTTGGGCTCTTACTTCTTCCAGCTTCATCAAAGGGTTAATTCGATTTTCTAGAGGGTGACAATCTTCTTCTTGCAATTTTTGCGACAACTGAAGTGAAGGAAGAAGAATGTGAGGTGGAAGAATTGCCTCTCTGCCATAAACGAGAAAAAAGGGGGAGTTGTCTACAGCAGCTTTTGGTGTTACCCTATCAGCCCACAGCACGTTTAACAGTGCGTTGTGCCAATTCTTGTGATTTTCAACCACCGTTCTCTTGATGATTTTAATTAAGTTCTTGTTTGTTGATTCTATCAATCCATTGCCCTGGGGGTAATAGCTAGCAGAATACTTAAGCTTAATTACTTTTTCCAAAGAGAACTCCCTCATCTCAAGAGAGGAAAAGTAAGAAGCATTATCGAATACTAAATAGTCAGGGATACCGAAATGAGTGATAATATTCGAGTTTAGAAAGGCAATTACCTGACTGGTGTTGACCGTTCTTAACGCAGCAGCTTCAGACCATTGGGTAAAATAATATGTGGCTTTCACAATAAACTTGTGTTGTTGTGAGGACGAGGGGTTTATTGGACCTATGATGTCAAGGCCCCATTGCTGAAAAGGAGAATCTACTGAAACGGGCTGCAAAGGAAAGGCTGGTTTTTGTAACCGCCCTGATGCTTTCTAACAGATGATACATTTATGATGCAAGGCATGGGCGTCTATAAAAAGTGTGGGCCAGTAATAACTGGCTCTTAAAACCTTGTGGGTAGTGGTGTCACCACCAAAATGGCCACCAGCTTCTCCTGCATGCAACTCGAGCAAGACTTTTTCTGCTTCATCTTTTTCAAGACAACGCATCAGTATGCCATCAAAACTTTGACGAAATAGGATACCATTAACCAGATGAAAGGAGGCAGACTTTAATCTCAATGCTCTTCTTTTAGCGGGATCCAGGTGATGGGGGGCTGACCCATGTTCAAGACAGAATCTTATATCGTCATACCAAGGACTGACAGAGTTTTGTGTGCAACAGATTAGACTTTGATTGCTTTGTCCTAGGTTTGACGTATCGCTTTATTCTTGTTGTCCTGATGCTGAATCAACAACTAACTTGCATAACACTTGGCCTCTCACTATCTGAGCTGGGGTGATTTCTATGTCATACTCCTGCAAGGAGGTGACCCAGTTGGCTCTCTTTTCTCCTAGTTCCTTTTGCAATAAGATTTTCCTGATGACTGGGTAGGGGACAATGACTTTCATCCTTGACTTCAAAAGATAGGACCAGAAATGTTTAACTGATTTGAAAACAACATAGGCTTGCCGATCTACTGTTGGGTAATTAATTTCAACGCCTTTGAAAGAAGAGCTCATAAAGGCGATGGGTATTTCATTTTTCTCGACATTCTTTTGGGTTAGGACGGTGGCATAGGAACGGTCAGAAGAAAAAGTGTAGAGTGTAAAGTCTTGAGAAAAACAAGGGCTGATGAGAGACGGAGCATCTATTATGGTCTTATTTATTGAATTAAAAGCTTGGTTTTCTATGGATCCCCAGTGATATTGGGTGTCTTTCTTAATTAGGTTCTGCAAGGGTCTGACCATTTCAGAGAAGCTGGGATCAAATCTTCTCACGAAGTTAATCTAGCCTAAGAAAGACTGCATAGAGTTTTTGGATGTAGGAGGGGGGATTTTTGTGATGAATTGAGTCCTTTCGGGGTCAATAATCATCCCTTCACTAGACATAATGAATCCCAATAGTTTACCCTATTCTACTGCAAAGATGGATTTTTTGGGATTCAAGGAGATGTCGTATTTACGACATTGCAGTAGGACGACTCGCAAGTGATCTAGATGATCATTTTTGTTTTTAGAAAATACAGTCACATCATCTAAGTAAACTACGACGGACTGATTGATCAGGCCTCAGAAAGCAATGTCCATTGCTCTCTGAAAAGTGGTGCCAGCATTAATCAATCCAAAGGGCATTTTGCGATAAGCATAGGTGCCCCATGGGGTGCGGAAGGTAGTTTTAAGTTGGTATGGTGGAGACATCAGGACTTGGTTGTACCCCGAGAAACCATCCAATAAGGATAGCCTCTCAGAACCAGATACCTATTGAAGGATCTGTTCCATGGGCAGGACAAGATAATTGTCCTTATCAGACTCTCTATTAAGGTTTCGGAAATCGACGCAGAGTCGAATTTCCCCACTTTTTTTCCGGACTGGGACAAGGTTAGAAACCCATTGAGTGTGTCTAACAGGAAATATTATCTTAGCATTTAGGAGCTTATTCAATTCTTTTTGAACGGTCGGTTCAAGTTTAGGATGCATTTTCCTCAGTTTTTCTTGAAAGGGTAAGGTTTGGGGCTTCATCGGAATGACATGTTGTATGATGTTTGGGTCAAAAGTTTTAAGGTCATCATACGTCCATGCAAAGACATGATGCAGGAGCATCACCAACTCCGCAAGCGTGGAGCCAGCGCATGTGTTTTTAAACACATGACATATAAGCTTGATAACTCTTTTTGAATTTTTGTTTACGATGAAGTGCCATATCCTTCACTGAAACATTTATGGAGCGCCTATTGTATTGTAGCAGACCTCGAGCCTTGCACTCTTGTCTGGAACAGATAGGAGGCATTTAATCTAGTTAATGCAGGTAGGTAGGATTTATTTCTATATTAGACAGTCTTAGATGGAAGGAGGGAAAATGGATATAGACACCCTCATTGTATTTTTGTAACATTATCAATCAAGCATTCAGAAGAGAGGAGTAAGTAGGGAATTGTATGAAGAACACCCATGTACAGGCGGTTTGAATTAATAGAATGAAGCTTTGATTCAAGCACATGGTTTGTGTTGTTTTCTCTGTGTATTATGTTCATGAATGTTTGTTTCTGTCATGCATTGCTTTGTATATGCTGTGCATGTGATTCCCTGTTTCAGTTGAAGCCTAAATAGGAGAAGGAATGAGTTTCAATGGTTTCTCTATCTGAGCTAGGAGATTCCTATAAAGAGTGCAGTCGAATTCATCTGCAAAGAGTGTGTCGATGGAGGCTCAGTAGTTTAACCTTTGTTCTCATTTCCCCATAATTGGATTTGAGTTGTTAAATCCATGCAAGGAGTGTGTAGGCTGAAGGAGAAGTCTCAGTTGTTAACTTGAGAAGAGGAAGCCAAGGATTGTTGCTGCAAGAATTGCACAGAGTAGAAGAAAGCTAAACACTTGAAGTGTTCACAGGGTTGCCGCAAGAAGTGCGCGCAAATTCCCTCTGAGAGAATCAGAGTGGAAAAGCTTAGGAGGTATAGCACCTTCATGAAATAGTTGAAAGAAAGTGTAGGAGTTGTGCCAAGGAGGGTTCGAGCAAGAGCTGCAAGCGCAGACGTCAGAGAACAAGTGTTGAGAAGGAACACTTAGTCGTTCTCAGGAGATCCTTGAGAGAGAGGAATCGACGATCAGGATTCGCCGAAGAGATTGAGGAAATCCCGCCAGCCGTCAGATCTCGGAGAGTTGCACAGAGTTTAAGCCCCAGCGAGAAAAGGAGAAGTCGTCGAGATTTCAGAGTCATCAGGGTTTTCATAAGGTTGAGAATCAAGACCTTGAAAGTCTCGAAATCCCGAGAGAAGATCCTAGCCGTTGATCTCGGAAGGACACGTGTCCAAGGATCCAGTGCAGTCGAGATTCGGAGTTTTAGAAGTCCTGTGAACCGGCGCATTTGAAACCGCGAAACTCCGAATCGCGATTTCTTGATAGCGCTGAGTGGAAGACAGGTGTCAGAGTGTTAAGCCTCACCCTAAGGTGACGACAGGTGGCATCGTATATCGGAGTTCGGGGTTTGGCAAGGTTTGTGAACTTGTGCATCAGGAATCACGAGTTCCCAAAACGCGATTTCCCGATCACTACGGGAGCGTGGGTCCCGGGGCTTTGTCGTGGACAAAGGACAGGTGGCATTGGAGTTCGGGAATCAGGGATTCGTGAGGGGTGTGACCCACAACATCGCAAGTTCTGATTTCTCGATGGGGAAATCTCCGATAAAGACAGAAAAAGGCGCGAAGGGAATATTCATCGGGTTTCGGAGTTTAGCGCGACCCGAGTACAGGACTCGCTACTACGCGAGGTCTGATTTCCAAATACGACAAGGGAGATCATCGAGGATCATTCTATGGGTGTGAGAACTTCCAATAAGGGAGTTGAAGAGCAATTTTAGCTCTTCGGTCCAGTGAAGAAGAAGCTCCTGGTGAGTGCGGACGTGCCTGGGTGGCGCGTGTGCATCAAGTGGTATCAGAGCGAGAAAATATCTCTATTTTCTGTAATAGAGGAGAAGAGAAAATTTCACCATGCCGCTGAGAAGAGATAGACAATCACCCAACCAGAGGGGGAAAGGGAATCGTCTAGGCAAAGAGGTAGGTCAGGGAAGAATCTGGAAGTAGAAAGACAACTGCAAGAATTACGCTCTATGATTGTAGATATGGGAGTAAAGCAAAGGCGCAAAGTTGATGCAGGAGATACCAGTGAATTCGAGGATGAAGGTGACGCTAGACAGGGAGCAGGAGAAATCCCAGCAGAAGATGCAGCAAATAAGCGATTAATGAAAGCCATCGCCCGGATGAGTTCAAATACAAAGATGGACATTTGGACTTATGAAGGAAATATGGATGCAGAAGAGCTGTTGGATTGGATTAGAGCTCTTGACACCTACTTTGATTATGAGGATATCGAAGAGGATAAAAAAGTAAAACATGTTGTCACCAAATTGAAGGGACACGAAGCACTATGGTGGGACGAGTTTCAAGCAAATAGACACTGCAAGGGTAAGAAAAAGATTAAAATTTGGGATCGAATGATTGCGAAGATGAAAGAAAAGTTCATACCAAGGGATTATCAAATCACACTATTCAGGAGGATGCAGAACCTGAGACAGAAATTGATGATGGTGAAGGAATACACCGAAGAGTTTTACAAGCTCAATATCAGAGCGGGTCATCGGGAGAGCGATGATTAAAAAGTATACAGGTACATGAATGGCTTAAGATACAATATCCAGGATGAGTTGAGAATGGAAACCATCCAAACGGTAGAGGATGCGTATCAGATGGTGTTAAAAGCTGAGGAAAAGCTAAGCCGTAAGCCAGGACAGCGAGGCCGAGGTACAAGCCAACCAAGAGGTAAGTCCGTTGCTCAAGATAGGTTCCAGAAATCTAAGGATGACCGGAAAAAGCCTCAGATGAGAACAAAAAGAGGTGGAAGCTCACAGCGAGGCCAGCAAGATGAACAGCGGAGGGCGCAGACAGAACAAGATGGAGGATACGCTGACGCAAACACATTTCCTCGTACCAGAGGTAGAGGAAGAGGTAGAGGTGGAGTCATCACATGCTTCATATGTGCAAATAATGGACACGAGGCAGTTGATTGTCCAGATAGGAGGAAGAATGGAGGAGAAGCTCATGTCACCCAAGCACAGAGGCGAGATGTTGAGGAAGAAGATGCAGAAGACGGAAGGTCATTGATGATGCATAAATTTCTCTTAACACCCGAGAAGGAGGTGGAGGGCGTAGTTCAAAGAAACTGACTTTTTAGAACCACATGAAAGACCAAAGACAGAAAGTGCAAGGTCATTGTGGATAGCGGGAGCACAGACAATCTCGTTTCGACCGAGATGGTGGAAAAACTAGAATTGGAAACAACTGATCACCTGAGGCCGTACAAAGTTTCATGGCTGCAAAAGGGACATCAGGTAAATGTCACTAAACAGTGCTTAGTTAACATCAAGATAGGAAGATACAATGATAGGATTTTATGCGATGTTATTCCTATGGATATATGTCATGTATTGCTAGGCAGACCATGGCAATATGACAGAAACGTAATTCATGATGGGAAGATGAATATGTACACTTTGGAGAAAAATGGAAGAGCACAGATGTTGAATCCAATTAAGGATAAAGAAGTGAAACCAGAATCGAGGAATATTGTACTTCTCATGAGTGGGAAGGAACTTCTGGCAGAAGAAAAGAAGAAGGAAGATCCACAATTCCTTGTGGTCAGAAAACTGAAAGTTGTTTTGACCAGCACAAGAGTGGACGATCTTCCAAAGGAAATCTAGGAACTACTGGAAGAGTTCGCTGATATAGTGGTGGATGAATTACTTCATTCATTGCCACCGATGAGGAGCATAAGCCATCATATAGAGCTTATACTAGGAGAAAGTTTTCCAAACAAAGCAGCGTACAGGTTGACACCACAGGAGAATGAGGAGGTCAAAAGACAGGTACAGGAGCTGCTGGATAAAGGATTGGTCAGGGAAAGTCTTAGTCCGTGTGCCATCCCAACGATATTGATTCCGAAGAAGGATGGAGGATGGAGAATGTGTACAGACTCCAGAGCCATTAACAAAATCACCATCAAGTACAGATTTCCACTGCCGAGAATGGATGACTTGATGGATTGCCTGAGCGAGGCAAATTTTTTTTCAAAGGTTGATTTGAAAAGCGGATACCATCAGATTCGCATGAGGGAAGGCGATGAATGGAAGACAACCTTCAAGACCAATGAAGGGTTGTATGAATGGATAGTCATGCCATTTGGCTTGACGAATGCACCAAGTACATTCATGAGGCTGATGAATGAAGTGCTAAAAGAGTTTATTGGTAAGTTTATCGTTGTTTATTTGGATGACATCTTAATTTTCAGCAAGTCAAAAGAAGAGCATCTAAAGCATTTAGCTGCAGTAATGAGGAAACTACAACAAGAGAAGTTGTTAATCAACGTGAGGAAGTCTTCATTTATGAAGAGAGAACTCATTTACTTGGGGTTTGTCATATCGGCAAATGAATTGAAGATGGATCCAAGTAAAGTAGAGGTGATTAAAAACTGGCCATCACCGAGGAATGTTTTCGAGGTAAGAAGTTTCCATGGATTGGCAAGTTTTTATAGGAAATTCATTAGGAACTTCAGTGGAATTAGTGCAGCAATGATGGACACAGTCAAGAAAAGACATAAGTATTTTCATTGGACTGAAGAGGCAGAAAAGAGCTTCAATCTGTTGAAGTGAAAGATCACCGAACAGTCGGTTTTGGTGTTTCCAGATTTTCAAAAAGTTTTCCAGGTAAAGTGTGATGCGAGTGGCTTTTCCATAGGAGCGGTCTTAAGCCAGGAGGATAGACCAATCGCATATTTCAGCGAGAAGCTGGATGAAGACAAGGTGAAGTATTCAACGTATGATAAAGAATTTTATGCTATCATACAGGCGTTGAAGAAGTGGAGGAATTATTTGATGCCAAAAGAATTTGTTCTGTATAGTGATAATGATGCACTACAGTTTGTGACTCAACAAGAGAAGTTAAATCAGAAACATGCTAAATGGGTAGAGTATATGCAGAATTTTACATTTGTCATTAAACACATTTCAGGGACTACTAACAAAGTGGTTGATGCTTTGTGCAGGAAGTGTTTGTTGTTGTAGCAGTTTCGAGTCAAGACCTTGGGTTTTGAAAACCTTAAGGACATGTATGCAGGTGATGAAGATTTTGTAGAGGCATACGAGGCAGCTGAGAATCCAGTTCTCAGAGATAGAAGCCCGTGGATGGATTACATGATCCAAAATGGACTGTTATTCAGAGGAAATCAGTTATGCATTCCACATTGCTCCATGAGGGAGAATCTGCTAAAAGAAAAGCATAGTGGTGGATTAGCAGGACATTTTGGCCACGATAAGAAATTTTTCAAGCCAAGGAGTATGATGCAGGAGAATCGCCAACTCCGCAAGCGTGGAGCTATCGCATGTGTTTTTAAACACATGACATATAAGCTTGATAACTCTTTTTGAATTTTTGTTTACGATGAAGCTCCATATCCTTCACTAAAACATTTATGAAGGAGCACCTATTGTATTGTAGCAGACCTCGAGCCTTACGCTCTTGTCTAGAACAGATAGGAGGCATTTAATCTAGTTAATGCAGGTAGGTAGGATTTATTTCTATATTAGACAGTCTTAGATGGAAGGAGGGAAAACGGATATAGACACCCTCATTGTATTTTTGTAACATTATCAATCAAGCATTCAAAAGAGAGGAGTAAGTAGGGAATTGTATGAAGAACACCCATGTACAGGCGGTTTGAATTAATAGAATGAAGCTTTGATTCAAGCACATGGTTTGTGTTGTTTTCTCTGTGTATTATGTTCATGAATGTTTGTTTATGTCATGCATTGCTTTGTATATGCTCTGCATGTGATTCCCTGTTTCAGTTGAAGCCTGAATAGGAGAAGGAATGAGTTTCAATTGTTTCTCTATCTGAGCTAGGAGATTCCTGCAAAGAGTGCAGTCGAATTCATCCACAAAGAGTGCATCGATGGAGGCTCAGTAGTTTAACCTTTGTTCTTATTTCCCCATAATTGGATTTGATTTGTTAAAGCCATGCAAGGAGTGTGCAGGATGAATGAGGAAGTCTCAGTTGTTAACCTAAGAAGAGGAAGCTAAGGACTGCTTCTGCAAGACTTGCGCAGAGTAGAAGAAGGTTGAACACTTGAAGTGTTCACAGGGTTGCCGCAAGAAGTGCGCGCAAATTGCCTCTGAGAGAATCAGAGTGGAAAAGCTCAGGAGGTATAGCACCTTCGTGAAATAATTGAAAGAAAGCGCAGGAGCTGTGTAAAGGAGGGTTCGAGCAAGAGCTGCAAGCGCAGACGTCAGAGAACAAATGCTGAGAAGGAACACTTAGCCGTTCTCAGGAGATCCTTGAGAGGGAGGAATCGACGGTCAGGATTCGCCAAAGAGATTGACGAAATCCCGCCAGCCGTCAGATCTCGGAGATTTGCACAGAGTTTAAGCCCCAGTGAGCAGAGGAGAAGTCATCGAGATTTCAGAGTCATCGGGGTTTTCATAAGGTTGAGAATCGAAACCTTGAAAGTCTTGAAATCCCAAGAGAAAATCTTAGCCGTTGATCTCTTAAGGACACGTGTCCAAGGATCCAGTGCAGTCGGGGTTCGGAGTTTTGGAAGTCCTGTGAACCGGCACATTTGAAATCGTGAAACTCTGATTCGCGATTTCTCGATACCACTGAGTGAAAGACAGGTGTCAAAGTGTTAAGCCTCACCCTGAGGTGACGACAGGTGGCATCATATATCGGAGTTCAGGGTTTGGCAAGGTCTGTGAACTTGTGCATCAGGAATCGCGAGTTCCCGAAACACGATTTCCCGATCACTATGGGAGCGTGGGTGCTGGGGCTTTGTCATTGATAGAGGACAGGTGGCATCGGAGTTTGGGAATCAGGTATTTGTGAGGTGTGTGACCCACGACATCACAAGTTTTGATTTCCCGATGGGGAAATCTCCGATAAGGACAGAAAAAGGCGCAAAGGGAATATTCATCGGGTTTCAGAGTTTAGCATGACCCGAGTACAAGACTCGCTACTACGCGAGGTCTGATTTCCCGATACGACAAGGGA
This sequence comes from Picea engelmannii, assembly GCA_009831015.1. NCBI lineage: Eukaryota > Viridiplantae > Streptophyta > Pinopsida > Pinales > Pinaceae > Picea > Picea engelmannii. The sequence continues at coordinate 89,194 of ML795650.1, forward strand.
GATCATCGAGGATCAATCTATGGGTGTGAGAAATTCCGATGAGGGAGTTGAAGAGCAATTTTATCTCTTCAGGCCAGTGAAGAAGAAGGTCCTGGTGAGTGCAGACGTGCCTGGGTGGTGCGTGTGCATCAAGTGGTATTAGAGCGAGAAAATCTCTCTTTTTTCTGTAACAGAGGAGAAGAGAAAATTTCACCATGCTGTCGAGAAGAGATAGACAATCACTCAATCCAGAGGGGGAAATGGAATCGTCCAGGGAAAGAGGTAGGTCAGGGTAGAATCTGGAAGTAGAAAGACAACTGCAAGAATTACGCTCTATGATTGTAGATATGGGAGTAAAGCAAAGGCGCAAAGATGATGCAGGAGATACCAGTGAATCCGAGGATGAAGGTGACGCTGGACAGGGAGCAGGAGAAATCCCAGCAGAAGATGTAGCAAATGAGCGATTAATGAAAGCCATCGCCCAGATGAGTTCAAAGACAAAGATGGCCATTCCGACTTATGAAGGAAATCTGGATGCAGAAGAGTTATTGGATTGGATTAGAGCTCTTGACACCTACTTTGATTATGAGGATATCGAAGAGGATAAAAAAGTAAAACATGTTGTCACCAAATTGAAGGGACACGCAACATTATGGTGGGACGAGTTTCAAGCAGATAGACGTTGCAAGGGTAAGAAAAAGATTAAAAGTTGGGATCGAATGGTTGCGAAGATGAAATCAAAGTTCATCCCAAGGGATTATCAAATCACACTGTTCAGGAGGATGCAGAACCTGAGACAAAAATTGATGACGGTGAAGGAATACACCCAAGAGTTTTACAAGCTCAATATCAGAGCGGGTCATCGGGAGAGCGATGATGAAAAAGTATCCAGGTACATGAATGGCTTAAGATACGATATCCAGGATGAGTTGAGTATGGAAACCATCCGAATAGTAGAGGATGCATATCATATGGCGTTAAAATCTGAGGAAAAGCTAAGTCGTAAGCCAGGACAACAAGGCCGAGGTAGAAGACAACCAAGAGGTAAGTCTGTTTCTCAATATAGGTTCCAAAAATCTAAGGATGACTGGAAAAATCCTCAGATGAGAACAGAAAGAGGTGGAATCTCACAGCGAGGCCGGCACGCTGAATAGCGGCGGGTGCAGACAGAACAAGATGGAGGATACGCTGACGCGAACACATTTCCTTGTACCAGAGGTAGAGGAAGAGGTAGAGGTGGAGTCATCACATGCTTCATATGTACAAAGAATGGACACAAGGCAGTTGATTGTCCAGATAGGAGGAAGAATGGAGGAGAAGCTCATGTCACCCAAGCACAGAGGCGAGATGTTGAAGAAGAAGATGCAGAAGACGGAAGGTCGTTGATGATGCGTAAAGTTCTCTTAACACCCGAGAAGGAGGTGGAGGGCGCAGTTCAAAGAAACCAACTTTTTAGAACCACATGCAAGACCAAAGAAAGAAAGTGCAAGGTAATTGTGGATAGCAAAAGCACAGACAATCTCGTTTCGACCGAGATGGTGGAGAAACTGGAATTGGAAACAACTGATCACCCGAGGCCGTACAAAGTTTCATGGCTGCAGAAGGGACATCAGGTAAATGTCACTAAACAGTGCTTAGTTGACATCAATATAGGAAGATACAATGATAGGATTTTATGCGATGTTATTCCTATGGATGTATGTCATGTATTGCTAGGCAGACCATGGCAATATGACAGAAACATAATTCATGATGGGAAGATGAATATGTACACTTTGGAGAAAAATGAAAGAGCACATACGCTGAATCCAATTAAGGATAAATAAGTAAAACCAGAACCCAGGAATACTGTACTTCTCATGAGTGGGAAGGAACTTCTAGCAGAATTAAAGAAGAAGGAATATCCACAATTCCTTGTGGTCAGAAAACCGAAAGTTGTTTTGACCAGCACAAGAGTGGATGATCTGCCAAAGGAAATTCAGGAACTACTGGAAGAGTTCACTGATATAGTGGTGGACGAATTACCTCATTCGTTGCCACCGATGAGGAGCATAAGCCATCATATAGACCTTATACCATGAGAAAGTTTTCCAAACAAAGTAGCATACAGGTTGACACCGCAGGAGAATGAGAAGGTCAAAAGACAGGTACAGGAGCTGCTGGATAAAGGACTGGTCAGGGAAAGTCTTAGTCCCTGTGTCATCCCAATGGTATCGAGTCCGAAGAAGGATGGAGGATGGAGAATGTGTACAGACACCAGAGCCATTAACAAAATCACCATCAGGTACAGATTTCCACCACTGAGAATGGATGACTTGATGGATTGCCTGAGCGGGGCAAATTTGTTTTCAAAGGTTGATTTAAAAAGCGGATACCATCAGATTCGCATGAGGGAAGGCGATGAATGGAAGACAGCCTTCAAGACCAATGAAGGGTTGTACGAATGGCTATTCATGCCGTTTGGCTTGATGAATGCACCAAGTACATTCATGAGGCTGATAAATGAAGTGCTGAAAGAGTTTATTGGTAAGTTTGTCATTGTTTATTTGGATGACATCTTAATTTTCAGCAAGTCAAAAGAAGAGCATCTAAAGCATTTAGCTACAGGAATGAGGAAACTACAGCAAGAGAAGTTGTTAATCAACGTGAGGAAGTCTTCATTTATGAAGAGAGAACTCATTTACTTGGGGTTTGTCATATCGGAAAATGAATTGAAGATGGATCCAAGTAAAGTAGAGGTGATTAAAAACTGGCCATCACCGAGGAATGTTTTTGAGGTAAGAAGTTTCCATGGATTGGAAAGTTTCTATAGGAAATTCATTAGGAACTTAAGTGGAATTAGTGCATCAATGATGGACACAGTCAAGAAAAGACATAAGTCTTTTCATTGGACTGAAGAGGCAGAAAAGAGCTTCAATCTGTTAAAGCGAAAGATCACCGAACAGTCGGTTTTGGTGTTTCCATATTTTCAGAAAGTTTTCCAGGTAAAGTGTGATGCGAGTGGCTTTGCCATAGGAGCGGTCTTAAGCCAGGAGGACAGACCAATCGCATATTTCAATGAGAAGTTGGATGAATCCAAGGTGAAGTATTCAACGTGTGATAAAGAATTTTATGCTATCATACAGGCGTTGAAGAAGTGGAGGCATTATTTGATGCCAAAAGAATTTGTTCTGTATAGTGATAATCATGCACTACAGTTTGTGACTCAACAAGAGAAGTTGAATCAGAAACATGCTAAATGGGTAGAGTATATGAAGAATTTTACATTTGTCATTAAACACATTTCAGGGACTGCTAACAAAGTGGCTGATGCTTTGAGCATGGAGTGTTTGTTGCTACAGGAGTTTCGAGTCAAGACCTTGGGTTTTGAAAACCTTAAGGACATGTATGCAAGTGATGCAGATTTTGCAGAGGTGTACGAGGCAGCTGAGAATCCAGTTCTCAGAGACAAAATCCTATGGATGGATTACATGATCCAAAATGGACTGTTATTCAGAGGCAATCAGTTATGCATTCCACATTGCTCCATGAGGGAGAATCTGCTAAAAGAAAAGCATAGTGGCGGATTAGCAGGACATTTTGGCCACGATCAGACATTTACAAAACTGAGTGAAGCCTATTTTTGGTCGAAGATGCGAACAAATGTCAAAAATTTTGTTGACAGGTGCAGGATTTGTCAGCATTCAAAGGGAAGAAAACAGAATGCGGGATTTTATCAATCCTTACCCATACCTAACAGGCCGTGGGATGAAATCAGCATGGATTTCGTATTAGGGTTGTCGAGGACGCAAAGAGGACATGATTCGATTTTTGTGGTGGTTGACAGGTTCTCAAAGATGGCACATTTTATTCTGTGCCATAATACCAGTGATGCAACACATATCGCAAATCTATTCTTCAAGGAGATTTTCAGACTTCACAGTTTACCCAGAAGCATTGTATCGGACAGAGATACAAAATTCGTAGGACATTTCTGGAGGACACTCTACAAGAAGATGGGAACTAAATTAATGTTCAATTCATCCTATCATCCCCAGACGGATGGGCAAACAAAGGTGGTAAACCGAAGCTTAGGAGATTTATTAAGAAGCTTGGTGACATAGCACCGTAGCAGTTTGGACAATGTGTTGCCACAGGCGGAGTTTGCATACAATGATTCTGTGAACAGGAGCGCAAGAAAAATCCCATTTGAAATTGTTTATGGCAGGCAGCCGAGAGGAGTATCAGAACTGAGGGATTCAGAGCAGATAATGACTAAGAGAGCAAGCGCTGAATAATTCGCACAGGCGATGGAAGAACTTCACAGCAGGGTGAAGCAGCGATTGTTGGAGTCAAATCAGGAGTACAAGCGCAGAGCAGATCAACATCGAAGAAAACTTCAATTCCAAGTTGGTGATCTAGTTCTGGCACATCTAAGGAGAGAAAGGTTCCCAAGGGGAACATACAACAAACTAAAAATGAAGAAACTTGGGCCATGCAGAGTCCTGAAGAAGCTGGGAGAAAATCCTTATGAGATTGAATTGTCGGGTGACATCGGAATATCTTCGACATTCAATGTTTTAGACTTATATCCATATAAAGTTGAGGAAGCAGGGACTAGAAATGATGAGCAGCCAAAGATCCAGTGGCAGAAGCAGATGCTGATTTTCGAGAAGCCACAGATGGAACATATACTTGACAAAAGAGTGAGAAAAAAGACCATATGGAAGCAATACTTCGAGTATCTAGTGAAATGGAAAAATCATCCAGTGGAAGATGCCAGCTGGGAGACATAAGTAGTTATCCAAAAGCATGCGCAGACCATGCAGGAGCTCATGGACAGGAGCCCATGAAATTTTTCAAGCCAAGGAGTATGATGCAGGAGCATCGCCAACTCCACAAGCGTGGAGCCAGCGCATGTGTTTTTAAACACATGACATATAAGCTTGATAACTCTTTTTGAATTTTCATTTAATATGAAGCGCCATATCCTTCAATGAAACATTTATGAAGGAGCTCCTGTTGTATTTTAGCAGACCTCAAGCCTTACGCTCTTGTCTGGAACAGATAGGAGGCATTTAATCTAGTTAATGCAGGTAGGTAGGATTTATTTCTAGATTAGATAGTCTTAGATGGAAGGAGGGAAAATGGATATAGACACCCTCATTGTATTTTTGTAACATTATCAATCAAGAATTCAGAAGAGAGGAGTAAGTAGGGAATTGTATGAAGAACACCCATGTACAGGCGGTTTGAATTAATAGAATGAAGCTTTGATTCAAGCACATGGTTTGTGTTGTTTTATCTGTGTATTATGTTCATGAATGTTTGTTTCTATCATGCATTGCTTTGTATATGCTGTGCATGTGATTCCCTGTTTCAGTTGAAGCCTGAATAGGAGAAGGAATGAGTTTCAATTGTTTCTCTATCTGAGCTAGGAGATTCCTGCAAAGAGTGCAGTCGAATTCATCCGCAAAGAGTGCGTTGATGGAGGCTCGGTAGTTTAACCTTTGTTCTCATTTCCCCATAATTGGATTTGAGTTGTTAAAGCCATACAAGGAGTGTGCAGGATGAAGGAGGAAGTCTCAGTTGTTAACCTGAGAAGAGGAAGCCAAGGACTGTTGCTGCAAGAATTGCGGAGAGTAGAAGAAGGATGAACACTTGAAGTGTTCACAGGGTTTCCGCAAGAAGTGCACGCAAATTCCCTCTGAGAGAATCAGAGTGGAAAAGCTCAGGAGGTATAGCACCTTCATGAAATAGTTGAAAGAAAGCGCAGGAGTTGTGCCAAGGAGGGTTCGAGCAGGAGCTGCAAGCGCAAATCTCAGAGAACAAGTGTTGAGAAGGAACACTTAGTCGTTCTCAGGAGATCCTCGAGAGGGAGGAATCGATGGTCAGGATTCGTCGAAGAGATTGATGAAATCCCGCCAGCTATTAGATCTTCGAGAGTTGCATAGAGTTTAAACCCCAGAGAGTAGAGGAGAAGTTGTCAGGATTTCAGAGTCATCGGGGTTTTCATAAGGTTGAGAATCGAGACCTTGAAAGTCTCAAAATCCCGAGAGAAGATCCTAGCCGTTGATCTCTTAAGGACACGTGTCCAAGGATCCAGTGCAGTCGGGGTTCGGAGTTTTGGAAGTCAAGTGAACCGGCGCATTTGAAACCACAAAACTTTGATTCGCGATTTCCCGATAACGCTGAGTGGAAGATAGGTGTCAGAGTGTTAAGCCTCACCCTGAGGTGACGACAGGTGGCATCGTATATCGGAGTTTGAGGTTTGGTAAGGTCTGTGAACTTGTGCATCAGGAATCGCGAGTTCTCGAAACGCGATTTTCCGATCACTACGGGAGTGTGGGTCCCGGGGATTTGTCATGGATAGAGGACAGGTGGCATCGGAGTTTGGGAATCAGGGATTCGTGAGGTGTGTGGCCCACGACATCGCAAGTTTCGATTTCCTGATGGGGAAATCTCCGATAAGGACAGAAAAAGGCACGAAGGGAATATTCATCGGGTTTCGGAGTTTAGCGCAACCCAAGTACAGGACTCGCTACTACGCGAGGTCTGATTTCCCGATACGACAAGGGAGATCATCGAGGATCATTCTGTGGGTGTGAGAACTTTCGATAAGGGAGTTGAAGAGAAATTTTAGATCTTCGGTCCAGTGAAGAAGATGGTCCTGGTGAGTGCGGACGTGCCTGGGTGGTGCGTGTGCATCAAGACATCTTTAAATTCTTTGAACAATTTAATAAATGCAGCTTTTTCTTGTTGAGAACATCCCAACCCTATATTAATGCACTGAGGATTTTCATTAGTCCCTAAGTTCACCTTTTCATAAGATAACGAGGAACTATTGGTTTTACAGTTGATCGTCTTTTTAAATTTATCTTGTAAATCATAAAACTTCTCTAATCTAACTACAGATTTTGGGATCGATTTTACCATATCCGATGAATATTCAGGAGTTCTCGTATCCGGTATTACCGTGAAATCGCGCAAATTGTCATCGTGTGTGTGTTCGTCTATCACCGTGCCTTGAAAATTTTCTTCCATGTGCAGAAAATTAATAATCTGCTGATCATCGGCAAATACTCTGCAATTCGTGATGTTGTCCGAGACAGATGGCCGAAATAGCATTTCAACGGAGAATGCATCTAGGGACAAACCTTCTGCAGGAAGAAGTTTAGAAGCTACATTACCTAATAAATCTGCTTCAGAGTTATTCAATCTAGGAATAGAATTTATATTGAAAGTGGAAAATTTATTCATTAAATTCCATAACTCAGATTGGTAGATTTTGAGATGTGGAGACAGACAATGCATAGAGTCTCTTACCTGTCTAACCATTATTTCAGAATCGCCAAAGACGGTTAAATTTTGAATGTTCATATCCGAAGCTTTTCTGAGACCTTGCAGTAAAGCCTCATATTCTGCAGTATTGTTAGTACATTCAAATTCCAACCTACATGCTATCAATGTTTTGTTACCTGTCAGATCGATAATGATGCAGCCTACTCTAGCTCCTTCTTTGGACTTTGACCCGTCGAAATAGAGAGCCCAAATTTGATTTCCATCGAGTGCATGAGATCGTTGCATGGAAACTGTTGGCTGCATATATTCTACAATCTCAGACTGTTGTTCTGGATTGGTGATAGGTGAAGCCTCGGCCATGAAATTACCAAAGAAGGTGTCCATCCCTTGTACTTTGGGTGAATCAGCAGAAGGTGTAAATGGTTCGTTGGGATAGTTCAAATCTGTGACCGTGAACTTAAGGTAGTGCTCATGATTTACTTTGATATAATTAGGCTTGTCGTTCTCTGGAAGCCATAGATGGGACCAATCAGTCGCGAAATAACCATGCAGCTGCTCTGACCAGTCCCTGCTTAAAAACAGACCATACACTTCTGGAATATCCACAACAATTATATCAATAATTTGATGAACCTTGGGGTTAGACGATAATCTAATAAGCACATTCTTTAGTTCGCCTATAACTTTAACATTTGTCGATCAAGTTGTATGATTTTTAAAGTTGAGGGTTCAACTTCGGCATTAATCTTTTGGAAAACAGACCAAGGCATCACATTGGATGACACTCCTGAGTCTACCATACAATTGTGCATGTTTCTATTAAATATCTCGAAAGTTGATAAAAACAGAGGTACATTTTTGCGAGTACTAAGAGTAGTAGCTTGTGGCTTTTTACTCGCAATTTCTAAAGCTACTTTATCTACATTATTTACATTATTTACAGTACTTACAGGAAGGATCCCTTTATCTTGAGGATCATGATTGTTTTTAGTGGAAGTCTTCTGGGGGACCTTGTTTTGCACAACCTTGTTACCATTAGAATTACCTTTTTTTCCATTCTCTTAGATATTCAGTAACATTTTTTGTAGCAGAAAAGAAAATTTCAATAACTCATAAATAGAAATGTTAGCCCTTAAATTTGTAATATCTTCAACAACATCATAATCTAAGTTGGGGTTCACATTACTCTATTTAGTCTCAGTTGATTTAGACTGCTTCAGAGGTGAAGTTGTAGTGTTTTTGGAAGAAGGTTTGTTTGTTGTCTTACTCCTGGTATTATAGGGATGTACTCTTCTTCTTGGACTGTCTCTTGTTCAACTACCTCCTTGGGAATCTCAGGAGGCATCAAGTTATCTTGGGCTTCTAGAATTGTTTGAAGGGAGCATTGCAAACTTTCTAGATTTAGTCCTTCGGGGGTTGGATTAGGTCGGTTGGTAGGAAAAGGCCTCCGGAATGGGGTTTTGTAAGGTCCTTTGCTCGAGGAAGCTTCTTCGATCGACCTTTTCAAGTCTATAACTTGATTTGATAGTTTTTGAACAACTTTGGTTAAGTTTTCTAAATCAGAGTTTTCAGGTTGTGTTTTACTTTGAGTGGGTCTGGGGAGGATTTCGATCTTCTTTTTGGAAGAAGAACTAGTCTCAGTTTCATTGCTAGTAGAATCTTTAAGACCAAGTATGTCTTTTTCAATCTGGCTGGCCTCCTCAAAGGCTTCTAACAACGTGGCTTTCTTAGATCGTTTAACCCAAATAGCTATACTTTTATGCAAAGCTTTAGTGTAGTATGTTATTATAAGACTCTCAGCAGGCATGGAATATATAGGGATTCGACTTTTAAGTCTTAAGAATCTTTGATTAAAGTCTTTAACTTTTTCTTTTGGGTTCATTCTTAAGCTAGAAAGATCCATGACTAGGACTTGTGGAGGTTTACCATCTCCGAATTTTTCCAAAAAGCATGACTCAAACTTTTCCCAAGACACGATGGTATGGGGTTGCTGGGCAAAGTACCATGTAGATGCATTACCCTCGAAAGTATACAGGAATAACCTACAGACAACGTCTTCATGTTCAACATTGTGGAGTCTTATGGCTAACATAAATTTTTTAATGTGATCTTCAGCGATCTGTTTTGAGTCAGGATCAAACTTGGGAAGCCATTTCTCAAGATGCTTAGGTAAAGGGTGTTGAGCGCCAGGTACGACTACGACATCCTAGTCAAGCCACGGTCTAGCAGGGTTGTTCTGATTTGCCATTGGGGTAGTGGGTGTGGAAGGCTGAGAAGGTGAATTGCCTTCGTCAGAGGAATCTCCTCCAGAAGAGGAAGGAGATGATGGAGGTGGTGAAGGGGGTATCCCAGATCCTCCTGCAACAGGATTTAAGATAGGATCTGAAGGATTCACAGTAGGATCAGTGCCTTCTAATTGTTCTCTGATATCAGAGAAATCCAAAGGTTGGCCCCACGGACGGTTAGGTTTCCTTAAACGGGCTAAGGCACTATGTGTTTTAATAAGAGATTGACGGACAATCTCTTGTATGTCACCACCTATAAGATTAGGGGTTGCTGGCTCAACTGTGTTCTGTGGATCGTCGGTTGAAGTCGTTGTTGTTTGAAGGGGGATATTATAGTTGGAATGGCTTCTAGTCACTATAGGTGAGCAATTAGGTGGCGGAGGACTCTTGCGACCGCCTGGTGCCATTATTTAAGTTCAGGCCCTCCTTCTAGCACCATTTGTTGACGGGCGAAATTGACCATTCGTCAACTGAGAGAGTGGAACCGGTACGGGGTTGTCTAATAACCCAAGCCATTTGGAATGAACCACCCTGACGGGTTTAGCGGCTCCGTTAGTCGATCTAAGGTCCTAAGAAAACAAAAAGAAAACTAATATACAATAACTAATCTAACTAAAAATAACAATTAAAACAAATTAATCTAACTAAAATAAATAAAACAAACTAATAAACTAATCTAACTAAAACTAACTATTAAACACACTAACTAATCTAACTATTCTATATATACAATCTACTAACTTTAACTAATTAACTACCTAACTACTAATGGAAATATAACTTATTTACAAAATGTACAATATCTACAATTTACAGATTTGAATAAAACCTGAAAAACTCATTTGCATTCTGTCCTGAGACAGAGAGATATTTTTTGTTGATTTTATAATTTTATGAAAAAGAAATAAAATAGGAATATAACTAACTAAACTACTAATATACTAATTCTAACTACAATTTAAACTAAACATATATATAACTAAACTACTAATATTATACTAAACAAAATAATGAAAATAAATCAGAACTGACCTGGAGGAATGCTCCAAATTTGTCCTGTGTATGATGATTGTCTAAGCTGATCGGAGGGAGGAAACCCGCACCGAATAATCCAGGAGCTTCTCGTAAACGATAGCTGCAGTGATCTTCAATCTAATTACAGGACAAACAAGACATACAAATCACAACCATCATATGATTTATAAATCCCCACAATTAGATAAACCCATATGCAAAGACTTATACAAGATAATTCAATTGATGAAGAAGAGAAATCTGTCATTCATTAATTGAATCAAATAATTGTTGTACTTTTAAAGTATTGAAAGAAATCAGATATGGATGAAACATTAATTAATTCATATCATTCTGCAATAGACTAAGATAGCTAAAGTAGTCTATAATCAATTGCTAATGACATGCATAAACTTGAAACAGAAGACTGATATTATGAAAAGCTAAAGTTGTAGCAGAACATCAACTTATGTCTCAGTTTGTATTAGAAATCCATAGCCTAGTTCTCCCACAAGTGAGGATGATCCTTGTTACAAAAAATAATAAGTATTTAAAGAGCTTCCATGGGGTAAAACCTCCCTGTGGAAGTTATCAAACTGTTTACATCAAATCTGGGCAGATATCCCCAGTTTAACTAAACTAAGAACCTAAAATAAAACTAAAAGACACAAATATTCTCCTAGCCTGTCCAGCATGTCCCATGCAATTCGAATTTACCTGAAAAGGGTAAAAAATGGACAAGTTAGAAGGATTATTTATTAATAAAATAACAAAAATCTAATTCAATAGACTAGTTACAGAATCTTGGGATTCTGTAGCTGGTCTAAATAAGACACAGAATCAACATTAAAATCGATTGAAAATATTTTTAAAAGAATTAAATTCAATTAACATCCAATAACTATTTGAAAACGAATCATTGAAATTGAAATGGTTATGCCATTCGAAATCAAACAGGATCGAGATCAATCAAATAATCATAGAGATACGCGTACTCTGTTTCTTTTGTTACCACAAAACCGAAAGAACAGAATCATAATGAACAGTTGTGAAATCATTTGATATCAATTTGAAACTGATGTAATCAAAACAAATTGTAGGCAATTGTTAGACAAGAGATACGATCAGATCCAACTAGATCATTTTCAAATCGTTATAATTGTATTGACATAGCAAACGATTCATGCCACGAGTGGATCGACTCAAGCTGGCGCAAAAATCAATTCAAATGAAATCATAACAGGATCAATTAACTGGTAACATAATTCGAAATAATTATCTGGTCGTTTGTTATTGCACATTGGGCGAACAAGATCGATTGACTTTGATCAAAATTGTTCCAATCAAACGAATTATAACCGAGTTTGACCAATTCGTTTTTCAAATTTAAAATCAAACAGAGCAGCAATTATAATCGGAATCCAACTCATGAAACAATCTTGCCAACTCAATATATGGGATAATCCAATTAGAATAAGAGTGAATTGAACAGTTAAGGTTTTAACATAGTTATTACAAATCAAAACCATTCCACGATTCGGGCGCAGTTGCCCAGGCTTAAATGAGAGAATTGTTTTCATACGAAACAGAGTAGTCCTTTCCAAATTGAAACCGAACAGAGTTGTGTTCCTGTTCTTATAAGATTACATGACACAATATATTACAATATTGTAACAACCAAACTCAATTGAAATCGTTTTCCAATCACAGCATATGAACCATAACGAAATCAAATCCAAACATGATCGCATTCTAAATTGAGCGTGAAAAAAATCCTATTCAGAGTAGATACAAAACGAATTCAATTGAAAGAAAATTGTCAATTTTGTTAAATCAATTAGACAAACGAACAAATCAAATCCAGACAAAAACCATTCAAATCCAATAAAAATCTATCAATGGCTAAACCGGGAATGATCAACGAAATTCCATTTATTTTTAGCAAAGCAAAAAATATACAGGATGCACACATTATGACAAAGCCATTTCGGAATATAAACAGAGCTATTCGAAGACCAAATTCCAATCACTATATTAATCCTGGTCATTCACAAAACTTAAAACAGTATCAAATTTCATACCTGTATGAAGAGAAGAAGGCTTGGTCATAACAATTTGGAGTTGATAATGGCTGTAGCCAATTCAACATTCTTGAAAATAATGGATTCAGTTGTCTTCTGCTTCCTATCAGTTGCTTGAAGTTGGTCTCTTTGACTGGTTAACACTGCAACTTGATTTTCCAGTGATTGGATTTTCGATTGAAGTAGGGGGATGTCGATGTAGTATCGTTCCAACCACAAATCACATTGTTCACAGGACGACTGTGAGGGGTTTGAAAGTGTGGGTGAGGGTTTGATCACATTGTTGAGGGTTTCGTTAGGAAGTTTAATCCCTGGGTAACTGGGATTGTTTCTTAGGAAAGGGGGAAGATTCGACATGAAATCATAAGGTGGCTCGAGGCATAAACCCTGTGAGTAAGGGTACACACTGGCTAGGAAACATTCTATGTCAGAGTTCAAATCCTCACTAAGGACAATGGGCTTCTTCTCAACAGTAGGTTTAAGCTTATTCCTAGCCATTCTTGAAATCATCCGAGCGTTCTTTTTGCCCTTGGCATAAGCCGTAGGGTTTGCCTTGGGATTTTTTCTTACAGGGATTTTAATAGTCTCAACCTTCTCAGTTACAGCGTCGGGTAAGTCAACATCAGGGTCAGCCAAGGTTTTAGGAGAAGGCAGTAGGGCATGGAAGGGCATAGGCGGCTCAACCTTGGTTTCATTTACCATAGGCTTGTCAACTTGGACAGGGTATGTTTCATCAAAACCATTTTGAGCGATGAAAGCTCTCCAACTATCACCATGTAAACTCAAATGATAAACAATGATAAGCTTAATAAGTCCATGGTGGAACAGGCTACTGTCAGCCTTCTACCTTTTAAACCTTTTCGACATTTTATATAGGCTACGCTGAAAGAAAAAGGGCATATTCAACGGGTATCCCATAAAATTCATTAACAAACAAAGGTGATAGAGAAACACGAGTCCATATCGACCCTCACAGGTCACGAATTGCTTAATTATTATGAAAAGGTCATGCCATCGAGGTTTTAGCATGGATGTGGGCATACCTTTGTCACAAGCTGTGACTTTGCGCGAGACGAACAGAAGTGGCCAAGGCACCTCTTCCACTTTCGAATTTTTGAACCAACGCTAGCCCATGGGAGGTAACCCTGTAGCAGAACTGATAAACTCCTCATTGATTTCCAACTGGATGTCACCCACCTTGGCTCTACAGCCATCAAACGTTAGGGTGAACTGTTGTACCACAGAGAGATTAAAACCCTCGAATCGTTGTACAAATGTGAGCCATCCGTTATCCTCCAAGTCTTTGCAGGCATTGTCAAATAATAGCAAGGCTTGGTTGTCGTTTGGATCGATTCGCACGACCGGTGCCATGGAGCCGAGCATACGGTAAGTCCAGGGTTTGGATCATAGCACACACAGGAGCAGAGTGCACGAAGGATTGCTTGGGCTAACAGAGGTAAACGGGGATAAGGGATAGGCATTAATGCCATCATGCGAAGGTGGTGGAGTTTATCTCTGCCATGCATGATAATTATTTCCAAAGTACAACTGTCGGCTTTCATAGTTGTTCAACCCACTATAGCATAGTTCAACAATCATGTCACTTGGATGACCAATGAAACAATGGTAAGTGTATAAACAAACACGCGCAATCAATGTTATGCCATAGTTTTGAACCATGAACATACAATTTGAAATCAATATCAAACGTTTAACCATATGCCAATGTATTGTAACAGCTCATATCAATAGTTTAACCAACGTGCCAATGGGTATTCATATAATCAACAAGCCAATAGTTATGAAAACACAAACATAGGTATCATATTAAAATATATATATGAAATATTTAACCATAACCCCTATGTATTTTCATGAAACCAATGATCAAGTAGGTCAAATAAAAATGCAAATCCAAATGCCAATGCATTACAATATCAATGAAATCAAGTCACACAATCAATCCAAGAATGTCAAATAAGTACAGTTCAAAATTTTTTGCCAACTGCATAATGATAAGTGAAATGTAAGTGCAATGGGCATATCATCAATAAGGACAACAAACAATGATTTTAATGCAAATTTGAAAGACTAAGTTTTCACGCTTACAGTCGTGAAAACAAAATGAAGGTAGATGTGCAAGTGTCACAAAAAATAAAAGTGTAATTATTTGAAAATTGCGATGAAAAATTGATGTTTGCAAAACATTGGTGTAGGTATCTTATAAGACAATGGAAAAATGTGAATTGGCTGCCAACAAGTCGTAGGAGCAACTCAGTGATAGCGATAGCTCAGAGATGGTGGTTGAGGATAAGCTCGAGAGAGCCCCCATTTTGTAAGAAGAAGAAATTTGAGTAGAGAGTTAGGGAGAGAGTTCTTAGGTAGAGAGGTCTTGAGAGAGAGCTGAGACTGTTACAATCCAGCCTTTGTAAACATATCTTATACAGACATACAGATTAATAGAAAAGCAATTTTTCCTGCATACTGTATGTTTTAATGTTTACATGTTCTTATGCATTTCATGTTTTAATGCATAACTAGTGAAGCATTGCATAGGTTTCAATTTCTTCTTGTCTTTGAGTTTCCAAGTGCAAGGAGTGCACAGATTCTGCAAGGTGTGCACTGACAGAGGTGAGGTAACCTCAAGAAAGCTCAAGAGGGATAGCATTGAGCCTTCATTAGTAGAAGTGCAAAGAGTGCACCGAGAAGAACTCTCTTTCGAGTTTAGAGAAAAGACAAAACTACTGAAGGTTCTGTAGAGGCTCTAGTAGGAGGGCATTGAGCGAGTGCAGAGAGTGCACCAGAGAACACTATTTTGGGTTCTGAGAAGAAAAGAGAAGTTTCATAGGAAAGACACTCATAGAGTTTCAAAATACTTTGTTGGCTCAGCAAAGCGTGCTTGAGCGGGAACTGTGAAAAGAAAGACACAGAGAGAAGGGACAGAACTATTGAAGGTTCTGTATAAGCTCTTCCAGGAGGGAATTGAGCGTGTGCAAGGTTGCATAAGAAGGGACTATATTTTGAGTTCTGAAAGAAGAGAAGTGTCGAAGAGAGACATTGGTAGAGTTGTTGAATACTCTGTGGAAAATAAGCTCTGCAAGGTGTGCATCGAGCCGAAGAAATCCAGGAGGGCATGAAGCATTTCTTTACAAGAAATACTTTGAATCTGAGTTTAGTGAAATACTTCGTAGCACAAGGAGTGTGCAAGGGTGGACTTATTCTAAGTCCCGAAGCTCGGGAGGAACCATGCCTTTGCGCACAAAGAAACAAAAGAAAGGAGTAGAAGGTCGAAAAACTCTTTGAGGTTTCAGGGTCGACAAAGCTCAGGAGGGACAACATCTTTAGAACGTCGGCGGGAACCGAAGATACAGGCTTCACAGCAGTGGTGATTTTAAGAACCCCCCCTAAATTTATATGTATAATAATTGGGAGAATCCCTGTGATACATAGGAAAAATTGAAGGCTATTTTATCAATAATATAATATGTATATATAGTTTTTTGGTGAATCTTTTAGTCGATTATATAATCTTGTAAAATCTTGGCAAATTTTTCACTGAATTATAAAATCTTGTAAAAACTTGGCAAATCTTTCACTGAATTATAAAATCTTGTAAAATCTTGGCAAATCTTTCACTTAATTATTAAACCTTTAAAGTCTTGGTGAATCTTTCACTTAATCAGAGCCAAAGTGGACACACTATCTGTCCTTGCTTATGTAGGGAGGGTGAACCTAGTATGTGACTATATTTTGGCATCATGATGTATCATTCTTGATCTGCATTTTTATCATTTAGTAGTGAAATATCAAATGAATTTTTCCCAAAATAAGGGATAAAAGGCTAGGGAGTGTGGCCATACCTAATTGGATTTCCCTTAAGATTGATCTTTTCTGAATGGATATCAAGCTCTCCAAGTATAAAAACATTATAGTCTTTAGGTTGCTTGTCAACGGTCAGCATGGCCTGTATGCACCAAAACAAGCATAGACTAAGGAAATTGAACAATTCATAACAAAAATATTAGTTCTAGAAAATTTTGAAGGAGAGAAGCCTATTTTGGGACTATGCTAACAAAGAACAGTCTATATAAAAGGAAAGATTATTGTGTCTAATCTGAAAGATAGTGTGACATACAGTGAATGGAACTGCCCCACAC